>VXBO01007882.1:211304-293414 GCA_013400135.1 Rhinoptilus africanus | reverse complement strand
TTTTTTTTTTTTTGGTAAAGAGGACAGTTGTTAGTATCAAATACAAGTGTTTGTGGCAGGGAGAAAAGGAGGGACCTGGGTGAGCCTCCTGGCTGGCACTCTGAGGCAGAGATTTGGTTTTCAATTAGGTAATGCTCTCTGAAAACAGGGCTGCTGGAGCACATGGGACAATATTGACTAAAGCACAAAGCGATTCGGTGGGTGACCTTCATGCTCTTGTGTATGTAGCCAGTCAGGATGCAAGGCCTGTAAATGCCACCCGATCGGTATTCATTTTGTGTGACTTGTAACCAACCTGCAGCAGGGAATGGATGAAAGGCAGCGTTCAGGTATGTAATATGATTATCAGATAATAGATCAGACTGCGATTCCACAAAGCCAAAGGGTCAACAAGACTGGAAAATGTATTTTTCAGCTTCTGAGAAGATGAATTTTTGAAGATTAGTGTGTTCTCAATAGAAAAGGAATAAATAAATACATAAAATAAATAGATGTCATGTAACATGGCTCCGACTTCTCCCTAGCCAACCAGCCGGCTCCCAGGGGAACTACGCTGTGTGTGGACACCCTAATTCATATTTGGTCTGGATTGTGTTTACATATATGAAACGAAAGCAAAGTCCTGGCCCCTTGGCTGTTCTTCTATCAAGGGGTGTAGAGGAATTGTGTGGTTCACTCCCACTGTTTGTCTTAGCCCTTTGAGATGGTGGCCTCCCTTACCAAGACCACAAGATACTCTCCTGTTGGCAGTCACCACGTTTGGACTCCCAGGGCTGAAGGCAAGATACTGCCTGTCCGTCAGTCCTGGCTCCTGTCAGTAGCCTGCCTAGGGAAGGTTTCCTGCTGGGCATCTACGTGCTCTTTCCTTACCAGCCTGCCAAAGATTTGAGTCAAATCACCTTTGCCTCACAGACTAACATGCATTTTCTCAAGAGTCAGCCTTTACTTAACCTTTGGCTAGATGACCTGACTCCCTCGCATTTGGGAGGATGAGACTGGAGAGTGTTACTACCACTGGATGAAGTAAGGGTTTTTAAAGTTTTAGTAAAACACACTCAACTGTTTGCTCCTGAGAGACTACAGCTATGGTAATGCTATAAATCATTAACATCAACCTATAAATGGATTCCCAGGCATTTGCGCTGCTGCTTCTGATCTCTGGTATGAGGAATAGCCTATGATGCCAGTCCCTATCTCAAAGATCATCTGTATGATCTCACCAGTAGCATTGTTTAGGCTGCTCAAAACCTCACTCATGTCAAACCACCAAGTTCAAAAAGGGGGAGACAACAGAGAGAGACAGAGGGGTTTCTGGTTTGTAAATGGATACAGCTGCGCAAAAAAAAAGCTGGGAGCCATTCTTATAAGGCACCCAGAATAGCTGTGCTCTAGTCAGTGAGAGCAGCTTTTAAGACAGACACTTTCTTTTCTCACGGCTCAAAGAGCGAGTAACAAAAAGTAGTAAATCTCAGAGAAGAGAAATGACCTCTGAATTTTCTCAGAAAAAAAAAGCTGTCTCTCTTGATCTGAAAAAAAAAAAACCCATTGCTGGGCTTTGCAAAGAAATATTCCTTACATTAAGGGAAAAAGGGAAGTATGATAAGATTTTATTGTAGCTAAATTTTAAGGCCAGAAGGCATCATCTAGTTTGATTTCACGCGTAGCACAGTCCAGAGAATCTGGAATGGCCATTTCTGCATCAGGTCCATAACATCCATTAGAACGGCAGCCCATCTTTCAGAAGGGTGCAGGTGGCACCCCTGTGGCCCTTCTCCGTGGCCTCTGCATGCTTCTCCAAAGAGCCCAAGCACCATGTCCCCTCCCAAGAGGCTCCACTAAACCTGGCGTCCCAGGGACACGGCCTCCTCCCCTTCTCAACCGGGTTTCCTTTCCATGGAGAGCTTCACACAGCCTGTAGGCATGTGTGGGAGAAGCAGGGGAATGAAAGCTAGTGAGGTAAAAATACAATCATAGCACTCCTTCAAACTCACAAGCTGCTCAGATCAGGTTCTGGGGATGGGCTGTCCTTTGTCTTTCTTCCGAACTGGTTCAAACTGGCTCACCTTTCCCCCACTGAAATACTCATGATTTGAGTGCCTTAGGTGAGAGAAGCATAACAACTTTGCAGCACTTAGGACATCATTGTCAAACTGAAGGATTGGGGAGGAGCCACTTCATCCAAGGAAAGTATTTGTATTCAGTGGCTGCTGAAGTGCAGACAGCTTCCTCTCCACCGGCTCCGAGGGGGGCGAAGCATCCTCTTGCGTTTTGCCTGCTCAGGGAAATGGTTTGAGTTTGAGAATGTGAGCAAGGTAAAGAGAGGGGAAATCAGCAGGTGGTTCCTAGGAATGCAAAGCTTTGTGTCCCACTGCAAACACCCCATGTGGAAGCTGCTCATTTTTACCATTTCTGATGTAATTCTGGAGAGAGAAGACTCTGCAAATAGATGAGGATGGGAGATCCTAGCCCCGAGGAGCGTCCCATGTAGCAAACAGAAAACTTTGTGTAGTTTTTGCAAGTTACAGAGGCTGTTTACTTAAACACTAAATAGAGCCTGAAAGGGAGCACTCCAAAGGGTTGCAACATCTGGTCGCATTTTGAGTTGTTTCATTGCATTAACATGGGGACGTTTTTTGAGGGTCTGACTTTATATCTTGATGTATGCTAACTTTGGAGCACTGGGATCTGCTTCAAGCAATAGAATAGACCTTGGAAACGAAAATGGAATTGGATCTCTGCTGTGCCCTGAAGAGCCAGTGGTCAGGCAGTGCACAGGAAAATGTATCAAGCAGAAAAAGCAAGATCCCCATCAAGAAGGGGATAGAGAAAGGAAGACTTTGTATAAGTGGGTAGAAATTTAAGGTGCTAGATCTTCTGAAGAGAGGTTCCTGCCGTTGTGTGCAACTGGGTGCAGTTGATACCTGCTCTGACTTGCTTAAAGAAGTGGGGCACCTGAAAGGTATTTGGTGCTGGAAAGTCACAAGTGGGACTAGGTTGCCATTCTTGCCTTTATGTGTCAGAGCTGTGCACTGTTTGCCCTCTTTGAGCCACAATTGTTTGCTTTTGTTGGGAGATGGTGGAGAGCGATGTGTGTCCTCTCATATACAGAGTGGCTCTCCCATGGATCTCCCTGCCTCACAGTAACCTGTACAAGGGAACAGTTCTTTCAAACAGTAAAGTGTACTGACTTCTGAAAATCCCTACAGATTTCTTGATGAATTTTGGGGTGGATCACCACTAGAAGGCAGAGCAAATTGCTTGACTGGATTTCTATCATCTCACTGGATAGAAATTGCTACTGTCAGGGTTTAGTGCTGATGTTTTGTGCCTACCCATTTATTTGTCATCCAAGGGTCTCAGAGTGGTTTACAATAGCACGCTGTCTGGCTGTTAACCCATGAGACAAGGAGTCATTATTTCTGATTCTATTTCCAACTCTATCCAAATTTGGAGTGTCTGTCTGACAAGCCTCTGCCCCTGTCAGCACCTCCGCAAACAGGGACTGTGCTTTTGTGTCTGCCTACAGCCCACTGAGTCCCTCAGGCACGACACGCTCCTACTGTGTAGCGCAGCTGACGTGGAGCAAGGAGAAGCTGGAGACTGTGCTCTTTTAGAAGCCTCACCTGTTCTGTGTATTCTCCCTGTCTAAATACAGCTGCCGTGGAAGCAATATGAACAACTGAAAAGAAAGGAGTGAAAGGTTATGGCTGCCCTTTGGAGCTTAAGACCCTCCGACCATGCTGTACTTGAGGAAGGTGAATGATCTCCCCATAGCCGGCAGGGATGCGCGCTTGTGCTCATAGTTGTTCCCTGCGTTTGGGGAGTGCTGTGGATCTCCTCTGACAGGACAAAGAGTGAAGGCATCGGAGCGAATGATTCTGGATAGGCCCAATGCTACACTAGCGCATTTAGTACCTAAGATGTGTTGGCTTAAGCAGGTTCGAATCTCGGGTCTTACTTTGTAATTTTTTCCACAGCATGACAATGCAATTTAGTGGACAGACTTAATAAAAAGCTGTTATCTAATTTGGAATCTTCAAGGGGTATTGACAGATTTGTGAATTAGTGTATTTTGAAGACCCACCAGCTTATTAAAATTTGGGATTTAGGATAGGCTTGACACATGTTAGATATCTTGAAAGTCAGAAGTAGAAAAGGGGATCAAGGAGGGATGCATGCTACCATACCAAAAACCCAGACAGCAGCTGTTGAATGTGTACATTCCCTGTCTTCCAGACCTTTGTCTGACTTTGAGGGAGATGTCTGAGTGGTAAGAAATGTGATAAATTATTTGTGGACCACAGATAATCTTACTGTACTGTTCACACAATGAGAGGAAACAGCTGAGATGTATGCCCTGGTTAGAGTAATATTTGTAGAACTGATATTTAAAATGTGTGTCCTATGAACAGTTTTCTGTAATTGAATAGTGATGGAGAATGCTCAAAAACTTTTATGGGAGAAACCTGCCAGTATTCCCACCTGAGAACATTTTCCCAGCTGCATGGCTACAGACACAGTCCATTCCTACAAGTCTCCAGACTGTTCAGGAGCATCCGATAGGGGCCTGTCCCAAGAACCATGAAAGAAACTGATGATTTAAAAGTATTTGCAGTGTTAGCAGAGTCACCATGTGAGAATTAGGTAAGTGAGTAATCAATCAAAACCATCGCACCACAAGCTGTTGGAAAGATGCGACAACATTAGAAGGATGCTTTGGGTCTTTGAAGCAGAGCATTTCTTTAAAATGGTCTCCTTCCCTTCAGGTACTAACAACAACTTTCTAAAGCCATGGGTAGGCTATAAACTCTGACAAGTGTCAGTACCATCCCTGGAAAACTGCTTTTGATTTAGGCAGGCCTCTGAACCCTAGAGGGTCTGGGCAAATGAGTATTTGATATGGAATTTTATATTGAAATAAATGACTTTATTTCTCACCTCTTAGACTTCTACCACTGCCTCCCCAGGAAAGCAATCAGCATTTATTTGTTGATTGATTAGGTAATGAGTGAAAGTGATCAATTGGAAAAGAGAAGATGGTGGCTTTGGAGAAGGAAGTGCCTTTGACAGGTGATGAGAGAAAAGCGTAAAATCTTCAATCCAGAAATAACGGATTAGATACCCCAAGAAGCAGGAGAGTAACACTTACCTAGCTTTGAGAGAGAAGCAAAATCCCAACAGGGACTTGTAGCAGGCTGCAAGCAAGCTGAAAATCGAAACCATGCACGATGACGGATAAGTGGTGCTTATGTTTATTTTAGGTTAAGAGAAACAGTAGAGGTGATTTTTTTTTTTTAAAAAAAAAAAAAGAGGATTAATTTCTTTTCTTGGAAGCTATTTCTGGTTTGCAAAATTAAAAATGGAGCGGATTCTTTGGCCTTATAATACCTTAAAAAGGGGCTTTGAAGAATTAATTTTCCTATACATCTTTTTTATTCCTCATCACTGAATGTGGTAAAATGATAATGCTGAATGTACTCTGTATGTGTGTGTGTGATTTACACTTTCCACTTCATAATTTTTGGGAACATCTCCATTTTCGAATGAGCTAATAACTGTCCGTTTATCATACAACCACTTCAGAAGTTAAGAAGGTTAGAAAGGCAGAACAGAAAAAGTGAACTATAGGGAAAAGCAAAGGTGAAAAAAATAGATATATATGGATTCAGCATCAAATAGAATGGGAAAATAGACAAAGGGAAAGAGAGAAATACAAAACTGAGATGTTTCCATTTTTTTTAAATGAGTATTTTTAAAAATACATTTGAACTTGTAATAAAGTTTTCTACTGAAATATTTTTCCTTGTGGAAAAAGATGATTTGAATAGCACATCAGCTGCAAAAAGCAGGTTTTTCAGGAGTACCCTTCAGCTGGAGTATTTTGTCTGGCTGTAGAGGAGCACAAGGGCAATGGAGCACCGTGTGTGGTCTTCCTGCCTGAGAGGCTGCACTAATTCTGGGAACAAAACAGCTTTAAAAATGTTAGAGGACAGAAACAGACATTCCCGCCTGGACGCATCCCTGTGCAACCTGCTCTAAGGTGGCCCTGCTCTGGCAGGGGGTTGGACTAGATGATCTCCAGAGGGCCCTTCCAACCCTGTGATTCTGTGATTATGGTTTACTTCTATATGTTCCTTCTTTAGAATCCATATTTAAGCCCTTCCAGGGTGCATTCAGCTGTGACACATGCCTCATGCAAAGGTACCTGGTATCAAACTAGGTAACAAACCTTAGTGTTCCTGTGTAAATGTTGAAAATAAGGAGAAAGTGGAGTGTGGAAAAGGAGTACATCAATACAGACATAGGCCTTCTGACTAAGGAGAGCCTTACCTTAGCAGCAAGCTGGGTTTATTATTAGCCAACAAAGTATACATGGAGAAAGCCTGCAGAAATGGCATAACAAATCATTTTAGTGTAGCATGATGGGGCTTGGAGTAGGAAGCTGAGAAACCTGAAGTCTGCTTTTGCATCTAGCATGGAATATGCAATCCCATGTAAACAGCACCCCTTCTTTGTGCCTCAGTTTCCTCAACGATAAAATGGTATTAGTTCACCTTTAGGGCACTTCAGGCTGCATGTCTGAAAAGCCTTGTGCAAGAGCTAAGCATTATTTATCCCAAATGACAGCACCTTGTGTTCGCTTTGCGCTTTCTTCTATTACCAGCCCTTTCTTCGCTTGTAGTTTTCCTTATTTATGTCTTTGCCTCCCCATTACCTTTGCGTTAAAGCTCGCATCTGCATTGATTTTACATCACTGCACTGTACTGCAGCCATTACAAGTTTACATTTCAGAGAGATCCTTTTGAGTCCTTAACCCATTGCTCCAAGAGTCCTGACCACAGGATATCTATCAGCAGATGACTCCAATTGCGCTTATTGTGATGAGGGGTTAACTGACCAGTTAATATCGAGGGAGAGGGCCAAATACACTGGTGATAACTGTGTTCCTACAGCTTCTAAGATGTGCTTCCCCAGAGCATATAAGGCTTTTCAAAGATGGACACTGTCAATATTATAATAAAACAAAGCACTTTGGAAAGCATTGCACTAACTGGGAAAGGTTGAACAGTGTTTCATGTCATGAGGACATTTCTGCTGGTTAGCAAATATGAGCACTTAAAAAAAAATGATCTCCCTTGCTCCATTCCTCTGGCTGTGTGTTGTTAAATCCCTATACGTGCAGCGCACTCTGGCTTGGTGTGGGCTGTGGCAGCGGCATTTCCCACTCACTGTGGAGGGAGCCAGGTGTGGCAGCCCTGGAGGACAAGAGTTTATGGTTTGCTCACTGCTTTCCTGAACATGGATGCCACAGCACACCCTCAAGTCCACGTCAGCTGTCCCGGTAACTGCTCAGAATATAGTTTTTCATCTTTTTCTGTCTACATTCCTCATCCACAACATGTTAGAAAAGCACTTCTTTACTTTATTGTGAAACAAAGTTTGGTATAGATTGTGAGCGTGTCCCTGAACAACAGGAAGAGAACCACACAGGCATATGAGCTGGATCAGTAAGACTCTGAAAATATTTATTCTTGTGCCCAAGGAAGAGTTTACCTCATGCTCTGAGTTGTTTCAAAGTGTGAGCTTGCTGTTGCACGTGGGTTAGGAGGGGGAACTAGCACCAAATAAAAGGTTCACCTCAGATCTTCACCAAGGTCCAGCGTAACTCATATGAAAGTCTTCCTTCAGCTGGCAGGAGTTTTAGAGAGAAGGCCTTATCTCCATGTCTGAACACCAGCCTTACAAAGCCAAGAATAAAATGTTAGCGACTGCCTTTTTGCTTGGCAGAGGATGGCGATGTTCCAAGGAACAGTTGAGACACATCAGTAGTCTGCTGGGATGAATTGAAAGCCTAAGTGACCTGTCAGTCAGGTTCACGTGGGCTAGAAAGCTCTGCAAATGATCTCATCACTTGAACAAAGCAGACCCAGGTCCCTTCACTGTAAGTGCAGGTATTAATAAGTGTTTCTGTGTTTAAGTTGCTGCGTAACTTCAGTTGCTTTTCACAGTATACTAAAGCACAGATTTACAGCGATGCTGGCATACAAGTAATTGCTTAGAGACGGCAGGGCACAGGAAGCAGAGGAGCAGGTATCCTTTCATTTTTGAATTAGTTGCAGGAGTCACTCGCCAGGAGTCCTGACGCTGGAATTACAGTATTCTGACATTGGCATAACTAGGTACTGAATCAAACTGGGTTCCTAATAGCCTTGCCTAGCTGCTGAATGCAAGAGATTTGAGTTATTCCTTGCAGAGTAAACGGTGAGACTGGAAAATAAAAGATCCTGTGATTAATTTACTGAAGAACAGAAGAGATTCATTTTCCATGTGCTTAGTCTCGGTGTTCAAGGGAAATTGCTCGTGCTCTTGTTCCATTTGAGAATGTACTTATTTAGTGAGGATGAAAGCTTGGAGACCTGGAAGTTCAATCAGAGCTTGATTTGGGGGAGAAGCAATTTTGAGGTCATCCAAGGACAGATGAGGTGGCAAGACTGAGAGTATGCATTTGGATTAAATACTATGATACAAAGGACACTTCCTTTACACTAAGGAGGTAGTCCCACGTTAAGTATTACACAAACCTGTATTTTGGTTTCCCCATCTAAGTCCGGTCCACATTAAAACGCTCACCTCTGGTAGTCCACACTGTCAGATTATTTACAGGCAGAAGTAGCTGACCAGTCTCAGAAATGGCCAAAATGGTGGTATGTGGATGAAAGTTGTATCTCACACAGTGAGCTTTGTAGTGCTCACTTCTGTCCATGGGGCTGGTGTATGGGAGGAGTTGTTTGAATAATTGTTTTCACTTTCATTTGATTTGGTGAATCGGTTAATTTTTTATAAAAATCAATATGACTTGATCCACTGTAAGCTAAAAATGAAGAAACTGTAGGCACGATACAGTCTGGAGTTGCATTAGTGCATGCCAGCAGCAGGATCTCCCGTGGTGAAAATTTTGCCAAGGGAGCTTTACATGCACGTCGGTTCCCACCAGCAGTCTGGTGTCGCGGAGGAGTGCCCAGGATCAGCACAGCTCCACTGTTCTGGGTGGAGAGTCCAGGCAAACTGGCATTTCAAGAAACATACAGTGTGGACTGTTTACATGAATGGCCCTTTGGAACGACAGTTTGCATTCTCAGTGTGAGCAAAGACTAAAAGCTGGCCACCAGGGACCAAAGAAAAGAGGCAGGTGACATAGTGTCTCTTGTTTTCTGTCTAGGAGTAAGGCTAACTTTGCATGGGGAGCCTCCACCCAAAGATCTGGAAAGCTGGGCTTCCCTGTAAAGGGATAGTTCTGGCTTCCATTGCGCTTGCCTACTGCCCTGGGAAAACTAAGTAGAGCTGTGTGATGAGGATGAAATCGCAAGGTAATGCCTATGGCAGAGTGCTGCTCCCAATGAATATTTTTCAGTGCCCCAGGCAAAACTGTTTCTAGTTGGGACAGGGGAGTGTGATGTGCTAATTCAAAGGAAATGCTGGGTTCTAATTGCAGTGGAGCAGGAGGAGAGTGGATGTGTTTAACAATAGATGAACTGCAAGAAGCCATGGCTAAGGACACAGATAGATAAGGACCTAGATTTAAAGAAAATGGCTCCAGCCCATTCTACCAAGATGGTTCTAATTAGCTCTGTTCTGCTAGCCCTCTTCCTCCTTTTCAGTGAGCACATCTGAGGCTATGCAGCTATTATTTGTCCAAGGGAAAATCCAGCGTTCAGGGGAGCTGGTCTTGTGATTCCTGAACTCAGAATTGCATTTCAGTCAAGGATTGAGTATCATACGGTTGTTTTTTCTCTTCCTGGGTTTCAGTAGGCTAATGCATTTAATCCCTACCTTGGATACGGTTTGCCGATGTAGACATAAGAACTGACTCGCAACTTGGACACAGCTGGTGATTTTAAGCATACATTTTCTAGGAGATTTGAAGGCTTGGGGGCTAGTTTCTCTTACAATGATCGCTCCTTTTTACATGCCTAGATGCTTCTTGATTTCAGATTCAACAGGGGAAGGAAGTGCCTGACTGGAAGGAAACAGACCAACCTCAAGCTATTTCTTTATCATCTCAAGCAAGAAATCCCCTTAGAGGGCTCATTCAACTGAGATTTCTAGCTCCGTTTTGCAAACAGGCCCCTCGCCCTTTTGATGGAGACATGATATAGAGTAGATAAGGAGTTAAATAGCTTCTCTGAACAGATGACCCTGCAAAGTACCTCCGGTTCCTTGTGTGCCACTAACTCTATCTGTAAAGCACAGATAAAGATTCTTACTAAAGCAGTTGAACTGGTGTCCAAAGACAGCTGAGAGTGTCTCAAACAACTAATTGCTTCTCTTCATGACCTTTTTTATTCCCCGTTCTCAGTACCCACGGTATGTAAGGTTTTGCTCACATTAAGGTTGGTGTATGATTGCTCTTTGTTCACCTATCCAAATGAGATCGGAAGCCAGGGCACAAGTGTGAACAAATATGGTCCATTCGTAATCATCCTCATTAGTGAGGTTCCCTTTCTTCTACCAGGGAGGCTAAATGCTGTCCTGTGATCCAGGTCACCAGTCGCAAACCTCAAACTGCTGGGGCAAAGAGTTTCGGTGTAATCCAGTACGGTGACATTTGTTAACGTTAACTGTTCATTAAAAAATTTTGAACAGCAGACATGTTCATAAAGCTCACAGCCCACTCACAGATAATTCATGAGCATAATAAAAAGATTCATTATTCATGTAAGATCTTTGCCATGAAAATTAAACCAGCTCTAATACCTCACGTGCATTCGTGCATGTTGGGAAGGTTTATTTGTTGCATTTGTCTTGCGCTTGGAGATCATGGGACTAAAGTTACTATGGAGACATAAAGCAGTATGGACAGAGTCTTTACAGCTGTCGTTAATGCCCTCATTAGTTGAGGCCTTATGAACACATAAAGTTGCGCCGCTTTAACTGCATAGGTGTAGTTAAAGCAGTGCATCACCACCTAATGCGCATTGTACTAAAGCAGTACTAGCAGCTGAACAGGAGTGGGAATAGACTACCCCAGTATATACATAATGTATGTTCCAGACATGAAATTTGTAAACATCAGGTTCAAGAGCACTGCTCCTCTTTCATCTGTCTTTTTATAATTTTCTTTTTTAACCATCTCCGTGCTGAAGATCACAATTCTACATAGGCAGAGGAAGAGGCAGACTTCTCTTACCTGCTTTGGTGTGAAGTCAACTGAGGTTGCTGATATTGCTGTTGGCGTTTTGCCTTCAGAGGAGTAAGAGGTGCTGGCATGATCAGTGGGAGCAATAATCTCTAGCTAAAGGGTAAGAATAACCTTGGGGAAGGGATAGTGTCCTCAGATGTTGGGCCTAGGGTGAGAGCTGTCTTACCACAGCCTTCTAATCTTAATCATACTGTTACTATATGGATACCCAAATTAGTTGTTAACCAGGGCTTATACCCCTAATAGAATCATTTGAATGCAAGCTAACCAATACAAATGATACAGAAATCAATGAGTATATCTATCCAGCCTGACACTATCGTAAGCTGTCTGTTATTGCACATTTGAAAGGGTCGTATTATACATCCTAAACAGAAAGCTATACACACTGAAAGGCCTGTGCACAAATGGGCACTTGAACTGCGAACAAAACAGACTGTTGCATGTAAATGAATGTGTGAGCATGGAGATATTCTCCTGACAGGCAACCACTTGCATGCCAAGTGAAACGCACCAGCAAGGCATTGGTGATGGCAGCAGTGGTGTAATCATTTTCATGATTCATATAATCATTTTCATTTTCAAGACCTGAAATATCCCATGGACTGTGAAAGATGTTTAGAGGAAGGGGGAAATCTGTGTCATGTATTTTTTCGTTGTGGACTTTGGCAGTGGTGAAATTACTTTTTAACCTTTTGTTCTTATTCATCTGATGCATTTTGAGTGATAAAACATCTTAAGCAAACAGTGAGGTGAATCTGCTGTCAAGGAGGAGAGTAAGTCATCTGTAGAACATACCATTTACAGTCAATCATGTCTGCACTTGCATACTGGGGCCTCCCTGCTAATTGTTCCCATTTTAATTTTTTTGCCTCCTTTCAGTCTGCCACCTGTAGCACTACAGGGGAGACAGGGCAAGAACAGCAGTATCAATATGATTAATAGACCCCCTTGCAGTTCCTGAGTAGGCAATGTAAGAGGAAAGGTAGAACATCAAGTCAAAGGAAGCTCTAGGTGAGGCAGGGACGGTCTCAGGCTCCTGGCCAGCACTTTCCTATAGGCATACCTACTTTGTTGTCCCCAGGATCTGGTACTGGGGAGGAGTTTCCCTGGGCAGACACTTAACAAGAGTTCCAGGGCACTTTGCTAAGGCAGGAACCAGCCGCAGAGCAGATTCTGCACAGGTACCTTAAGCATTCTCATGTTGCTGCATCCACAGTAAGTCACCCTCTGGCTCACCAAACTTCTTCTGCACTAGCCATATTGGCTTGTTTGGGACTGCTGCTACAAATAGTACCTTCTAGAAAGGACCTTGCATGCATGTTTATGGAGAGTGCTTCCTTTCTGGATGGTGAAAGGGCCCATATTCAGCTACATCCTCCAGCCAATGCACGGAGCAATCCTGCTGATTTTCCCCCTGTCTTGGTTTGGCAGGGCACAGATAAATTTTGTTCCTCCCTCACCTCCAGAAGATGTGAGATGAAAGAGCAGAGCTTCGTGGCAGTGCCTGAGCTGAAGGGTTTAAATTTTGTCAGCTGTCAGCCTGCTCCTTTATTAAATATCACCCTATTCCCACTGTGACCTCCCAGAATGAGTGCCTAGAGAAAGGTGAGCAATGAGCTAAGTACAGCAGTGCTTAACCTCCTCAACAGTCTGTACCTCTGCAGGATCAGGCTTGGGACAAGGGCATGGCCAAGGTGTGATCTTGATGGGTGACCTCTTTCTAGGTGTGGACGGAACTCAGGGCTCCATGCTGGTTCTCTTAGATATGTTGGTATCCTTTGATATTATTGATCAAAGAACTCTTTGAGCAGCATCAAGGACCCAGCAGGAGGGGTGGCTTCATTCATGTTTGCTGGACAGATTGCAGGGTCAATACTGTCCCCTCCCTTTTGCTCTTTTCTGTGCACACACAAGCCCTGAGCACTGAGAGATGTGAGACACGATGTGCTGCTTTGCCAATAACACATTGACATGGCTCAGGTCTGCATACCCTTCTCCACTGAGGCAATCTCTGACAGCCTCACCAAGGTGTTTCGCTGCCTGGAGGAAGGAGGCAGATTGAAGACGGGCTGCTACTTCCAATCAAGAACAGAGATGATGGAAATGTTCATGACAAGAGGAGTATATTCACTATGCAACATATCTCACCATCATTTGAGGCATCTGACTACCAACCATCAAAGCAGGCCCTCACCTTCTGGTCATGCTGAACTGCTAACTCCTCTTTAGCACTCACATCACAAACGCATCAAGGAAAGTATGCTGCCACTCTTGTCGAGGTGGCCATACAGTGTTTCTTGCCTTGAACATCTGGAGTTGAAGGTGAAAATCCTTATGATCCAAGCAAGGAAGATATATTGCATCACATTTCCCTTTGTGACTTCCTGATAATTCATGTACTTTTTTGGGTTTTTGAAGAGCTCCACAAAGCAGCTCTGGGCAATCTTGTTGGTCAGTAATCTGTAACTACCATCTTCACATCAGAACACCCTTCCCACTTGGTAGTACAGACTCTGGTACATTGGAAGAGCAGTTTTCTAGTAGCAGTCAAAAGGGGATCTGCTTTTCTCTTGGAAAAAGCTTGCTTGAGCAATAGCAACTCCTCCCCTGAAAAGGAAGAGGAATTAAAATTGTCTAGTAGGTGGCAAGGAAGAGAAGATAAAACTAACTCAGCAGTGAAGTTGCCCTTGAGGAGCTAGCTATTGCCAGGAGTATCTCATGAAGAAAAGTGCCTTAGGACTCACCAGGATGGACGCTGGTCAGGTCCAATCCATAAATTGGACATAGATCTAATGCCAGTTGAGCATTGGATGTATTTGGCACTTGCTTTAGTTTTGTCCCTCCCAATCTGGTTGAAGGTGAGGCCTGGGAGAAGCCCTACGTCTGAAGCCATGTGGTTTTCTGGTCTTTAAAAGTAGTTGGGAAGGATACAGTTTCTGTCTTTGGTTTTGTATGGCTCAGCCATCCTCCAGCTGCACGACAAACAGGGAGGATTTGTGCCTGCTGGGGAAGCAGCATATGTGAAGAGACAGCCACCTGCCCCCGTGTTAGTGCAGCAGATAACAGGAATGGCCTCTTCACGCCAGGCTCGATCACCAGCCTTGACACGTGTCGGTGGCAAAAGGGATGGGCTTGAGAGGAGGTCACATCATGGGGATGAGGGAGACAGTCAGCTCTTCCAGACTATCCAGGCAGGGGTAGGGAGGACAGGCCATGCCAACAGGGATTGTCAGCCTGGTAAGGGGACAGGCCCGCAGCTTGTCCTGGTTAGCTGCCCTCTTAACCTCCCTGGATCTCCTGCAGGTCAGAAACAGCCCCCAGTCCTGCAGAAATGCCCTTAAAGGATGGCCGGTGGCTTAGCTGCTTCCCCTGCGTGTGCGCACCTTTCCAGCCAGGGTGGCTTGCGCTCCCACGTTCATTTTAACTCCTCAGCTCCCTGTCAGTGATGCCAACCGGCTCACCTCATTAAGTTACAGAGGAGGAGGCCCCCGGATTGATGGCAGGCAGGTTTAATGTGGCTCTTTCTGAGCACTCAAGTGCAGCATGTAGGAGGCTGCTGGGGAGATATTCCCGCAGGCTCCAGCAGAACTGACTGATTGAAGTTGCTCTGAATTGATGGCTAATGGGGGAGCTTTCTTTGATAGCTCTTTCATTCTGGGTGCAGCTGGATAGAAAAAGATATCTCAACACAAGGGAGAAGGGTTTTATACCCACCCCCACCCCCACCCTTTTATTAACAGATGCTTCCAGGGCACTCCAGCAGCAGAATGAGATCTGATGAAAATCTAATGATTTAAATGATTCTTAACTCCTTCTCTTTCAGCAGCTGCTCACTTATACACACCAACTGCACATAAGCACTGAGGACTAAGGCCAACCAGGAAAAGTGACGACTGTGCAAAGTGAAAAATCCTTTGGGAAAGTTTAGGCCACTGGAATCAGATGCGGCCTCTCTGTCTGTGGCTTGGAAAATCAGTTCTTGGTTTGATGCAGATGTGGTAGCTGCAACCAGAGCATCTAATGCCTTAGTGTGGTGGGTGGTTAGACAGTGATGGAGTAAGGCTGAGGGTCAGGGGCAGAGCTGGTGTAGGGAACCAGGGGGCAGCAGGGCAGGAGGGAGTAGCATTAGTAGAGGCTTTAGGGAAACTTTCATGGCATCTGCTTGTGTTGTGTACGGCTCAGGCTGCTGTGGCAAGAATTGGGCACACTCAGGCAGAATTATATCAAAACTGATTAACAGAAACTGGCTAAAGAGAGCTTTTTGCACCCTCCCTATGGAGGCCTCTGTTCAACAGGCTCATTGCAAGTACTTTTCCTCCTACAGTATCTAACCTTTTAATCAGATAATGTATTTCTTCCCATTGCCACAAGTTCTACATCCCATAAAGTTTCCGTCAGCCAGATGTCCCTGCAATCTGTGTGTATCCATGAGCTGACATATTTGTGAGCATGCCGTTTCTCATTCACATACACAGATCAGGGCGGGTGTTAGAGAGTCCACAAACTCCAATCATTTGATCCATTTCGAGATCAGCAGGCCAGATTTTGGCTGACATAAATCAGTGCTGACTTGGAGCACAGTCATTTTGCTCCATTTGAGGATCTGACTCATAATTTCCAGCCTAGGCCCTGGCATCTGGCTGACTCTGTGGCAGGGCACTAAAGAAGCTGTTTGCGTAGGGCTTGCTTTGCCCGTTTCCACGGCTTGACACAGCAGCCGTTTATCTTCAGTGATGTGCTCTGTGCCCCATCTTAAACTGCTGAAGTAAATTTAACAGAGGCAGAAAGTAACTACACCCGTACCTGGGAAACTGGCCATCACGCTGCAGTTAAAATCCCTTTGCTTTTAAAAGAAAGGACTTGGACTGCAGTGACTTTTATTTGCAGGTGATCAGAAAATGCAGAGTTTTACACCTCAGAGACAGCAGCTTCACTTTTAATGGCACGTTGAGGAGTCAGAAGCCTTCAGCCATCTCTGAAAAAAGGTGCTGCTCTCTTAAACAGCACCTTTTTTTCAAGGACAGAGGGTTTTTTTGTTAAAAGTCACCCCTGTTTTCATGCAAGATGCATCAGAGATTGCTTGATCTTTAAGTTCAGGTCATACACAGGTGAAAATGGGTATGTCTGCTTGGTTGGGATCCAAGAGAAGGAAGACTTTGCGCTGTGGCAGCTGACAATCTTAAGAGTAAGCTACTAGACAAAGCCGGGGCGACGGGGGATCCTGGCCCTTTTCCGTGTTAAGATCCTGTTCCCCTTTTAGCTGGAGGTGTCATGCACAGCCCCACTGACAATGAACTCTAATGGTGTTATTCCTCCTCCCTTTCCCTGCCTCCTGGGAAGGGGGGCTTCCACATTATTTGCGAAGTCTCCGGTGAGCTGGGGTGATATCCTGTGACTTAGTGCAGCGGATGCTGGAGGCAATCCCATAGCACTCCATCACGGTACCAGTCCCCTTCCCTGGCTCAGCTGGGGCTGGGGAGCTGTGGGTGCAGGTTCACAGCAGCTCAGCGTGAATGCATGTTAAGCTGCAGCCAATATGGTAGCGAGGAAATCCTTCATGTGTGAGTTAGGTTGATCGAATGCCATGATGTATCATTGCAATTTTAATTGTAAGAAGTCTTGTATACTGTTTCCTTCCTTTCCTCCTTCCTGTTGTGCCCTCACCTTCGGTGAAATGCTGGCTACTGGCTAGACTCTGGTGTTGTCAATATATTGTGGGTGCACAATGTACAGTGGATGAATGGAATAAAGGTCTGGAAGGGAGCTCACAAACTAGCTAGTCCATATCCCTGCATAAAGGCAGGGTCAGCTTTTCCCAAGGAATTTCTAGTAACTGTTTCTCTGGCTTGTGTTGAAAGACTCCACACCCTCCCAGGACAGTTTATGCTTGTACTTCATTATCCTTGCTATTCTTCCTGAGGCCTAACTGAATCTTCCCTGTTGCAGTTTGAGAACATACCTTTCTGTTCTGTCTGTCATGAACCACATGCAATCATTTGTTTGCATGCATCGTTTTTTTTTTATTTTGTGGGAGCCTTGCCCATGATTTCATCACTTTTATTGTGTCTTCCTCCAGTCTTTTTAAGCTAAGCAGGTCCGCCTGGTTTTGTCTTTCCTTATAGCTTGTATGTCCTAGATATCTGGTAATTTTCCTGCTCTTTTCTGGACTCTCCAGTTTGTCTATGTCCTTCTTGCCCTCACTCGTCCCTACTCATCCTGCTCCGGCCTTTCCAGTGGATTTCCAGTTTGTCAGATAAATACATCAGTGACCTCTTGATTGCAACTCACAGTCTGATTGTAGGTAATGCAAATAGGGGACGGCATTCATGATCCCATCAAATCAACAGATGTCAGCTGATTGTCTGCTGATTTCCCATGCTGGGGCTTGAACTTGGAACTGGCCTGGCAGCCCATTGTTCTCAGCTGCAGGAGGAAACAAGTATGAAACCAACTGTCTGCCTTTTGGCCACGCCACAGCTGGATCTGTGCTACTGCCAGTGCTATTCCCATCTGCCCCCATCATCTTCAGCAGCTATGGAAGTCATTCCTGGCTGCTCCTCGATATCTGAGCCATCAGGCCACAAGTGGTGATTTTTTGAAACTGGAGCAATTATTTTGTGTGGTGCCCTAGTTCTACCTTTGCTGTATGGTGCTCCAAATTATTTCACCAATAGTATACACCATTGCTACTACTTAGAAAGTGCCCCCCAATCTGAGCCACCCAGGGTGCAGGGATTGTTGAAAATACATCAGAGAGATTTATGGCAAGCCCACTTATCCTCTTTTCATTACAAAAAAATCTCCATCTATTTCAGGGATATTCTTGGAGGCATCGTAAGAAAGGGTCGGGGCAGGGGGGAGGGGGGGCGAGGTCACACCCCTGTGCTGTCTCCCATAGGAAAACAGATCTAGTTGCGGTTTTCACATGTGCACTTGGCTCATAAGTTCACCATGACGCAGCTGTACTGAGGTCAGGGTGTCTCACTGGTTCTTGCTCAAACTGGCAGAGTTTGAGCAGGGGAACACAGATCCATCCCCTGAGAACACAGGGGCTGGATCTGGCCCTGCTGCCTGTGCTCCACACAAGGCTCATATTGAACCATCTATGTCCCAGCCAGCACGTCTGCAGACGGAAGGTTAAGCTGGCAAAAAAAGACCTGAGATCTGACAAACTGCCTGGAGTTTGTTCACATGCACACTCTCTTGTTCTCCTCCTCCCTTTCCACCTCCCCCCATAACCTTCCTCCCCTGAACTTCGGCCAAATATTGCCTCTTATTTACAGAAAAGAGAGGGGGGTTTATACCATTTCATCTGCTGGTACTTCACTGTAGTGTGATCTTAATGGCCTTTGAGATTGCACCACTGAGATGTTAGACTGGGGGCCATGCTTTTAGAAGCAGCCATCCATACGCCAAATTTATTTTCTTTCCTCTTCCATTTCATCCTCCTTTCTTGCATTTGTGTTGGGGAGGTATTGACTGTTTGAGCCCATATATGATGGTGTTGGAAACCAGGTCTTTTTTGTGTTTGGGGGAGAGAGGGGAGAAGCGTTCATTCCCTGTCTAGCGAGAGGGACTGGCAAGCCAATTTCTTCCCATCAGTGGGATCTCACAGTTCAGTACAGGAAAGCTCAGGGGTGAAAGCAGCTGAGAGAAGTTGGGGCTGGAGATAAAGGGTGAGAGCCTGTCTGTCTGTGCTGCTGCAATGTCCGGGCAGCAAGCAACATCGGAGGCAGGAGAGAGGTAGCTGGGAAGCAAGAGTGCAGGCAGGCAGGCAGACCAGTCAGCTGAAAGGCTAGGAGAGGTAAGCAGCCCATTTCAGCTGGTGTCTGAGGGGCACAGTGAGTGAATACCAACCCAAATTGATCTGCAGAATTAGCCTGGGTGCTCAGGCAGAGCAGGGGCCTCGGCTCATTCACCAGCAGAGAGGGAATTTCTGGGATATTGGGATCCCATGCTGGACCGAGCAGAGCAGCTGGGCTAGGGGACCATGGACCAAGCAGCATCTCCAGGGAAACCCGTTAATACACTTGTTGAGATTCCCAACTGGTGTGAATTGCTCTGGCTCCCTTTAAAGCAAACAGGGTGATGCCAGCTGGGAATGTGACCATGACAGAAAGGTTATTTTCAAATCAGAAGGGATGGCATTGCCCTCCTTAGACTTTGTCTGAAACAGAGGTGATCTGTACAGATCATCTCCCTCTCTTGGAGCAGATTATCTTCCCTGTTAAAAAAAAAACCCAACCAACCAACCAACCAAAGTCAAAAAACCCCAAACAAACAAATAACCCAAAAAAAGTCTTTGTCTTAACTTCTGTTTTGAGTAAAGGGGAGAAAATGCAAGTGTTCACAGAATTGCTTGCCACAGCTCCAGTAACAGAGTAACTCATTGGTTTTCTGTCTCTCACATGATTGTTTCCCGCCTGCATGAAGAAAATCTTGTTGTTCTGCTTAGGGACAGGGACTAAGGGAAGAGCCTTAATATGGTCTTACTATTGGTTCTCTCTGCCTCTGGCAAGTGACCTTAGTCCCTGCTTGCCTCACTTTCCCTTCCCCTATCTTCCTGGACGTCAAGAAAATGAAATCAGTAAGCGCTTTCCCACCCCCGCTGTCCGTATTGCTGTGAAGGTAGTACATGCTCTCTTGCAGCCACTCTGCGTTGGCTGCAGTGCTGCATTTGCAGTTCAGCTGAGTCCAAGCTCCTCATTCATCACTTTCCCTCTTATCTAAGCTTTACAGGTGCCAAAGCTGATATCTCTCCCTCTCCTTACCCTCACTCCTATGTTAACTTCCAGTTCCTCCTCTGGAACGAGCAGGGGAAAAAATCTCTGGAAAGTCTAGGTTCCCAAGTCATTTTGGCTTTAAAACTGACAGCCCAGTAAATATACAGCAATGGGAAGGGGGAGATACAGATACAGTCTGCTGGGATCATCTGTCCATCAGTCAGCAAGAATGTAGTGCTTTATTCACTTACTGCATCTTCTCATGTCATAAAGCACAGTCCAAATGAAGGCTTGGGGAAAATGGATTTCATACTCCATGAAGAGCCCATTTCTTGCACTGCTGGGTAAGACCATGAACTTCTTCAAGTGGGCTCTGCTGTGCTGGAAATTAGAGAGACCTGAATGTCTGGCGTAACAGTGAGCAAAACATTGTGCTCATCTAGGCCCTGCTCCTAACACCGTGCACTGAAGTACCTGGGGACAACACCACCGCCTTTGAAGGCTCTCCTTCACTTAATAATAATGACAGGATACTTCAGATGTTGTGGACCACAGGGAAATGCATTCATGTTTTCCAAAGAAGTGTGGGATGATTTATTGAGGGAGGGTAAAACCACTAGCTATCTTGGGCTAGAATGTATGTCAGGCTTTCGTTCTGCTCATGATCCCTTAGCACAAGAAGAAAGTGGAAAAAGAGGGAGAAAAAGAAAAACATAAATAAAGAGAGAGCCTGAGCCAGAAGCTACAGTGGTGAACTTGACACAGGCATGTGGGAGTGCTCAGAAAGTGATGGGGTGTTCTTTCACTAAAGCGGGACTCAGTGAGTGGACCCTTAACTTTGAGGCTGGTAGGAATGGGTTAGAGGAAATTGTACTGGGGAGAAGCAAAATATATCAGCTATTACAATTCCCCACAGCTGCTGGGTTCCCTGCCTCGCTCTGCCATCAGGCCCTGTCCAGAGGTATACAGGCTGCTTGGGGATTTTGGTGACCTGTCCTGGCTGCTAACATACACTAGAGCATCTCAGAAGGGCTCATACTAGCCCCTATGACCAGCTCCAGCCCAGAGTTTTTGCCCTGTCCCTTCCCACTCTACCCCGCAGTGGGCGGCTTACGAAGGGGTCTAACACCAGGTCCACTCCCTGTAAGCGCTTCACGCGCTCAGGGTGCTTCTGACGCCTGGTCAAACTGCTTGCAGTGATAAAGAGGTTGGAGCAGTGCTAGAAGTGGAGTTCCACATATAAGTTACATTCCTTCAGTGCACCCAAAAAGCGCCCAACTCATCCTACAGACCCAGGTTTTCACCTCATGTGGCCTTTTTCTAGCAAGTCTGTGCGTGACGTGCATCTTAGATACAGCTTGTTTTGTTGCCTGAATTAGGTTCTTGTCTCAGTAGGCATTGGCCTTTATGTCACCAGCTATGGTAAATGTTTGTCAGCTAAGATAAATGCAGCATTATTTGGAATAGGCATCCTGGTAACAGAGAGCAGGATACGGCCCTGCTCAGAAAGGAGCTCAGAGCTTAAAGAAGGCTGCTCCTCCTAGCAGCCCTAGTTGGATTTCATTCCCAGTCAATCCCTGGTGCATGTTGTTATTGTTCAGTACACTTGCAAAACCTTGGATTCCACACAGCTTTCCTTTGCCTTGCTTCAGATACGTGACTTCCATTAAATCAACAAACGCTGAACAGGAACTAGTCCCAGCTCAGCAGATACACTGCCAAAAGCCTGCAGGCCCGAAGCTTGCTCTTGCTCACCCCACTGTAAACCCATTGGGCCACATCCTGGCCTTTTTGAGATGGGTGGAAGTCTCGAGTTAACACCATCGATTGTGGTTGTATACGTCTGGCGTTAGCAGGTGTATAAGAGATCAAAGCCTGCCCATGCTTTTGTGTTTGGAGTTACTGCACGATGACCTTGGCTTAGGTGCGTACAGATCAAGGGTCATTTCCAAGTTCCTTTCCAGTCTCCTTTCCAGGTTCTGCTATGCTGTTTTGTTTGTGTAGTAGCTTCACAGCCCCATTTAGATGCTGCTAAATCCTTGCACTTATTGGAGAATTATCTCAAAGAAGGGTCAGCCTGCACTCACCAGGTTTAGCCAATTCAATCTTTCCCATGAACTCGGATATCCCCAGACCTGGCTGTACGGTGTTGCAGGCTCCTCTGGCAGGAGAGCAGAGAGGCCGGTAGCTGGCTGTGTACACAGTGTGAGTGAGCGACTTTTCCTATAGCTGAGCTGCCAGGAAGAAAGACGTGACCACACTTCAGCTTAGTTTCACGGTCCAGCATCTTAGCCCAAACCTGCTGTCAGCAGCGGTCCAATTCTGTAAACGGGGACAGCTGATGCACTGGCACATAAGGCTCATATTCCTGTTGGCACTGTCATGGAGCTGGTAGTCTGCACCAGAGCAAATGCTGGAGATCATAATGTCATAAATTGTCTGAGATAGATAGGTCACTTCAGGCTTCTATCAGGGCCCAAGACTCTACAAGCCGAGTGGAAGAACCAGCCTGTGTAGCTTGTGCTGCATTGGACCCAACGTGGCTGGGTCTCCGGGGAAGGGGGTCAATTATCTGCTCACACCAGTGATGCACGTGAAAGTTCTTCCTTCTTTAAGTTGCCTCAGAAAAACTTGCTGACTTTCTGTGCTTTGAAAAAAGCTGTTGATCCTATCTTAGGTCTTCAACAGAAATGGCTTTCTTGGGCATCTTCTTCATTTTCTTTCAGATTTCTATTCCTGAATACATGAAGAAAGAAAAAATAGCATGTGTTAAGCTGTGCTCCATCTACCTGAGAGCAGAGCAGCAGCCAAATTGCTGGGAGTGGTGGAGACCATGTACGTCAATGAATTGGCATGTAGATAGAGTTGAACTGGGAGTAGTAGTGAGCGTGCGGTGGTTTGTGCAAGGGTAGCGTAGGATGGCGCCAGAACAGGACCGGAGGGAAGGAGATGCTCCTCTGTTTCTGTACAAAAGAGGTTGAAAGAGGATTTGCATATGTAGCACGCATATAGCTGAGAGTAGAGCAGTAATTAGGAGTAAGTGAAGGTGAAGCTGAAAGAGGAATTTCATGTTCTGTGGAAGATCTTTCCATGTAAGCTATTGTTCAGAAAGGTTATTAGCAGGCAGCAGTACAAACTGTCCTGAGCTGCACGCTCAGCCTTTGTCTGACTACAGGATTTTTACAAGCCTTTTTTTCTTTGAGAGCTGACAGCATAATGGTCCTGGACAATGCCAAATCATCATCTGCGCACTCGCTAGGGGAGCTGGGCTTTTATATGAGAGCGAGGAAGATAAAAACAGCACACTCAAAGCAGGACAGAAATGACTGAACAAGGGAATGAGAGAAGAGAGAGACTTAAATGCCGTTTGCTGGGTTGGCTTTTTTTTCTTCCCTTTAATTTTTTCCCCTCCTCTTCTCATCATATTCTGGATGTCTTGTTCCAGAACTGCTTCAGTCGTTTTGTGGGTCTGTTTTTGCAGAGCATGAAGGGTCTGGTTTTAAGACCAAAGAGATGCTTAAAAAAATGGGGGGGGGGGGACATGCCCCTATACAAGGAAAGTTTGGGACAGATGTTGAGTCCCCTTCTCCAAGCAGCATTTCTGCTCTTGACAGGCAGCCCTATGGACTGCACCTGCAATTGGACTCCACCAAAATGCTTCTCCAGAAGTACCGCAGAAGTGAGAACTGTTGGATCTGGTCCTTGAACTGGACAGGTTTGAATTGACCAGGGCCAAGAGGGTTTCCCGATCCCTCCCCACCACTAACATTAGCTAATGTCTGCATCCCAGGGCAGACAGTGCTGTGCTGTCCCTATTGAGCCCCGTCCTCCCTGCGGGAGGCCAGTTTCTATCCAGAAAGAGGCTCGGTTATGAGTACCACCTGCTGACTAGGAGTGGATGCACGCTGCAGAACTCAGACGGAAAGCCAAACTTTTCTAATACTTGGGTGTATAAAGAAAGATCAGCATTCAGATACCTTCTCTCAGACTCCCATAGGCGGACTGGCGGAGTGTATCTCTAAAGCCGTGTTGCTCCCCTCTGTTCCCTTATCTCCCTTCCCTGAGGCTTCCTACGCATCCCTCACTGCGCGGTTCCTTTCGGAATATGGCAAGAGGGTGAGCAACAATCAGTGTCCTGCTCCTTTTCATCTGCTTCCCTTACAAAGATTGCAGAAGCTGTTACAATCGTTAAGACTGAAAAAAACTGCCGTGAAGCATTTCTGCTGCCAGTCTGTGTTTGCTAGGAGGAGGATTTCCTTCAATCAGCGGGTGCCTAAGTTGCCCCAGATATACAATGTGTGCTGGCAGGGATGGCATCTGGCTTTATCAGCTTTGTTGTTGGGAACAAGCTCCATATAGTAACCCTGTCATGAAGGAATAAGGCAACACATTGCAATTTGTGTCAGTAAACCCTTTATGCTGTTGTGAGTTACTATTAAAGATATGATTGTGTCTGGCATTATGAAGTATTGTAGAAATGTTTTAGGACGTTTTAGCTCACTGTACCGGTTGCGTTGTCTGCATGCCTTCGGCAGCAAATCCAGGCGCCTTACTAATCTTAAGTCCAGCTTTACAGGGCAGGGGGAATCCTCTAAAATTAATGCCATCCTCCTGCATATAAAATCAGCAGAGTTTTTTGATGTGTTTTATCTTAGACTCTTCCAAAGCTGATACAAAAGGAGGAGCAGGAATTCTTTCCCTTTCCTAACGGGCAAGGCTTCTGCTCCTGCTGAGGTGTGAAATATTGCAGCATAACAATTTAACATACAGAGAACTGGAAATTCTGCCATGAGCAATGGGGTTTTGTTGAGGATTAAAAAAAGGTATTTCTCTAGATAGGTGCTTTGCTTCTCCATAGTGATTTGAGACTGGCTGTGAGCATGGGGCTGGGTTATTATGGATGTAGAGAGTCTGTTCTTATGTGTTCTTATGTATAGCTCTACTCTTTGACAGTAACTATCTTTGCCAGGTTACTAGATTAGCTACAGTGGCTGCAGTGTCAGAAGACCTGGGAATCAATGTTAGGAACCTCACCCCAGTGTCTGGAGCCCTTTCTGGAGATTTTTCTGGCTTCTTGTGTGCTTGCTTGAGAACAGTGTGCTTTGCAAAGAGCCTCAGTTTTGCTTTATTACTTGATTGCATATAAAGAGCTTATTAAAAAATGAGTAACAATAACCATGTAATTAACATAACATTTACTATCATCAAGTCCTGTATTGACTGCTGATGTTTGGCGCAGGCACTGACATACAATGAAGAGAAAAAAAATTGGCTGAATGTAAATTTAGCTTGTGGAGCATTTTCGAAAGGTTCAGCAATACAGCAAATTAGTGGTGCTGTACTAACCCTTTCTTGGGACTTAGACTGAAACCAAGAGGAAGCTAGTCAGTCTGAACATATTTTCTAGGAGGAGCTCAGTTACCGGGGCTCAGGATTTCCAGAGCAGCTCCTTTTCCTTTCAGGCTCCAAAGGAAGGAATCGTTTTTGTAGCCCAAGGTGCGCTCTCCTTTTTGGCCTTCTCCCCTGACCACAGCAGAGATGGCAGGGAGTGGGCTGCTTTGAGAAGGTGCCCTCCTGTGTGAGCTGGGCTGTTTGAAACCTCCTCCTTGAAAACCAGGCAGTGGGATTGAAGAAACAGAGTCAACTGAGGGAACCGTACCGCAGCCCAGAGCAGGGTAAAAGCCAGGGTCTGATGGTCCTCATCCTGCTGATGCAATGCACTGAATAGCGAGGTGGAGCCACCTGCGCTCCACCTGGCCACCACCTCCCCCTGGGAGGAGGACCATTTTAGTCCTCAGTATTTTGATGAGAATAATCCTTGGCTGTGCTGTTACATGTCCAGTAACACGTTACACTAACAGTTACTGTGTCCAGCTCTGGAGCCCTCAACACAAGGACATGGACCTGTTGGAATGAGTCCAGCAGAGGGCCACAAAGATGATGAGAGGGCTGGAGCACCTCTGCTATGAGGACAGGCCGAGAGAGATGGGGCTGTTCAGCCTGCAGAAGAGAAAGCTCCAGGGAAACCTTATAGCAGCCTTCCAGTACCTAAAGGGGGCCTACAGGAAGGATGGGGCAGGACTCTTTATCAGGGAGTGTAATGATAGGACAAGGGGTAATGTTTTCAAACTGAAAGAGGGTAGATTTCGATTGGATACTAGGAAGAAATTATTTTCTGTGAGTGTGGCGAGGCAGTGGAACGGGTTGCCGGGGGAGGCTGTGGATGCCCCATCCCTGGAAGTGTTCAAGGCCAGGCTGGATGGGACTTTGAGCAGCCTGGTCTAGTGGGAGGTGTCCCTGCCCGTGGCAGGGGGTTGGAACTAGATGATCTTTAGTGTCCCTTCCAGCCTGAACCATTCTGTGATTCTGTTCTATGATTCTGTGTGCCTCTCTGGCCTAGGGTCATGGCAATGAGGTAAAGAAGGAGTGTGAGAGCAGGACCACCAGTGTATGCCTGCGTCCTCCAGCAACAGGCTGCGCAGAAAGGTCTAGGAGAGAGAAAGCCAAAAGAAAAGCTGGTTTCTCTGTCTAAAATGGAGAGAAACAGCTAGATAAGTGTCCAATCAACCAACAATAGAGCAGAAATCATTTTCCCTGGGCTGTAAAAAAGGTGCTTAGGAGATGGAGAGAAAGGCAGACAGGCAGCAGCAGCATCATTAAACAATTTTTCTGGCCTTTCTTCTCCCACTGGCTGGGGAGGTAGCAGCCTGCCTTCAGGTCATTCCCCCTCGGGCTCCCTCCTCATCCAACAGGCTGGTTTCTCACCTCAGTCTTACCCCCATCCTTTGCCTGCTTGCTACCATGGAGCTGTCTTTGGGAATCCCCTCGCAGAGGCTGAAGGTGGAGGCANCATTAAACAATTTTTCTGGCCTTTCTTCTCCGTAGGGCTGGGGAGGTAGCAGCCACAGCCTGCCTTCAGGTCATTCCCCCTCGGGCTCCCTCCTCATCCAGCAGGCTGGTTTCTCACCTCAGTCTTACCCCATCCTTTGCCTGCTTGCTACCATGGAGCTGTCTTTGGGAATCCCCTTGCAGAGGCTGAAGGTGGAGGCATTCTGGATGATGTATTGGCTGAAGGGTTCCTCAGGTTTGAGGGTGGGGGTTTTTTCCCTCTCCCTTGCCTTCCTCCCCTCATGCTCTTTCGTTACCCTTCCTTAGCCAAATGGCTCCTGCCTGCAGAAAAGCGGTAAGTACTGCACACGTGGCAGGCATCCCCCTGGGAAGCCAGTGCCAGCTGACATGCTCTACCATCAGAAAAGAGTAGGCCAGTGCACTCTATGTTCCTGCATAAAAAATGAATTGTATAATATTTTATTTATCAAAATTATATTTTTTTCTTTTCTCCCTTTTCCAATATTGCTGTCCAACTCCTGTCGTAGTCCTTTGCCAGTCCCTCCACCCTGAGTGCTCAAGTCTGCTTTAGAAAGTTTTCAGACTTTCCTTTTAACTGAGGAGTAGAAAAATGGAGAACCTGGGGGAGTTTCCACAACCTCTCTGCAGCCTTTCTGCTGTTTGACCAGAGCAGTCCCTCTCCAGAGCAAGCAGAGAGGGCATGAAGTAAGGGACAGTTCTGTTCATTCATTCCTTGCCTTTGTCACTGCTGGTGTTCACCTCTAGAGCAGTTTTGTGAACAGGATGAGGAGGATACGTAACCATACGTGAGCGTGCGTGGCACTGCACAGAGGTCTGCCTAGCAAATATGTTCTTGCAGTACCAACCATGAGTGCCAGGAATTTTAGAAAAAAAGAGGAAAAACCCCACAAAATCTGAGGTTAGTAAATAGCAATGAGAAGCACCCGTTTACTGTCAGCAGACTGGGATGAAAGGAAACTGTTGCTGCAGAGCCCCAAGATAAACAGAGAGACCTCCCTACCTCCTGCTGAAAGCTTGGCTGTAGAGACAGGGTTTGCATTGTGCTCTCTCCACTGGCAAGCTGGGGTGCTGCTGGGCTTGTCAGGGAAAAAGGGAGCTGAGATGAAGGCCCTGCTGATAACGCTGGCCTGTCCTAGCCTCCCGAGTCAGCACTACCCACTGAATCAGAGGAGCGAGACAAGGCCCTGTGCTGCCCACGGTTCATACTAGAAAGGAAGAGATAAGTCAGAGATGAAAGGGAATGCACCAGACAGTTGTAGTAGCTCAAAATAAATTGCTGCATTCTTGTCAGCAAATTACCTTTTTCTGCAACCACAGCCTCCTCCTTGCACCTCCCCACCCCATCAGATGCCTCCTCCTCCCTCCATCTCTCCTGAAACCTCTTCCAGTTCTCCTGATGCTCCATTATGAGCATCACCTGAGCATACTGAGAAACATATGGCTGTGATTTGTGACTCATTACTTGAAAGGCCAGAGATCAGACCTGTTCCTTTGAGTGACCTGTGCCACCCTGTCCAGAAAGGGGATGTGCCATCAGCTCTGCCTCCAGTGCCTCTCTCTCTCCCATGACGGCAATTCTGGTAAGGTTTCCAAGAGGATGACAAAACACTGTCGTGAGCAAAGGTGGCCTTGCCATCACCTTTTGTGCTTTCTGTGGGAACAAGAAACTTTTTCTCTTACATGCGTATGCCTCCATCTTTAGTCTCTGTCTCCGCATGCTCCCCCATGCAAATCTCCCCTTCCCTCCCTACATCTCCCACAGGTCCATCTCTTGGCACTGGTGGCACAACTGCTCCTCTCCAAGGCCATGGTCAGCTGAGTGCAACCAAATGCAGTTCAGGCCCAAAGAACCCAGTGTGCTGGGACATAGATGTGGATGGGGACTGAGGAAATGGTTCACGTAGCTCCCGGATTGTCTGTGCACATGTGTCTGGGTGCAGGGGGTTGCTCTGGGGAGCACTCAGAAGGAGAAGACTGCCTCTCCTTCACCTCCTGCTGACCATGGCTGTGGAGCCATGGGCTACTGGGGACAGAGGGGTCCACGGGCCGTAGGAAAGGCCAGGTGTGCAAAGGACAGCGGGTAAAAAATTAGCATGGAGTGGATTCAGACTTCCTTTATCTCAGTCAGAGTTGTTCCTGATCGCTAGTTTGATTTTTGCCTTTGAAACCCCAGGACTGGGTAGGTGTCTAAGCAGCGTGTCTGGGGTTGTTTCTCAGTAGTTGTCCTCTAAAGCTTTCCATCACAGGAGATGTTGGAGGTGTGTTTCAAGCCAGCCAAAGCCAAGGAGATACTCGCTGTAATGCAGATCCAGTCCAAGAGGAGAGAGCATGCAGATGCCAGCTTTGAGAAGGCCAGCAGAGCTGTGCTGTCCGAGCATTGACCGTCAGAAAGCATTGTAGGGAGCAGCACATTGTTGCTGACTGAGAAAAGGGCACACAACTCCTTATTTGCCATATGCCAGTCCAAGACGCTATCGGAGAGCCATCTGTGGGCCTGCGCCCAGTTAGTGCTGCCTCAGCCTCTCCAAGCAGAAAGACAGCTTTTGGAGTGATGACTACAGAGAAAATAATTATAATGGGAAAACAAACAAACTGAAAGAAATGCTCAGAGCTCCTGCAGCACTGCGCAGTCTGTTCAGGAAGGCTATCATGTCAGAGGAGAGCAGCATTTGACCGATGGAAGCTGATTTGTGTTACTGAAAGAACATGTAATGTCATATTGGATAATATCATCCCTTTCTCTATGTCTGAGTAAATCTCTGAGCTTTTGGTTTCCCTCGGCTTATCCTGCTGTGACACTTCCCATGCAGTGGCATGGGATAAGCTCCCTCACCTCTACACTGCTTGGGGGATGATTTTTTTTTCTTTATCAGAGCACACTCCAGAAAGACATTGGATACTGGGGTAAATCTGCCCTCTTAAGATTTTACTTAGGAAAAAAAAACAACATAAAAGCTTTTGAAAAGCTTAAGAGAGATACTAGGCACAACAGCATGGAGGTGTGCTCCTTGGCCTTATCTCCTGGGTGTTGCTGGCTGCAGTGTACTAGCAAGTGGGAGCAGCTGCCCTCAGCCTGCAACAGGAACACCGTTAAAACCAAAAAAACCCTGACACCCTCCCCCCCCGCCCTAAAAAAAACCCCAACAAAAAGAGATGCTAGAAATTCTGTTTGTGGCTGCACTGCCTGTGCCAGCTGAGCTAAGCTTGCCCTGTGAGGAGCCACAGGCATCAATGGCAGCCAGCGCATGGTAAGAGATGCAGAACCAATATCTCCCTGGAAAGCCATTGGAAAGGGCTGTCTGGGTGGAGGAAGAAGCAGAACAGTCCTTACTGTAGCAGGGTGGGCACAGCCAGACGAGGTGCTGAGTCGCTCTCATCAGGCCATGAGCAGGATGAGCTGAGAGAATCCCAGTTTTCCTGTTAGAGGGAGTAGGTTTTGTCCAGCCTTGCTTGCAAATGTTGTTCTGATTGCTCCTCACCAGGGATGAGGTGTAGGCAGCCAGGGGAGCGGAGTAGGTCTGTCACCATGGGAAAGGGAACCAAGAGGACCATGCTGAGGGCAAGCCCTGGGAAGGACTGTGAATCAGCAGTGTACGCTCACCGAGACACAGGAAGGTCTCCAGTGGTGATGCTCTCCATTGCTCTGCCGCACTGCTCGTGAGCTGTAACAGCCCACAGCTCAGTGCTGTTAGGCAGAGAGGAGATGCGCTTGGCCTGTACTGGACTCTGTAATGTAGCCATGTCCTTGGGAGAAGAAATTGTGATGGCACCAGCTCAAATCTCTGCCAGCAGCTGAGAGGGTGCAGGAGTGCATCTCGCTGTTCTTCTGGCCACCACGGGGGGTATGAGCTGGGCACTCAGCCTGAGGCGCTGAGAGAGGGGAGCCAGAGACTGGGATGAGTGCCCTGGGCCACTTCTCCTTCTCCACTGCACAGGGAGACAAGGCACCTGGCTCAGGCCAAGCATGTCATTCTCAAAAGCCAGTGGCAAGTGAGACAGCTGCCAGGGTCTCTGTGCTCTCCTGGATCCGGGCTTGCACCAGGTGTTTGGGGAGCTACTGGAAGCTCCCCCTGGGCAAAGGATGTGGCCCCTTCCCTCTGATGTCTGCTGTCCTTCCCCAGCACGCAGCACTTCTGCCTACATCCTCTTCAGTGCCAGAGCAATACCTCAGTGAAGGTATGCAGTTAGTCTTCCCTTCTCTGCCTGCCTGACCTTCCAGCCCTTCCCTCCCCTGTGCCAGCGGTGCCGCTGGGGGACAGAGCGGCTCCTTAATGCGTCACCCAGATAGGAATACCCACACGGCTTTTTTTGGGGGTAGCTGTGAGGAAGGTGGCAGATGCCCCTCATCCCTTTCCTCTGGTGCCACTGGCAGAAGGAGCACTGTTGCATTACAGCAGCATTTAAGAAATAATAATAATTAAAAGCTTTCTGATGAACGTGGTTAATTTCCTATTCTAAAAAGCTGCTAAGGCAGCGCCTTTTGTGCATTAGCATATTTGCAAGGTTAATGTAGTGTACTTAATAAGATAAATAATGCTTGTCATGATATTTCAGGCCAATTTTAAGGGGAGGGAATAAAAAATATTTTGCTTAACATCTTAAGTTTTTGCACGGTCAACTTTAAGTTAACTGCTGAGCTACCCCTGAGTGTTGAGGTCTGTTGTTCACTTTTCCCCGTGGCAGGTGCTCACTAGCACTTGCAGAGGGTTAAAGGAGACTGTCAAAGCACAGATGGCACAGGCGGGCTTGAAGTGGGCTCTTGGTGACTGCCGTGATAGACGTCACTTTGGGAACATGGATAGGAAGGGCATTAGGAAGGCAGCGAAGCCATAACAGGCTGATGGAAAAGGATATGAGATCAGGGACAATGTCGGTGACTGGGTGGGAGGCAGCGGTTTTACCAACCTGCAGGAGAGGGTCCGAGGCTACAGGCAAGGATGGCGAGCAGATGGCAGCAGTAATAACCAGTGACTGATGCAGTGGGACCACGAGGCTGGAAGAGAGAGTGGGGGCTTTATCACCAACTCAGAACTCTTTTTTTTCTCTTTAATGTCCTACTTCAACCCTTAGCTTAATGTTTTATTTTCCTCCGAACGTCCAGAATCAGGGAAGCATTTGAAAAATCCCCGTGTAAGACACTATGGGCCATGGGAGACAATCATAAACGTGCTTCCTAGCTGCCAGCCCTGGGCAAGTCTCAGGTAATGATTAGCAGAGAGCCCTTGTGTTCCTAATGGTTTCTCTTGCCTCCTCTTCTGCAGAATGATTGCTTTCTTAGGCTTTCTAATAATATACAGTAAAAGCAGCTGCATCCTTAGATAAATGAGGCCACAGTGGGCAAGGAAGAAAAAGGAGAGAACTTCTTAGGCAAACAGTCTGGGGCACCTGGCTTGCTACTCCCACATGCCCTTCCTTTCTCTCCCTGCCTCCCCTCAACCAGTAACATAGACCAACCAGCTCATTATTTTCTCATAATGATGAGGAGAGGGAGAAGCAAGCCAACAAAACTGCTGGTATTTGCTATATAGGAAATTAAGAAATAGATATGTCACACAGATACATGTCACAGTTAAAGGGCGGAAGGACAGATGGATATTTAGCTGGCATGGAAGGCTAGACCAGTATGATGAAGAAAGAGAGGGACCACAGAGGCAGCTGAAAGATGAGGGGGCAGAGGGAGTGGAAGAAATTAAATGGGGAAACCATAATATGCACAGTGAGGAAAGAAAGATAAAAAAGATGAAGGGGGGAGACAGATACAGGTGAGGAACAAGGAGGATGGGTAAATAGATACAGCAAAAAGACAAGCAGGTGAGCCTGGCAGAGGAAGGAAGGAATAGTATGTTGTTGTAGGTGTCTGAGGGGGGAAGGTAGCGAAAGGGTGGAGGACCAGCTACAGTGGGTAGATTGATTTTGATGTTAGCTATATTGCAGGTCAAACACAGTCCTCACACCACATCGACTCCACATCTGCTTCTTCTTCCACCTGCCTGTCAGCCCCCTGCTGTGTCCTAGATTTTTTCAGCTGGAGCACCTCTCCAGCTCAGCACCGACTGTCTGTCAGCCCCTGGGGTGGGGGGAGACCGGAGCATCAGGTGAGGCACGTACCAGTCGCCCTGCCCCACGGCACCAATGAACCCAGGCTCAGGGCAGCCTTACAGAGATACAGCTGTTGGGAACATGAGCATCCCCCCTCTCCTGCACCATTTCCCAGGGGGAGATGGAAGGCAGGTTGGTGGCTGGAAGCCTGTCCCGCAGTGTCCAGTGTCAGCGAGATGCTGGGGTAAACCTGAGGGGCCACCTGGATGGATGGATGGATGGATGGATGGATGGATGGATGTGGGGCAAGACACCTCACACAGCACCTGTAAACTGCAGGTGGTGTCAGCCCATCTCGCTGCTTAGGGAAAGGGCTTTTACAGCAGCACTGCAGGCTTCATCTCTCCAAGCATCTTGTTGCTGTGGTTCTGAGCGACGATGATGGCCTGTGTCAGGCCAGCAGCCGGCTGCCTTGTGCTACAGAGGGAGCCATTTCTTCAGCCTCATCTCTGCAAATGGCATCTGCTGTGAGGATTTCCCTCCAGCTTGGGCTGCTGGACCCAGACAGCAGCCTGAGAGAGCACAGCATGATTCAGCTCATCCCTCACCGACCCCGATAGCAGTCCTGCAGCCCTCCTGCCCACCTGGCTGAAATGCCCTCATCATCCTCCAGCACAAGGGAGACAGCCCTTAAGACAAGAGCCTCCTACCTCCTCAGTGCTGCAGCCAGTTACTGTCTCAGAGCAGCCTACTCAAGAAGGAAACCCCACCCCCATCCTGTCCCAGCTCATGGTTTCTTTCTCAGTCTGGGGTGCCACAAACAGGCAGCACTTAAAACTTCAAAAGAGCTTTGCTGCCTTGCCCTGAGCCCCCAGCACCTCTACAGGGCTCTGGCAATGGCATGCCCACCCAGCCGGGCTGCCAGCCAAGGCAGGAGACGTCTCAGTGCATCCCAGTGCCAGGGCAGATGGAGGAGTGGGTTGGGTTGCCCTGGCAGTTTGGGTAAAAAATGGAGACAGTGTGCTGTCTCTGAGGCTGCCCAGCTGAGTGCTGCTCAAAGCTTTCCTGGGAGTGAGCACCCCCCTCATTGCCCTGCTGATCCCAGTTGCATGGTTAATTCTGACTGCACTAAGCATAAACACCTCACTCAGATCCTCCCTGCTCTTCCCTCCTCTCCTGTCTGTTGGCACCCGTTGGTTTGCAGTCAATTTCTGACTCTCTTTCATTTTTCTCCACTTGCCTTCCTTCTACATTTGCCCCATCCTGTTTCCATCCTCTCTGAATAATGCTTGGCAGCATGGTGTGCTGTTGTGGAGGAGTTAGAGCAGCTTTAGGCAGTTAGCCACTCATCCAGGAAAGGATCCTGAAAGGAAAAGAGAGAGGGGAAAAAAAAAGAGAAAAACAAGACTAAGATAAAATCAGGGTTTTCTCTGTTCCCTGTCTCCTTAGTGTTTGCTAGGGTTACTGTCAGAGCTGGGAGTAGGGAGCTGGGCTAAGGGAGCAGGGATGCTGTGGGTGAAGCTCCAGGTGCTTTGATGCAGCTTTAGGAACAAAGATGTAAATAGAAGGAGAAGGAGAGCTGCCAAAGCTGTATGAAGCTGAGGATTGAGATAATGGAGCCTGATACAGTTCAAGACTGAGCTGTATTGTGTACAGTGTACCGGATGAATGTCCAAGCCATTCAGCCCAGTGCCATGGGCTTTGCTGTGCTGCAGAGCTCTGGATATTGCCCTGTGCACTTCTGAAATGAAGAAAACCTAGAAGAAATGCAAAAGAAAATCAAATCCAACTACTTAAATTGTTCTCAGTGGAGGAGGAAGAAAAGGAGTGCATATTCCTCACCCTCCCATGTAGAGCCAAGTCCTCCATCAGATACAGAAACACAAACGCATGCATACGTATACAGGCACACACTGAGGTCTTTTGTGGTACGCAAAAGAGCTTCAGGAGCATCAGAGAGCCCCATAGGTATTGGGTCCTGTCCCTAAGCCTAGTTCTTGGCTGCCCTTCCGAAGTATGCCGGCAAGGCTCCATCAGCTGCACTGCATTGGTGGGGGTGTAGCAGAGGTTAATACTGACATCTGGGAAGGCTTTTGCCTATTCTGCGCATCATATATCAGCAGCACGCTCTTGGATCTGTTTATTATGGTGATCAGATAGTAAAACTTCGGGAGGGAAATGTCCCACCAGTCAGCATTTGTGCAGCAGGCACAGGAATTTAGAAATATGAATGATGGGTGAAAATGTAAGCTGGTATTTTTATATATATATATAATGATAGCTCTTCACTAGGAAATGAAACACAGCAGGGGAGAAAATACTGTGTAGAATTCAAAAGTCTTCACATGTCCATGCACTAAAGAGCTTTTCTTCTCCCTCTCCTGTTCAACCCTGACACCATAGATGCCTCAGACTTGAGCAGTCTGTTTGAACTCCCTGCTGTTCAGAAATCTTGAGGAGACAGCTGCAGCTCTTTGCTACGGAAGTCTTTCTTCCAAACCTTCCAGGAGCCAGACAGGAGGAGCACGCAGGCTACTTTCTGCTCCTAGGAGAGCAGGCAAACTCCCTGCTGCCTCTGGTCCCTGGTGTGCATGCTGGGGTGGATTAAGGCTGCTGCAAGAGGGGCTGCTGGCCTGTGGTTGTCCTGCGTGGCAGCAAGTCAGTGATAAAACTAGGCTGCGTGGGAGGTGGGGGTTCTGTCTCTGCTTAGGAAATCCTAAAGGGTTTCTATTTTATAGGAAACCTTTAATAGTAGCTGGTCTGATATTCATCCATTTATCCCTGGTTTACTATGTGGGTGCACACTCACACAGCAGCATGTATCTCTGTATTTGAGTCCCAACTCCTTACCTTACAGATGTAAACAGCTGCCTTTTTCTCTTAGCCTCACAGACCCAGTGGAACAAAAGGTGAATGAGATTTTCTTTCACCTTGTGAATCATCATCAGAAATGTCCCTGTTTCCAATGGCATGGTTGGTTTTGCTGAGAATGGTCGACCAGGCAGATGGACTTTTCTCTGTTGAACCTGCTGTGTTTCTGGCATTCAAGAAAAGCACCCTTTGCCTTGAAAAATAAGCAAATCACACAGGGAATCCCTTCTACCATCTCACTTTTACAGACAGTCTTCTGTCTATAAAGATTATTAAAGGAGAGGGAATGAAGTTCCTGAGGCAGAAGATGATGGGAATCTCTGGTCTGGTAAATTTGTAGACATGGAGATCTCAGAAGAATGGAGTTTTGATGCTCAATATTTATTCTTGTTAAATAGACTTTACCGAAAAATCACTGGAATGTAGTAGGCATATGAAGTGTGAATCCATGAGGGAGGTCATACTGAGGACATCCAGAATCAGAAGAAAGTCAGGATTTTGGGAACCAATCTGATTTTACTGCAGTAGAGGTGGTAAGGTTACTTTTTGCACTTGGCACAGTGAAGTATTGACAGCTTTCATGAACTCTCTGCCCAGCGTGAAAATAATTACAATAATTACATAGGGAATTGATTTTGAATCATGTTTTATATGTAGAAATGTACCACTTACTAAGCACAGTGCAACATATGGTGTGGAGTGTGTCTACATTAGCATTTGAGTTTGAATCCCGACCGTGCTTTGGAAGCATAACTCATAGTCACCTCTTTGCTTTGGTTCCTGTTGCAGGATGGTCTCTGGGCAGATTCTGTCTTCCTTTCAGGTGAACCTAAACCAGGGCATGCACAGACACACCAGCTGCTAAAGGTGTTCAGCCCACGGGGCCTGAATGGAGCTAGCCCCAAGTAAACCTCTGCAGTGTATATAAAATCACAGAATCATGTTTCAGTTGGAAGAGACCTTTAAAGGTCATCTAGTCCAACCCCTCTGCAATCTTCAACTAGATCATATTGTTCAGAGCCACATCCAACCTGACCTTGAATGTTTCCAGGGTTGGGACATCTACCACCTCTCTGGGCAACCTGTTCCAGTGTTTCACCACTCTCAGCGTAAAAGATGTCTTCCTTATATCTAGTCCAAGTCTGCCCTCTTGTAGTTTAAAACCATGAACCCTTGCTGTATCACAACAGGCCCTACTAAAAAGTTCGTCCTCATCTTTCTTATAAGCCCCCTTTAAGTACTGAAAAGCCGCAGTAAGGTCTCCCCAGAGCCTCCTCTTCTCCAGGCGAACAACCCCAACTCTCTCAGCCTTTTCTCATGGGAGAGGTGTATCATGTAAAAAGCAGATGTATAGTGCCATTCTGTTCTGTAAATCCTTTTTTGCGCTGCAGCGTTGGTAGCACAAACACAGGCACTGGCCGGGCTGGACCCTCAGGGCTCAAGGACTGAGCCTCGTATAACCAAGTACTTTCTGGTGCAGTTTTAGCCACCTCAAAAAATATGCCCACATAATCATCAAGTTTATATCATTCGGACCTGCATATGGTTTGCACTGTGGTCTAGACTTACCACCCATTGACTGACTGGGGTTTACATTGATCAGGTCAAAAGTCCTTAATGTTAACCTGAGACCTGCAGCTCCCCCCCTTCCCATGCACCAGCTGGTAGCTGCTCTTTCCCCAGCGCACGCTGGCACAGCCTGGTGCTTCAGCTCTATTAGGTGAGAAAAGGGGATGTGAAGAGCCCCCTCTTACTGCATGCTCCAAACATGGCGAGGCTGATGCTTTTACTGATTACCTACAGGGAGTTCTTCTGTCTAGGGCTCTTCTGCAGAGGAGCTCTGCCGCAGGGCGCCTTTGCTCCCCCCGGCTGGAAAACGCTGCAGCCCTTGCTGTGTGGTAGTGGTCACTCAACCACGAATCCACACACAGCCTAGACTTGAAAGCTCCCCGAGCATGGCCTTCTCTGCTCTGTGTCTGACAGAAATTGTGCGTTTGTGGCCTCTAATGCCACACGCTGACAGCAAGAATCACGAGATACCCTGCGATGTGCTTGTGTGTGTCGCACCCACCCTGCCCCTCCGTTCCCTTGCAGCTTCTGAAATGGTGCCCCTCTAGTTCAAAGAGTACCTGCCGATACTGAGAGCAGTCACTGCTTTTCAGCGGTACCATGAAACCCCCACACTCTCTCATTTGCTTTTCACTGCTGAGAGTTGCTACTTAGCCGGGATTTTCCAGATAGCCTGATGGAGTTAGCCGTCCAGAGCCAGTGACTTTCTGTGCATAGAGAGCATCTAATTCTCTTCAAGCCCGTGGCAAATCCCAGCATTATTTCCTATGCAGATGATGGCTACAAAGAAGCAATTAGGAAGATAACCAGTATCTTCCCTTCCTCTCTTCCACTTTTAAAGCTGCAGGCAAAAATGGCAATATTTTGGTTAAAGATAAGTATAAACCAAACCCTAAGGTGTTGACAACCCAAAATACTTGCGTGTTTCAGTTTTGAACTAGCATCTAGATTTGTATCTTGGATATGGTCTCTGGCTTTACTTCTTTGAATAGTAAATCTTTTTCACAGTTTGAACTGTGAATATAATTTAGCATTAATGTACCGTGTATGTCTTTGATATGGCCGAAAGGGACAAGTTATGTATCTGGGTTGGAGCAGAAAGACATATCACCATGTTGGCAGGATCTTTACCGCCAGAACAGTAAGTCCAGGAATCTAAAATGCAGGAGACCTGGGGAATATTTAGGTCTGGAATCATAAAGTATGTACATACATCTAGTGGTAGCAGCCCTAGACGGGTCCATACATCATGTGAGGTGTTTCAGGTTTAAAGCAGGGTGCTGCCTGAGGGTGGTGGAGGAGGCAGAAGGGCTACTGCAAAAAGGAACCATTTTCTGCTGCTACAAAGCCTCCTCCTGTTAGGGGTCCAGCAATGGGGAGACCCTGATTCTGTTTCAGGTTTTCTTCTTGAGTAGGTTACTCTTCTTTTCTCTTCATCTGTGGACGAAAGAGAGAGAAAAAGGTTTTCGCTGTGTAAAATTGTTTATGGATAGAAAACTGAGCAGGAGTTCTCAGCATGATATAGTCTTGTTAAGTGACGGTCTGCTTTTCCTCCTGTTGCCTTGCCGGAGAAAGAAGGAAAGAATTAGGACTTGCTAGATCTGAAGGGTAGAATTAATTATGGCTGTGATTCATTATGGGCAAAACTAGCTAAACGTTTCTCTGTTATTTTTAATTTTGCGTCTGACTCACGGCGTATATGAATCCCAAGATAGGGTCTCAATTCCTGGGAACAACTTCATTTCCAAATGCGCGTGTAGCAGAATTGCCAGGAATTGGAGAACAGGTGCAGGCAGACAATATGATTTTTAAAGGATTGAAAAGTTCCTCCATTATTTCGCAGTTAATCTTAGCTGGTGGTGGTGAGAGAGAGGGATGTCCAAGGTCAAGAACAGGCCAGATGACTGAGGTTTGGTCAAGTTTGATCTGTTATTTTTTAATGTAGTCTGTGTTTTGCTCAAGGACCGGCTAACTGTGCCTTTGCTTTCTATTTCTTTTTTTTTTTTTTTGAGGGGGTCACTATTATTATTACTACTATTGCTATTATTATTACTAGTTTGCAGCGGTTTTTTTAGTCATCTGTGTTCAGCTCTCTTGAGAGCAATGAAAAGAAATCAAACTGCTTTTGTGAGTTGTGGCAGAAGAGTGCAAATAGATTGATTAAAAACACTGTTTCTTTTTTTAATTTAAACAGAGCAGAGGCTTGTGGGTAATGTGCATAATGTATGCTCGGTGGTAACAAGCCACTGTGGGGAGAGGGGAGGAAAGCGAGGGAGAGGGGAAAAAAAAATGGAAGTGGAGCCAGTGTTGTTCTGCTTTTAAACACAAGATTGATTTTACATTTTCCCTGTGTGTCACTTTCATTACTAGCAAATTAATCCTTCTCTCTGAGGCCTGAAACTTATTTCTGGGGTTTCTCATAAGAAAATAGCTTTTGGTGTGCTACCTATTCTTAAAAAGGGAGCTCGGGGCTTGGCTACATGAGGAAGTTGCACCCGTTTAACCAAAGGTGTAATTTTAAAATTGACCCTGTTATGTAGGTGCACATGGCTGGCTTATTTGGATTTTTGCTTTACTATGAATCTACTTATACTGACAGAAGTACAACATTCTTGAAATGGTAGGAGGATGCTGACCAGTTAACTAAATGAATAAAAAGTTACCCCTTCACAACTATCGCGCTGTGTTCAGACACAGGCGGCATCGACGGAAACCTGTGGCCTGAAGGATCAAACTCTCGGGAAACCCTCTTGGGAGGAGGTTGTGAGATGTTTCTGACACATACAGTTCTGCAGTGCAGCGTCCCTTCGGAGCACGGGGTCTGCTGGCTGCTGTAACCCTCGGGGACCTTCCTGGCAGGGGCAGATTTATTGAACACTCATGATTCCGGACAATTAAATGGTTAAGTCATTGGACTGCCTAAAGCTACAACTATATTGCAAGTTGAGCCGACCATTTCACCACTGCTGGGTTTTCAGCAAGCACATACTGCCGCTCTGTGGGGCTGCTCTCTCTTCAGTCTTCAGGTCATGGTACCGTTTGTAGAAATTTGGACTTGTTTTGTTTCTGTTTAAATTACCTGGCATACCTAGAGCTTAGATTACCTGTGCTCTCATTATAGAAGGGCTTGGGTTCCTCTTGGGTTTAGGTGGTTTTTTGGGAATTGTGCTTTTTTCAGATCTGGGAGATACACGTGTGCTATCATTTCTTTTCAGTCAAGTCCTTGGCGGGTTAACAAATCCTCCTGCGGCTTTGTCTGCTCTGGTGCCCCTGATGAAGCGAGAGGGCTATTCTGATTCAGTTCTGGCCCAGAAAGCATGTGGGTGGCCCACAGACACTTCCTCACCGAGGTTAACGTTGACACTTTCATCTCTATTTAAGATGAGCAGGTGGGTCCCAGCCTGTCCCACTCTTTGAGGGTCACTTGCTAGATGTGTCCCAGATCTGTCTGGATTCCATGGTGCTGTCCCATAACGGGGCTGTGGTCTGAGATCTCCGGTGGCTGCCTCGTATCTGGGTTAACACAGCAGCAATTTTTCACCATCAGTTGCTGTCACAGCATGTAAATGTAAGAGTATGGTCTTTTGGGCTGACCTGAGCAGAACCCTGCAGCCCTGTCAGCAGCGGTGGCTGGTAATTAGCTTGGGAAGGGGGTGGGAAGAGGGCTTCCATCTTTCCCGTAGAATATCAAACAGCACACAAAAATAGCCATTTGCAGCCAGAGTGAAGACTTGCTCCTATCAGTGAAAATCCAGCATGCTTTACTGGACCATAGGTCAGGTGTTTGTTTGGATTAACAAACAAAAGGGACGCCAGATGCAAGGAGGAGAGTAACTGTTTTTAAATCAAAAGGACTCTTATTTTTTCGTTCTCTTCTGAAAACTCTAATGGCAGCGTTTCAAGACGCTTAGGCTGTGTTTCAGTGAAAATGACTGCCAACTTTTCCTTTGCTGTGCAGTAGCCAACTCTAACAGAGGATCTGGTATGTGATTAGGCTTCTTAAGTGGCAGGTGAGGGAGTGCATCCACTTACAGAATTGTTGTTAAAATGAGGAGCTTTTGGGACTTCTCTGCAGGAACTCTGGATTGTTGGAAGCATTCCATCTGATTTCTCAAAAATGCACACTTTTAGCCTGGAAAACCACAGTCTTTACTGCTGCCTTTTGGATTTACTAGAGCCTTGAGCAAGCCATTGGCTTCTCTTTGAGCATGTACTGGTTTAAGTACACCCGTGCAGAACAGAGGGAAAGACATGGCCGGGCCATATTCATTTCCATTCTGACTGACTTAAAGTGAAGGGTGCCTGTGAGCATCTGTGGGACTTGTTATTGCTCAGTGGACAGAGCTTGTCAGAAATGTAGCACCGATTATTTGCTATGTGAACTGTGTGGTTTATAATTGACCGCTTTACTCCTGCCTTAGCAGAGGACAGTCTTATTTTTTATGCTTCAAACACGTACAATTCTGAGTGAATAGATCTTCACACTGAGACCTAGCACTGAGCTCTGTTCCCTTCAGAATAATTGGCAAAAATTCCCTGAAGTTGTTTTCTTGGAAGAAGGAGTCGCCATTTGGATGCCTACTCATAAGATTGTCAGTGGCATGGTTTTAGATACCCTTTAGATACCCAAGGGACTCTAGAAAGAGAAAAACATCACAGAGATGGGGAGGGGAAAGAGTGTTGTGCTGGTTTGTTTATCAAGAAACAACTTTCCTGGGACACAATATGAAACTACGAGCATATTATCCTACTGCCTTTCCAGTTCCAGCACCAGCTCTTTTCTTTTCCAGGTGAGGCATTATTGTGTTAATGCTTGCAGGAGGAGGGAAGAAACGAGTCCAAATGCCCCTGTTTGAAACATCCTATCAGTGCATAAAATATGTCTGCGGATTTGAGAATTACGCTGACTTCACAACAGTAAATTTCAGATAAATAATTTATCTCCTGCAAACACATTTCTGTGCTCTTACACATCCATTTGTTTCTGGAAAGCAGCGGGGGCGACGGGGAGGCAGAAGTGATTGGTGCTCGCTGGGGAACTTTCCGTGGAGCCGCCTGTAGCTTTGGGTGTTGTTGGCCGCTTGAGGTAGGGTTTTGTTCTCGCAGCCACCAGCTCCCACATCATAAATAAAGCCATTTTGGAAACAAGAGGCACCTTGAGCTAAAACTGGCATTTCTCACAATATTGGCAGATCAAGCCAGCAACTGTTGATTTTAAATGTTTAATGAGCAATATGTTGCTGATTCTGGTAATAATGTTGTGTTTGCCTAACCTTTCTCGGTGTGCTCCCTTCTGCTGTATCGCTGGCAAGTTTCCAGGGGAGGAGGAAAGGGAAGGGAAAAAACCAAACCCCACCAGGAAGGGTGAAGCAGGGCAGAGAGAAGAGGAAAACTGAATGACTTAAGGAGAAGGGGCATAAAAGGCAGAGGTAGAACTTAATTAAAAGGAGGAGATAGCAGCCGGATATTGATGCCATGTCAGAGCATTAAACTGGGGATTGCAGAGAAAGACGACTTTTCCCTGCGGAGATATTCTTATTCATACTGAGGGAATTAGAAAAGAAAGGCTGGTTATGAGGAGGAGATGGACAGGAGGAGCTGCGTGGAGGTGAACCCCGAATTGGGGAGTCTCCCGAGACAGTTCAGTCAGCTGGTTAAAAGCAGGTGAATTGAAAGAGAAGCAGCATTGTACAAATCAGTAAGATACTCCGTTCCTTCTATGTCAGGCTCATATAATGCTCACTCTAAAGACTGTCTCCAGTATGCTGCATTTTTTCCAGTTTGTTTTTTGTTCAGTCTCAAAACCCTGAGTGGTTCAGCATAAACCTGTTTGACACTGGCTTGCAGGCTGGCTGTAGAGCGGCTTATGAGCACATGCAGGTATCTCGGGGTATAAAGGAGGTTTCCTTGACCAGTGGAGGTAGGAACATGCAATGGAAACAGAAAAAGGCTGCTTTTATAGCACTAAACAGCAGCTGCTTTTGCTGCCACTCATCCTAGATTAGACCCTCCCTCTACTGGTGTGGGTACTGACCATTGCTTGCTGTGGAAGACCGAGCTCTTGCTTAATTTATACCATGACTGGTGCACTAGGGAAACCACAAGAGTGTGAATACTGTAAGCTGAAGTCTTCTGTCTTCCGAACGCAGAGATTTTGGGCAGCAGGGTCAAACGTTTCCCACCCCTGTGCCTTGGACCCTCTTCAGTGGGAGTTATGCAGAGAGTTATTGTGCAAAAACTATGGAAGGTTTTTCTAACGTGTTGATTGGGCTCTTGAGTGAGACCAGGCATTTTCTCATCTTTTAACCATTACCTGTTTGGCTGATGTTTAAATCAATGGCTGCATGCCAAACACTCACTGCCCTATTAGGAAGCCTCTTCTTGTTTTACATAATGGCTTATTTATTGCTTCCGTTGTATGCACAGCACAGTATATATTGTCCAAAAGAGAGATATAGATACTAGGTCATACTTGGTGAAGGATTTTGCTCTTCTTAATGAGAAGAATACCAGTTTTGCAATGCTTCTTATACTTTCATTTCCAGGCTGCTGCATACAAATTGCATTACCTAAAGTTGACCACACACAAATATACGTGTAGACAAGTGTGTGTTGTGACACTGGGATGTATCTAAGAGCGGCCTTGCCAGAAAAATGACGGTGGTCAACCTAGGCCACTGTCTTTCTTCCAGCAGTAAGAGAATTTTAAGAAGAAGATAGTGTCCTTTATTTATGTAACTGCTTGATTTATTGTTTTTCCCTCATGGCTAAGCTATCACCTCCTTAAGTTTCTTACTTCCTTGTTAACAGGTGAAAGTGAAACATGGATGTATGTTCCACACTAAATTTTCCATTTTTAAGAGCAGGTATGCACAGGTGATTGCTGGATTGACCTTCTCTGGTTTTACTCTCTGTTACACCACGATATCTTCTGTTGTTTTCTTGCCTTCTTGATAAATATCCTAAGCATCAAAGCTAGTATATGCAAAAGATTTTTAATTAGTTTTGAGCTTTCCACCAGTGTCCTCAAGTACAAATAGATACAGCCCCTTATAAGTTCAAATCAAACACATCTTCAGTGGGTCATCTTCAAGGAAATTTCCAGCAGGCCAGCTCTTCCATAAGTGAAGTTCCTTGCTGCTGACACCTCCCAGTAATTTCTCTTTATCTGTAGCATACTCATTAGTTGTAGGGTTGTTTTTTTGCATCTATTTTTTTACTCCTTTTTCCCCCCTCTGGTTCAGTTCCCTATGGCTTTGAAGTAGAAGAATGAAGTCTTTTCCAGACATGTGATATGGCATCATCTCTCTTGGAGCAACCACTACATGTGTTAGCTGTGTAACAGACAACTATAAAAGCAAAACAAAGCTGCAAAGATAAAACTGTTCTCATAGATGTTTCTCCCATGCGCTATTCCTCCATGAATGTTTTTTGTCATTGCAATAGCTCAACTGAGTTACAGTCAGGTTTTGGTCTTTCAGACAGATTTATGAGCGGAAGGAGAAAAGGACTGGAAGATAAGAAGGAGAATAATAGGGGAAGAGGAGGAGGGAGAGAGGGGAAGAGGGAGAAATGAAAAGACAAAAAGAGGTATGTGAACCGAAGAAGGGGAAAAAAGGGTAAGAAACTGAAAGCAGGGGAGTGATGGGTCAAAGAGCAGGAGAGGTGATTGAGACGTCTGGGATGGCAAAGTCTGAGGCTTTTGAGCTCTTGGCAGGGCAGAGCCCAGCAGAGTGCAGTATAATCTTGAGCACGGCCCTTCAGTTTAGGGGCATATAAATGGAAGGGGGTTTATTGCGAATTCTGGTTAATAACTTTCTCAAAGGGGAAAACTCCTGTATTCTCTTTGAAATACAATTTCTTGTCTCATAAATTGAAACAGCTGCGACTGTTCCCTCTGCACACAGATTTTTTTCATCTTTTGCCTTTTTTGCTGGGTGTATGCGTGTGATTTTGCTTAATGACTTTTCCCTGCAGAAGGGACCCAGAATGTGGTGCTGTATGCAGGTTTGTGATCAGTGTCTTTGCACAAGCACAAGAAAAATGCCTTGGGCATTTTCTGCTTTTAGAGAGGAACAAGTGTTAGGCTATTAGTCTGAATCTAACCTAGACTGCATTTCTCCTGAGAAAACTCAGTAGAAATTTCTGCAGCCTCATTCCCTAGAAAGGCTCTTGCCTAAGCTGAGATTTAATCTATCACCTACACTCCAGTCCCGGGGATGGAAAGGCTGCTAGCGCCTTCATAGCTGCCCTGCAGGCAGCATAGAAGAGACTATAGGTGAGCATCTCCATGGCCTATCTTCCTGCCCCAGCTCTTAAGGCATCCCCTCCTACCCAGGGCTGGTGATGAGCACTGCAGTGCAGGGAGAGAGTGGGATTCCTGTCTGGAAAGGGAAGCGAGACCATCTCCCTCCTTATGACTCTAAGCAGTGCTGGATATTCTCTGCCAGCATCAACCCATCTCTGTCTCTGAGGGCTCCTAAATGTCTATTCTTTTCATTTTTCTTAATTGAAAGAGCTAAGCTTGCCTTTGGGCTAGTGCAGAAATCATCCATTTCTGTGGATGACGGAGTAAATAGAAACACAGACGGGGAGTCAAACCTTCCTGCCTCCAACTCACTGTCTGCTCCAAGTTAAGGTGGTCAAATCTCTGAATCATTAAGCAAGTGATATATGAGTTAACATAGCGTGCTGGCAGGAGCAGCACGCACAAATGTTCTGAGGAGGTTAAAATTCAGAGGGTTATATGTCACCTTCAGCAAATTTCTGTTTCACAAGAGCTCAGGAAGGCTTTTAGGCTAAGTGCAGAAATACCTCAACAGTCTCTCATTCCCCCAGCTCTCTGCCATGACTCCCTACAAGTACTTCTAGCTGGAAGAGGGGGGCGTGTAGAAAAAGCCAGAATTTTTCAGATCTGAGTGGAGAGCCTCATAGCAGACCTCAGCCTTCCCATTGTGGGTCATGTTGCCTTAGGAGCAGACCCATGGTCTCCAGCAGGCTGGGCTTCATCTCCATCCCCTCTTGCAGCAGCTCCCTCCCATGCGTGCATCGGGCGGCCCAGCTCTGCTGCGTGACAGGCTGATGCAGCAGGAAGAGGTGAGGAGCCTCTGCCCTCCAGAACAGATTTGCAAGTCAGGGCACCGAAACCTCAAATGACCCCAGTGACAAGCAACTGGAGAGGCTCACAGTGTATCTTTCCTCCTGAGCCCCTTGGCAGCCACACTGGCCTCCGCGCAAACCAGGGCTTGTTCACAGCAAGAGCCTAGGGCAAGAAGAGGAAAAGAAATGCATGGGCACTCTTCCAAGGCTGCATGGAAAGAGCTGGCGATTATCTTCTGTATTTCCTGAAGTGCTGGGATTGTCTGGGGGTGGGACTATGGCTTCTTCCTTGTCTTTTTGGTGCATGAATCGCAGACTGTATCATAACACAGAGTGTTTTATTAACTGAGACCTTCTAGAGGACTTCTCTGTATTTGAGAAGGTAGCAATGAGAGCACTTGTTTATCTAGAAATGGGATAGTAGTTCATTGTGTATTTTATCTGCCTTTAATGTGATGAAGCAGGCAAAAAGTAAGGAGGAGTTGTCAGCACAAACATTCCCACTCTGTCCCTAGTGCTCACTGTCAAAGATCGTGGGAACATCTTATCTACCTCTCTTCCTACTTGTATGTCCTGTGCATGTGTACATGCCATCTAAGTGTCTGAGACCCTCAGTGACACTGCCAACAGCCTTGTATTGTGTGCGAGCAGCGAAACTGTTTGCCACAGATAAATACAACTGTAATATATCTGTAAGACTCAGGCCTCAGTCACCCTTGTATGTTGTATTCCCAGCTGACACTAGCGATGTTCCCCACTGCTTTCCCACGGTGATTCACCTTACATAGACACAGAGCTCCGCTTGCTTGCCCTAACCCTCTATATTCCCTCACTTTTTTTTAATCAACCTTTCATCTATATCTCATGCTCTGTGGCTTATTTCCTTGTCTATTTCTTTTTTTGTCCTTCTCCTGAAGACTTTTGTCTCACAAACTGTCTTCTTTATACTATTTTTTATTTTTTTTTTCTTGCTAGTTCTTGCCCTATTCTCCATTCTTCTTCCTTCTCTCTTCTTCCCTCTCCTTCCTGTTTGTTGCATCCCCCTGTATATGCAACCTCATACTGCCTGAAAATTATCTCAAGACCTTCTGATCCTGAAGCAGTGAAAAAATACAGTCTGCAGGTGAATTTGGCATTTTAATGTAGTTAACATTCCTCCCCTCCTACAACTATTCTTGAATTGCAGACTGCTGAGATTAGTAGCATAAAATCCCACCAGGATATTGACATAACCTATAAGCCAAGAAGTTGTTTTAATCAAGCCCAGCATCCCATTTGGAATACTGGACTTAGAAATACAAGGACAGCAGTTTTGAGAGCAGCTGAGAAATCAGGAAATAAGTGTTAGGGAGAGGGGGTTTGAAAACCTTTTTTTTTTTTAATATTATCTCAATACCTTATGGTCAGAAGTTGCAGGATTTTTTTTTTTCCACTGAGTCCTCATCTACAAAGAATGCTCAGATGGAGTATTGGTATTGGAGAGGTGATAAAAAGGAATTCGATTGGATGCCTGGCTTATTAAGAAGGGCTATTATCCAGTAAAAGTGTCAGAGGACCTCAGTCCACGGGGCATGGACGATTACTGTGGATGAATTCCTGGTCCTTGGAGGCCAGATGGGAGGGCACAATTGTCATGTTTCTTCCCCACCCCCAATAAAATTTAGAGCAGCCTTGGATGAGCCGCTCATAAAAATGTCTGCTACATTGCGTGGAAAGCAGTGAACCAAAGAAAGAATAGAAGATACCCAAAACTATTTGTCAGCCTCTAACTCACAAACTCCACCTCTCTCTGTTTCCCCTCTGGCTGCTCTTGGGTTTCTGAAGAGGCAATCTTTGTCAGTGTGTGACTGGCATCTACAGATCAGCAGGCCGAGGACAAAGTATTGACAAGCCGTTGCAGGCACTTTCAATGGCAAAGCTGATAAAGAGGAGGAAGGTGCTGCAGTAAAGGAGCGGTGACTGGATGCTGTGTACTGTGGGGCCAGTCAATGTGCCTGCTGTCAATACAGTCCAGTGCTGCAACACTCTAATCTGCCAGGAGAGAGAAGTGGCCCATTTGCAACCGTGATTTTGTGCATATAGCAGTGTGAATCCCACATAAAGCATGCAGTTTATACGTTATGGTGATCAGAGACAAGGGGAGATTTCTGTCCCCAGCTGGTGATCAGTGTATCTGCTGAAGTATGAGGATTGATGGCACTTGTCACTATTAGCCCAGCTAATATAGCTGCAGATGCTACATTTAATCATATAAACTATGCAACACAATTGCAGAACAAGGGCCTCTGGCCTGCACCACTGGAAAAGCAAGCGGAGCAGATTCCTGAAGGGCTGGTGGAGAACTGCAATTGTCCTGCACCCATGTGACAGCAGAAAGGAGGATGTGTCCCGCTTCTGCATGGCACTGTGTAGGGGTATGCGTTTGTGTGCATGCACGTGTGTAATTTACCGAGTGCGCATGAGAGAGCAAAATGAAAGAATCTTGTGCATGAGATCAAGAGTATGTGTTGGAGAAAGCAGAGCTCCACTGCATATAGAAGAAAAGAAAGTAGTGCTTGGGGCAGGAGGATGTACCCTATTCCCTTTGTCTGTCTTTCATAACTATTCCTGACAACTTGTCTTGATACCTGCGGCCAAAAGGAGAGTTAGAGCATTTGAGAAGATTTGGTGCTGCCCAGCAGCACAGCTTCGTAAAGCGGGGAGCAGTTTCCACACAACTAAGATCAGAGCCCTTCAACAAGGTGTTTGAAGTGTGACGAGGACAAGTTAGAAAAAAAAAGAAGGGAAGGTCTGGGGTTTCTTATGGCCCACAGCCTCAAACAGCAGCATCACTCCCCTTCTGCTCACCAGGAGTGTTTGAAACCAGCCATTATAGGTATTCAGCCATTAATGACACCTATTCTCTTGTCCCACCCGCGAAAAGGTGCTTAGTCACAGGCGTGCATGAGGCTGCGTGGATGCAGTCACCACGCAACGCTTGGGACAGTGGAGGCAAACAATAATCTCGACTGCAGTCCTACAAAAAAAAAGAGAGGAAACAGGGAAGCACCCACTCCCAGGCGATGTGCAGCTCTGCTGGCCACACGCGAGACCGCAGGTACACCCCCTGCTCTCGTCCTCTCACTGCTATTTTGTGGTCTGCCAGCCTTCCCCCACGCATGTCATCATGTTAATGCTGTCCCACACCCACGCTTCCATGTGTGTTTTTTCCATCACCCTCACACACGTGTGAAGAGAGTAATCCCTGCATATTCTTTCACCCAACTGCATTTCCTCTCACATCCTCACCACCTTTCGTGCTGCTCTCCTTACGGTGCTCTTGCCCATGTGCCCAGCTCATACTCGTCTGAGCTCACCACTCTCTCACATTCTCCATCTCCAAGAGCCCAACTCTGCAACCCGGCTGTTAACAGTTCAGTTCAGGCGTGTGTCCTGTCAGGCTCGCATCTGCAGTCAAGTGGCCCAGAAAACGACCGGCATGTATCAGGGTTAAAAATGAACACGCCGGGAACGTCCCTCTTCTCTAAACTCCCACCCTGGTAATACAGCCCCCAAGGGGAAGAGTTTGCAGCGTAAAGACAGCTGGTTTGTGGCTTTTACTGGAGGAGAGCATGGGGGAGGAAAGTCCAGCCCAATACCTAGCCCTTCAAATGGAGTGACTTGTCAAGTATGCAACTGTGGCGGAGATGTGAGCAGCAGTAAATTTAGCAGCACTCACTTCCACTGACAGCCTGTCATGGGCTTGAAACATAAATAGTGGTGGAGACAAATCACTGCTGTTTTCCTATTAAGCTTTGGCCCACTGGCCTCCTAGCTTGCCAGGAGCATTTCTACCTGGCCTGCTGGCGTGCCTCAGCTCAGGGATGGACGTGCCTCCCTGTTGCAGGCTTTGGAAGAGTCAGGAAGGGAATTATCATGCTGTTATTTCCTCAGGTGTCCTTGGTGTCTGGGTACTGGCTCATCAACTGATGGATTTCTCACTCAGGCTGTGTGCTGCTGGCACCTCCTCCCTCCACCCAAGGTTGAGGAAACATGAACCCTCTCCCTGGAGGGCTCATGGTTTTCACCCCTGCCCCCAGTTTCTTCCACGTAGCCTTGCAAGGTCATGCTGATGGAGTAAATGAGGAAATGATTTGAATAAGGGAGTAGAGGTGAAGTTTTCCAGTGCACCTGAGTGACTTGCTAGCACAAATGCCATTGAAAGCCACTGGGTCTTGTCCTGTTAAAGCATTTAGTGGCTTTTGGAAACCCTGCTTTCAAGCATTAATTATTATATAACCATTTAATAAAACATGCCATCAGAAGCTCACATTAATCTTTACAGAGATGAGAGACATCCCTTAGCGTTCTAAATTGAGGAACCAGGAGCAAACAGACTCAGCATATTTCCCCTTCTTCCCTCTCTCTTATCAATTTTGATTCCTCTTCCCCTCTCTCCTCAAGGAAGATGAAATCACGCTGGTGATTAAGGTGGCCTACTCTGTGTTGGTTTAATTAGAACAACTGCTGTTTCAGTTACAGTAAAACTCTCACCAGTGTGCCAGTTGCAAAGGCACTCTAATGAAACCCCTGCCTCTTCAGGAGCTTTGCGCTAAGCAGCCGATGACTCCTCAACATAAAATGGATGGCTTTTCATGCTTTATCATGTCTTTGGGCTGCCTCTGGCCCCTGTAGGAGCTAGAGGCTCCTGTCAGAGCAAGATGTTTGTCTCCCAGAGGAGACAAATGTGTTTGGGAGGGAAGAGGGACAGGGGAGGGGAGAGGTGTGTATTGCTGTCCATGACAGTAACAGGTGAATACAGAGGGGTGAAGCCCAGTGAGACGCTTTTGATCGACATGGTTGGCCACGGTCTTCTCATGCCAGCAGCAGTACAGTTTTTGGAAGTTTTCTGTAAGCATCATGACAAGAGAGAGTATTGGGGAACTGGGACAACATCGATGAAATATCTTTTTGGTTTGTGCTCAGACCCCTCCTAAACTTATGGGGTAAGCTGAAAGAAATCAGAAAGGAGTTGGTTTGAAACTGTTTATTCTACTCATCGTTTTCTGCTGTCTCCCTTTCTGGTGAACGCCCTCTTTTTCCCATATCCCTGCTGGAGAGACCCTGCCTCACAGCCATGATTTGCAGTAGTGCTGATGACCAACAGCTGCGCTTGCAATGGCAAGAGCTGCATTTGGGAGCTAAAAGAGCTCCAAACCAGGGTCTGTATTTCCTCTCTGCTTGCCTCCCCTCTAGGACTGTCCAAGCTGCAATATTAGTCACTGGGCAAAAGCCTTCCTCCTCCTTTGCAGTCAGTGCCTTGCAAGTTTGAGAGAGACTCCTTATTCTTTGGGAAGTAGGGGGGTGGCTAACAGTATAGATGTCCTAGACTGAAGCAATCATTTATCTGGCCCGCTATCACTATGAATCAACAGCAGATACTTCAGATGATAATATCACAGGAGGCAGCCCAGTTGATCAAAAGTCCCTGCAGCGTGGGAGCCCAGACGATATCTTCCCAGCACACCCCACCCTGCTCAAAAACTCTGTGATCCTTGCCTTGATACCTGGCAATGCTTCCGCCTGGTCAATCCTAAATCCAGCCATTTAGCCTCGTCTCCTGATCCCTTGTTGTGCTCCCTGGAGAATATTCCCTTTGCTCTGTCCACCAGCAGCAGATATGGGGGGTGGTGGCGGGCAGTCGCTGTGCTGGATCTAATTGAGAAACATTGCAGCAATGAGAGTGGTCAACAGAAAAGCAAACAAAATGATTTTTCAAGGCGCTAATCCACCTATACAAATATTGGCGCCAAGCATCACAACACACTGACATGTTTTTGAAAGGGTAAATCTTGCTGAGGGGTGGCTTAACTCTTTGACCTCATTTCCTCAGTTGAAAACTATAGCTGTGTAAAAGATCAGTGGCAAGATCCAGGCTGATACTGAAATCCCGGTCTTTAGGTTTTAGTTGTGAACTTGCTGTGTTCAGAGTAGTCTCACTGAAAACAGCGATGAGCTACAGGAACTGCCATCTTGCAAAAGCACAGGAGATTTAGGCACTGTGTAATCTGGCCATGAAATGTTTGGCTCTAGCTTGCAGAGAAAGAGCCACAGCAACACGTAAACTTCTAAGGTAATATTCTTTCCCATTTCAAGTAAATTTGTGCCAATTTGTAATTTCTCAAGCCTTCTTCCAAGTTTCAAACATAAAAGGATGGAATTCTATGGGCTAAGTTGAATCTCTGGGGTTTTTTTTTAATTTATTTTTTGGTAATTTTTAAGTTAGGTTGAAGTTGGGCATTCATTCTTACCCTCTCATCCCAAGAAGTATGAGTGGACATAAGACAGAAGGGAATAAACAGTTTATATTTAGAAACAGGGAAACATTTTTATGGATGCCTACGAAAGCAAGCCACCTGATTCTTGCACAATAGTATATTGAGCTTGTCTTGCTCTATGGAGACACAAGGCTCTTGTAAGGAACATAACAAGGATTTTAAAAGACGCCAACAAGCACGGACCCACCCTACAGTTCCTAGATTGACAAACTGGCACAGCTGGTACTACTGAGTGCCATCACGTGAGGTTTCCTTAAGGTCTGGGACTGACACTAGGATTTGTGGAATTAAACTAGGGACTACGCTGTAGTCCATCCCTGCTCCCCACTGGCACGCCAGAAACTATATGGTTCAATCACACACCTTGTGAAACTTGCCTCAGATGGGACTTACTGCTGTTGATCTTTTCTTTGGCCTTGGCTCTGGAAGGAAGAACTCGTCTTCAAATGGTGTAACGATGAAAGCATAAGTGCTTTGTCCAGAATGGGAAAACTTGCAGTGAAAGGAGTACCTAAGGCCAAATGAGAGTAAACCAGCTGACAGAGTCACCAGAGACTGTACCAGTTGACTGGTTGCTGTTGTATTTTAATTGCCTTTCATAGGTTTCCATGACATGCAGGAAAACCCAGTCCCCTGCAGCAGCTCTCGGCTTGCATTACTTCCCTGTGCTTAACACAGTGGGAAACAAACACCAATTGATTTTTTTCTCCCCCGCTGTTCCTCTTGCCAGGGGCAACCACTTGCCCATCTTTTTTTTGTGGGTCATGGAAGAAGAAGGGCAGCTCCCTGCAGAGCTGACGGGGCTGCTGGGAGTGAGCGATTGGTGTGCTGCTATCGATGTGTGCGCATCGAATAACCCCCATACCAGGGCTGTGATTCTTTGTCAGACCTCCCGTTTTCAACCTCTGTTCCAGCATGATCCCCTCAGCCCTTAGGACTTCCCAACTCCTGCCTTCTTAAGACCGTCCTGTGGTCTGGTGTCGTCTCAGTGATTCTTCTAGCTGATGGTGCCTTCTACCTCATATGGTTGTAAAGTAACCTCCAAAAGGCAGCAAGCAGAAATTTGGGGATGCAGAAACAGTGCAACTATTGGTTTGTTCATGTTTATATGTCATTTTCTTGGCAGGAGAGTTAGGTCTTGATGTTTGGTAGCATAGTCATGACAACTCACATTGCAGCGTGCAGCATTTAGGGAGTATAATATTGTAGCTGTGACATTAGATAACTTAATTTACCTCATGGTTCATAATTTACTTTACACATTGGCGTCACAGCCAAGTTTTGTTCAAGAGCAATTCATCTCTCCAAAAAATGATGTTTGTGTTCATTAAAGAAGTGTTAGCAAATTTGTTTCAAATTCAGTAAGTAACTTTGAGGAAGAAGAGTAAAAAAATAATTTCCTTTGATGTGACGTCTTTTTTTTTATTTTAATTATATCTCAAATTGAGGCAGAACATTAATTGCTTCTTGTGGTTCAGCAAAGAGCAGAAAAAACCCCCACTGGTCAGATGGAAGGCTTTGACCTGAAACAGGGTTGGATTTTTTTCCAGGGGGTGGTTCCCTTTCTTTCTTATGTTCACCTTTGGATTTTGAATGGAAAATCTAATCAGCTGCTGAGATGGAGTGATACGTTGCACACCTGCTCCGTGCCCGCACTCGGGGCTGTGTGTGAGAGAGTGTGATGACGTGTAGTGGTCATTTATGAAGATGAGTGAAGAGGGAGTGGAGGTTCGGAGACGCAGCAGACGTGCTGTGGCTGCTTCGCGCAGACGGCCCCCACTGACACGCACCCACGGCCGGGATGCACAGTGCGTCTGAGCTGTCAGCTCTTGCCTTCCAGCTCCTGGGCAGAGACATCAGCGATGGCGAGTGGTCCCAAGTGGTCCCTCCCGCTGGGTTTGGTCAGCGCTGTCCCTCGACAGAGAGAGCACAGAGACGTCATTCAGCCTGGGGAGGCCGCTCTCAACCTGGAAGGTTTTATTTGCATGCTGGATGCCTGGGGTTTGGGAAGAAAGTCCCCACAAAAATCACAGGCTTTCTTAACCCCGGCCATGCCAGCCGGTGCTTGGTTGCCCAAGCCGGGGAACTCCTCGGGCGCAATCCTTGGATCAGGAGTCATTGCAGCCCTTTGCATGTAAGGAGAAAATGGGATCACTGATGAGCAAGGTCCCGTGAGCGCCAGGGAAAACCATGCCAGGGTGCTTCCTACAGATCTGACTCATTCTCATTCATGAAGCCAGAGCCCTCCCTGGCACTGCGCGAGTTTTTTGGTTTATGTGTAATAGCTACAGACCTAAGGGCATGGGAGGCATGAGGCCAGCTTAAACAATAAATACCCTGCTGTGCCTTGCTGCTTAAACAGAGTAATTACTGCCTTACTACATGTGACCCCTCTGTTCCTGTCCCTCTGGCAGTTGTTATTTCATGGCTCCCTTTACACAAGGGATGTCTGCGCCTCTCTCCGTGACGTACATCTCTCTTTGCCACTGTCTCGCCTCTCCCGTCACTCTCTCCCTCTGCTTCAATGCACTTCTGTTTGTCAGTAGCTGACTACCATTTTTTCTTTTTCTCAGTCACTAAAGAATCTCAGTTTGTTTGCATTTCTCTCTCCCAGCCACTGTCCCTCTCTTCATTCCTCCTCATTCCTCCCCATTTTCACTGCTTCCTATGCCATGCTAGTTTTCCAGCCTTCCCTCCTCGCTGTAGCGTTCTAGCTCTAGCTGTCCCTTTGCTCATCCACCATCTGCTGCTCTCCACTGATCTCTTTGCTAAAAACAAGCCTCTTTGACTAAGGGACGGGAAAAAAATGCCAAGCTCATTGGAATCTGTGATGGCTGAGGAGACAGAGACTAATAAAGGAAAACTTCAAAGTTTTGAATTAAAAAAGAAAAAAATCCCAGCTGGAGGTAAAACAAAAAAATGATGTCAAAGGCTCCCTTAGCTATTTTTGTCTTTCTGAAGCCTGTTCCTAGGGAATGTAAGGTGCAGAGGGAAGAAGGAAAGTTAGGTGAGCAAAACTATAAACAATAAATGGAGAGTGCAGAGACAACAAAAACTATAGTTCAGCATTGGAAGTTGCTACACACAGAAAAACTTCAAATGGCGTTTATTGATTTGCAATCTCTTTTATCCCCTCGCATCTTGTTTTAGGCAGAGGAGGGCCCAACAAAGATGCATAACCCCTTCTGCTCTCCCCACTTCACAACTACAAAGAGGCTTGGAAGGAAAACAAACACAGAAGCAGGGTATCTGATCTCTTTCTCCACATACCAAATGCAAAGAGATACTTTCAGTGGCTCCAAACTTAAGACCACAACAGTATCAAAAAAACCCCAAACCAAAACAAAAGTAATTTCTGTACAAGAAGGAGCCCAGGAGAGGATGGAACAAAATGTGGCTGCCACCTCTGCAGACTAGCTTCCCCTTTGGAGATGCAGGGAACTAGGGCACGAGGGGAAAGACCGCTCTGATAGAGCACGTGGCTGAAATCATTGCTGGTCCCTTCACTACCTGAAAGAGCTGTCTGCACAAGTCGGGTGTCATCTGGATGTGCATCCTTTCTAGAAAGGATGAGTTTAGCCTTTGAGGAAAGAGTGATGGTGCATGGCAGTGCAAGGGGCCATTTGGGCAGAGGTGGGAAGGACCCATAAATACATGGGGAGAGTGAAAGTCTGTGTTTGTGCACACACAGTTGGATTTATATATATAAAAGTATATAAAACAAATAATATATAAAATATAGAATGTATGTATTCTTTTTATATCTCTCATGTATATATATATATGAGAGCATACACAGTTATGCACATCAACAGGGGATGATATGCAGAGCCCATGGGGTTGTACAAGGCTATCTCCAAAGGGTGGGAGGAGAGGGGGCTTCTTGCCAGCAGGCTAGCATTGCGGAGCAGGCTTGCTGTTTGGGTTCATTACTTACTTTACTGGGTCCAATTAGGAAGCCAGGGGATAGGAAATGTGGCTGAGGCAAGCGGGCCTTCAAAGCCTTCCTCCTGCACACATCAAAGCCGCCTGCTGCAGATCCCTGTGCAAAAGGGGGTCTGCCAGCTCGGAGCAGCAGCAGGCGCCTGGCTCACTTTGCTCGAGGTCGTTTCCCGCTGGTTTGATTGTCAAGCCTCCCAGGCTCGTACTCTGTATCTCCAGCCTCCAGAGCAGAAAGCTCCTCTTTCTGATTTACTGGGACAGAGTTAAGGAGCTACAGCTTGGCAAGACAGTGTTTAATGGGGCTGCAGCAACAAACCAAGCTAACTATGAACATGTGAAAGGCAAAAAACCTGCAGGGAATAAGGTTGCTTGGAGTCATGGGAGGGATGCTTTGGGATGGGAAGAGCTGAGCTGCATGAGGAGTCATCCCTTCCAGGGAAAACTGGAAGGCTCAACACTGGGAAGGGGTTGTACCAAACCAGACGAAACAACCAGGGGACAACCCTTGTCAGTGAGGAAGATTTGGCAGTAGGGTCAGGATTTTGTCCCTGGATGACATGCTCAAGGCAAATGTCTTTTCTTAATGGGAATGGAGCAGGTCGCTTGCCCAGAGCTGGCAGTCCTCTTTTTCACCTAATAGAATATGTTCATTGTTACTGGTACCAAAGAACACTGTCCAGGCCTTCTCCCTCCTCGCTTTGATAAACTGCATAGTGACAACCATCAGCTCCCTGCCAAAGCTGGCTCCTACGCGGAAACATTTGTAAATTCGCTCGGTGTATAAAGCTCTCTTCCTCCTCCCCCCGCCCCCCCCTTTGCCTTAGAGGTTAGAGTTAATATGACTCACCTAATCTGGCTGCCAAGGTGAATTAGTGAAAACATCTCTACAGCCCTGTGCAAGATATCACAACCTGACATTTTTCTAACACACCGTGATACATCTTTCCTCTCCCTGATCTGTACTGTGACACCTCAATTTCATATAAATGCTTTTTGTTAGAAATGGTTAATGTACTCATAGAGAGGACAGGGCTGCAAGCAAAAGGGTCTGTCTTGCACGTGAGAATAGCTGAGTTCTAGCAAAATGTTGATGCCCAGGGTTGAAACAGGCCACCAGTTCAGGGACAAGAACACTGCTACCACTATTTCTGCAAGAGACTGTCACAGAAACTTTGCCCGAAGTGTTATGCTTGTATCTTTGTCCTGGAGTAGAGGAATGAGGAGCTGAATAGACCTAATGATATCTTTAGCATGCCCTTTAAAGCAAAAACCCTCCCTTTCACTCATTCCCAGAGAGCTCCACTGGGCAAACCAGCAGCTCATCATCTCTTGGGAAGGGTTGTGTGTAGCTGTGAAAGCTCTCCTGCTGGACATGGTGCACGGTTTAGATTTTACATGTGTATACGTATGCAGGGGAGAAGCTGAAAACCATCTTCCCTTGAGAAAGTATGTACCTATTTAGGATACTTTGGAACTCCACTGATGTGGTTCTCTGACAGACAGACTTAACAGCACCCTTAATGAGGGTGCCACTCCATTAGAGCTGGTAAGTCACCCTCAACCTTCTTTTCATTACGGTGACAGTCTTGTGACAAGGGCAAATTGCAGGAGAAGCAAGTCCCACTTGGAATGAACCCTGTGTATAAACAAGGCAGAACTGCAGAGCAAATGATTTGCAAAGTAGAGGCAAATTACATTTTAACCTTTTCTTTGTGAGTCTTTCCCTGATGACTGATTAACTTTCCAGTCAACTGGCTGACCTACCAACTGGGAGAGCTGCCGTAGAAGGAGGGGAGTGTTGGTTGTCAGCTCAAATTGGGGGTGGGATTTTCAAAGAGCATTATTAGCAGGTAGCCCGTATGTGATAAGAAGATCTGGGAATTAAAAGAGTTCCCAACCAAAAATGAATCATGCTATGGTAAAAACACAGTGTATTGGCTGTACCGACAGCAGCACAGCACAGAAGTTGCCATGCAGTCCTTAATCTGTGTTCAGCCATGGCAACACCTCGTTTGAAATGCTGTGTTCAGTTTGGGGTGTTGCACTTCCAGAAAAATGTGAACTTGTCAGAGAGGTCTAAAAGGAAAGAGCAAGAATGATCAAAGGTCTAAAAAAAACCTTCGCCTAGAGAGGAAGGTTGAAAGACGTGGCCACGTTAAGCCACAAAAAAAAAAAAAAAGGAAAGATAACAACTGAGGGAGGAACGTAAGTGATTTAAAAGTTGATAAAAGGCTATTGCAGAGAAGGAGGGAATGATTTGTTCTTTTTGTCTACAGTGGCTAAGACAAAAATAATAGCTTTAAATTGCAGCAAGGGAGACTCGGGTCAAACTTCAGGGAAACTGCTCGGTGGTAAGGACAGCGAAGCACAGGAACAGGTTGTCTGGGGCGGTTGCAGAGCCTCTGCTGCTGGAGGGCAGAGGATGTCTCTCTCCCTGACATGACCCATGTGTCCTGCCTTGAGGTTGTGAAATGGGCTAGATGCTGACTGAAGTCCCTACCAGTATTATGACTCACCTAACTCTGGTCCTGCAGGAGTTAAGATTTCCTAACTTATTCGTGAGTTACAGGAAGAAAAGCACCTGTGAAAATCCCACCTTGCTCCCTTCTCCACTGACTCTCCAGAGCATCAGCCTCAGCATCCCAGAGCACTGGGTGGGCAGCAGGAACCAACTTTGCCTCCCTACCTTATAAAATACAGTGCTGCCATGCAGTAAGGCCCTTCAGCAGACTGTTAGGGGACGCAAAAACCTGCATCAAAGCAGTTGTAAGTTTTAGACATAGCATAGCAGCGAGATTTCCACTCACCTGAACATCTGGTAGGAGCTGGAAAAGGGACTGCTGGTTAGCCTCACTGAAAGAGAGGGGAAACCTTGTCTTTGCATGAGTTTAATACTGCTGTTGCACTGCTGTTTGCATGCTCAGTCTCTGTGATGAGGGGGTGGTTTTCCCTAGAATGGTTCAGAAAATTGCACGGGAAAAAAAATAAATTAAGAAGACAAAAATACTTGTGTAAGGGACAGAGTTCTGAGCAGATTTTGCAGTTGCTGAAGTCCCTATCTCTGATGCAGAAGGGAAATGCACACAAAGCCTGTGCCTGTGTGGTGGGACTCATTGCAGGTGGCTCCTCGAGAACTTCATCTCCAGAGATGGGGCTTACCCACGGCTTTCAGAGGACAACAGCCCTGTCCTCGCAGGCACTATTTGAACTCCATCAAACAACCTAAGCGAGGTGGGCAGGGTTTCAGAAGTGCTGGCACCTATCAAGCAGAAAATGTCCTCTGGGCAGAGAATTGCTTTGGAAAATCTGACCACTCTCTGAGGAGCCTGAATGGGAGCCCTTGTGAGCTGACCTTTTTTTTTTTTTTCCTCAGAAATGTGGCTTTTGCTCTTTGAGAGCTGGGGGCTGCTTTCTCTAAACACACACAGGCACGCAACAGGGGCTTGTGGCTTTGCATGCCGCAGACCAGTGCTTGCAGCCCTCCCTTTACACTCTTGCCAGTGCGGTTCACATTCTTTCCAAGAGGAGCCTTACTTTGCTTTCTGAACGAATAGGGTAGATATCCTAATATTTCATGCTTCCCCGGCACTTTTCATCCAACAGTTCTAATGCGTTTTACATGGGTTAACCTCAACGCCCTTCTCTGACCGGGAGGTGATGGGAGAGGGGCCCTATTATCTGCAGTTCACAGAGGGAGAGCGAGACAGTGACTCACCCAAGGTCACACAGTGAATTAAAAGCAAGGCCACAGACCTCCCCTGATTCCTGCCCCCGGCTGTAACCCTGGCACTCAACTCACTGCTTTCAACAGTGTTAGCGAGGCAGCACAGTTTAAATACGTAATTTTGTATGTACAGTAGATCAGGGATTCGTGATGATTATTGGTCTCCCCAGATCAAATTACACTTTGTTTCTCTCAGTTTGCCCGTGTTTAACGATAGCTCGATCTGATCGATGGCACTTCAGGGTGGTGGTTGCTCAGAGAGACAGAAAGACATTTTTCACAGTTTTGCAGTGAAGAAAAGGGTGCTGACAATACACCACCACATCTGAGGACCCAGCTAGCCCTGAACCAGCCCATCAGCCGCAGGCTGACTAACCTCCCCTGGTAATTAGCCATCACACCAGCAAACTTACTCCGGTTTCACGTGGTGGAGATTTTGCTACTTGGCTTGGACAACCTGTGAGATGCAATGCTTTAGTACCGCTTGTACACTTCCTTCCAGATTTTCAGAACTGAAGTTTTCCATAACTAAATAAAATGCTAGTATCTTGCTGATACGGCTTTTGAAGTAACTTTAAAATCGCTCGTGACTGTTGTTTATTTGCAGAATCCCTGTTGTGATTGTTCCTCCATAGCAATTAAGCAGAAGGCTTCCCAAATCTGAACGCCTACCAGAGCCACCATCTGTATTTTTCTGTCCTACCAGGCAGAGAGTTTGAAGGCGAGGAAGAGTATCTGGAGATCCTAGGGATCACGCGAGAGCAATCGGGCAAGTACGAATGCAAAGCTGCCAACGAGGTTGCTTCAGCAGACGTCAAGCAAGTCCGGGTCACTGTGAACTGTGAGTATATTGCAACTGGAGTGGGTCAATGGGGAGAGATTTTCCCGCTGGCAGGGTTGACTTCAGGATAAATAGAGAAGCCTTTCTGGGTTTATATTATGTGATCTGAAAGCGGAGGGAGCGCTGAGAAAACTATCTGCAATCAGACACTTATCACAGGGTATAGTTTGTGCTTTAAACCTGGTAATATATAAGAAAAGAAAGAAGAGAGAAGCGTGAGATGCCCCTGTCTCGCCCCTCAGAAATGCTGGCAATGCCTTGTTTTCACTCATTGTTATTCAGGAGAACAGTAGCATGAAGAGAAGCTTCAGCAAGGCAGCAAGGAAAGATAAGGGAGGGTTTGGCTGGCTCAGAGCAAACACAGGCCTGCCTGCACCCAGCCATCTCAGCAGTGCCTACACGGGCATCGCTGCCCAGGTGCCTGGGGGGACGTGCGGTAGAGACATGGGTTAATGAGAGGGAGCAAAAACTTGACTTTTATGCTGGTTTCAGGTCACTCGCATAAAGCCCTCTATAGGAGACCCTCCATGCAGCAATGCAATACCGAAGGGGGCTTGACCAAAGGATACGGCAATCCACCTAAAACCACAGAGAGGCACAGTTAGCTACGTGGCTTACATCCACACCTACATATGAGTGGGGCATGGATCCCATCGCCCATACATGCTTAGACAGATATCCACTTCACTCTGCTGGCGTTCTCCTCTCACAGTGTCACAAGATACTTCAGACTGTAGTTACGCTTATAATCCTACGTGTGTATATGTCTACCTCTGTATTTGTATGGCTCATATTTGGCACTGGAATGATTTAAAGTGAATAACCCTATCTGCCTGCTCTGTTTTCTTGCTTGGCGGCTAATACCTCTGCAGCAGGGATGGATGAATGAGAGGTATATCCCCTCCTGACCTTCTTCAGTTCACACACCAGAATATTAACTTAAACTGAAATTGGAGATGGTTACAGACACGTTTCAGGGTGCACATGCATGGCCTTGATTCACAGGTAGCACTTTTGGGGAGTGGGTTAGGGCAGAGAGCTGACGGCAGCAAGTGCTGCAGCCCATCCCAGTCGAATTTGCCACCACAGGTGATTTTAGCACATTTTAATACCCTTCTTGCTCTTTGTCTCTTTGTTTCCCTTTGGGCCATCACATCAGATCAACTTGTCTGTCTTGCTTAGATGTCAAGGTTGTAGGCTCCCTGCAGCATCTTCAGAATCCACAGAGTTTTTTATAATTCCCTTAGAAATTGGGTGGAAGTGGTTTAATGCCAGCTGCTTCATGGGCCAAATTTGGCATTAATGTGAAACTGTAGTAGCAGATTTTCTGCACTAAAACTGGTAAAGGTATTTTCCTGTCAAAACCAGCTGAGTTTATAAACCCAAGACATTTCATGAGAACCAATTAATATTTTCAAATATTTCTGTGAAACATAATTTCAACGATGCTTTTAACACAGTTGAAACAGATTGTTTGTATAAAGTCAAAATGTTTGATTTTGACTTCGTTTCAACTCATAATAACTATGCTACAGTACGATCTTAAACATTTTTACTGTTGGAATATATGAAAAAGTAATGTGATAGAGTATTGTAATATTATTAGGTGGCCCAATTTGTAATGTAAGTAACTTATAAATTCCTTAAGGACAGATCTTTTCTTTTGAAACAAAGGGAAAAAAATCTAAGAGATCATGAAGACCAGGAAAAAAATGAGTCCTGTTTGGGGAATGAAAGCTAGACATTTGCATATGTCTTTCCTTATCTTGCTTCCGTAAACTGCACCACAAGCAGCAGAAAGTGGGAAAACTACAGTAAGTTTGAAAACTACAGTAAGTTGGTCCTGCCCAACCTCAGGAGCTTCCTGGCCACCTCTTCTCGTCTCTGCTGACACCATGGATGGAGCACACAGCTCGTCAGCCCAGACTGCAGGAGAGAGCATCCTCGCTTTGCTTTGGTCTCACACTACCACCTTCAGGCTTCCCGAGAAATGGCCCTTGCACATCACAGGGAAACTGAGGCAAGAGCAGGAGGAAAACAGCTAAAGGGAACACACTTGTGGCTTCCCCAGCAGCCAACAGCTCAACACAGGGCGTCTGCTCTCTGGGTACAGCAGGCTGGTTTGTTCAGGGCCACCGCCTGTGCCTTTTCCTGGGAGAGGACTGCAGCAAGCAGACTGCCCGTCGCTGAGCGGGCAGCCTCGGGGCCAGCAGTGCCTTAACAGAAGCAGTGGCAGCTGAGGTATGGCTTATCCGCAGGTCTGGACTCTGCCCTTTGAAAAGGCAAGGAAGGAGGCTAAGGCAGGGGCTGCTCAGAGCGAGGGGCTGGGCCCCTTGGCAGCAGCCCAGGGAGCACACGCCTGCCAGGGTCATCTTCTGCGCCCACAGAAAGGTGCTCATTCATTTTCTGACTCACCTCTTGCGCTGGATTCAGTGAAATGGAAAAGGTTTGTCTCGCTGCAGACAGCAAGAAGATACACTGCCTGAACCAAAAAATCGAAGAAGGATGCTTAAAAAATCACCTTCACTATCCTTTTTTTACCCCTCCTCCTTTCCAAATTAAAATATTTACGTGAACCCACAGCCTTTGAATGTAGGATCCTATTTATGTACACTTATTAATATTTATGATGTTAGAGGGCGCACTGCAATATCCCTAAAGCCCTGCATAAAATCCCGATTAAGGTCAGGAAAGGGATCACATCGAGATGGCTAATGTGTTCACAAACAAACTTCTTTCCATACATTTTCCAGACAGAATTGTATTTTCTTTGACTGACACAATCCATTTTGATTCTTTTTTTGGCCTTTCAGTGCTGGGATGGATACAGACAGCGGAGCTGTACTCTGTACACGCAGACTGTGCTTTATGGTAACTTGAGTCTCAGCAAAGTAGCCATCTGAGCTGCAGCCCTGTAATCTCAGGGTGCGCAAGTATTAGTGATGAGAGACAAGGCACTTATTCCCTGATCCTTCTCAGCAGCCAGGTGGAAATAATTCTGCCTTTTAACATGTAAAGCTTGTCGCTTAACATTTTGAACATGGGGCTGGGATTGAAGATGCCAGTGCCTACCCTGCCCGCTACGCAGCCAGCCCTGAGACCTAGCTTCAGCGGAGCACACCAATATGTTTCCCAAGTTTTGTTTGCCTGTGGCACAGCTCTCAGGCTTCAAAGTAAGCAGAGGTGGGAGCACTGTGCTGGGCTGAGGGCAAGCTTCATGCAGAGCAATCATGAGCAAGCCCTCTTGGAGCCTGTGGCAAAGCATGATGCCCGTGAAGGTTTGGGCAGGATTTGTAACCTTAGACACCTAAGGGAAGTGTCTCAACAAGTGGTCTGGCTCTCAAAGTTGCACTCACAGCTCCTCTAAAGCTCTTCCCTTTTAAGCTGTGAATGTATTTCCGTCTTATACATGTTGCTTCAGTCCTTTCGATTCTTACAGTTTTGACACAGAGGTTGTATGGAGAATAATTTTCATGCTAGTGTTAAATTTCTACTTTATTCCTTTTACTTTTGCTGTCTTCCTTTACCCTTGATGAAGTCTTTCTCTCATCTTCTTCTCTCTGATGAGCCCATGTGAACTAGAGATCCACAGGTAAATATTCATAAATTACAGAAGTCCATCATTAACCTTAACTCTGCCTGCGTATGCCTATGCATTTATGACAGAACTTTATTCGGTGTTGCTGCAGAGAAGCACGCGTAAGGAGCGATGCTAACGCGGTGTATTAGGGAGAGTTCAAAGAGCAGGTATTCTCCAGAGGAGCAGGGGGGAGCATGTGCTACAGCAAGCAGCAGCCGTGGGCCTCCACCAGCCCAAATGGTTTGCATGAGGAAGCCAGCCTTGACATAGTTTCACTGTTATGTTCCACCTGAAAGTGTGTGAAGTGACCACATGTTTCCTTCCTGCAGACCCTCCCACTATCACAGAGTCCAAGAGCAATGAAGCAGCCACAGGACGACAAGCCTTACTCCGGTGCGAGGCGTCAGCAGTGCCCACGCCTGATTTCGAGTGGTACAGAGATGATACCAGGTAAGACCTTCAGCTTGCCTTGTCCCTTCTCTCCTTTTCAGTCCACTCAATAGAGGATTCGCCTTAGAGAATCACCTATCATACTCCCCAACTCTTTTGCTCAAGCAAACTGCTCTTCACAAACCATATAAAGCCTCAATGGTCCCATCAGACTCAGCAGAGCCAGCACAGTCAGGGCTGGAGGGGGCAATCCTTCTCTGTGATGGGGATGATGAAGGAAGTGCAGAGGATGGAGTTCTTGCCTTCAAATCCATTATGGGCCAATCCACAATTAAGACAGCAATAGTGCTTTCTTCGTGACAGTGCTCATGCGCGCCCATGATACAGCCAAAAAAATAGGCAATGTTAGTCTCCAAGTAGGTAATGCCATTCTAGATGCCTTCATCTAGGAGAAGGTGCTGCTGAGGTGTAGGATTCCCCCATCTGTGTGACCTGAGCCTCCCAGATTGGCATATGGGAGAAAATGAGAAGAGAAAAGGGATCTGTCCTTTATTCCTAAGTATTTACCTGGCATAAAGAAGGTTGTGTAATTATGCTAGTTTTTAACCTGACCCACATGCACAGGCTCAGGAGTGACTCAGCTTTAGTGTGTGCACATACTGGAGCACATGAATTGGTTTCACTAAAAACCTTTTGTTCAAGTACGGACTAGCCCTCAGCTGGCCATGGTGTGTTCATTTCCAAGTGTTAGTCCGTGCTGGGTAAAGGCTTCTTCCCTTTCCCTCAGCTTTTCTTGTTTCTTCACTGCTTTATCTGTGGCATTTCTCTCCAGTGTGCTCCTTCTTCCTTTCATTCTCTCCTTCTCCTTTCCATCAATGCCTTCTTTTGCCTCTTCTCACGTATCTTTCCCGCCTCCCTCCATCCTCACCTACCAGCTGGACTGAGTGATTGGTCTGCTGCTGCCTGGCAGCGATTCACTTCCCGATACACTATTACCGTTGCACTATACACCTCTTCTCCTGTCTTCCCAGGATAAACAGCGCCAACGGTCTGGAGATAAAGAGCACAGGGACCCAGTCTCTGCTGATGGTGGCCAACGTCACTGAGGAACACTACGGGAACTACACCTGCGTGGCTGCCAACAAGCTGGGAGTCACAAATGCCAGCCTATACCTTTACAGTAAGTATGGGAGAGGGTGAAGGGAGATCCAGATCGCTCTCGCAAAGACCAGGCTGTGTAGGAAGCAGTGACCAAAACTCAGGAAAGTCACCCCTCCTTCCCCCAAACCTCCAACCATGAACTGGCTTTCTGCGCTCCACATCAGATACCTACATGTTCATACTGACCGTGAAACACAAACACAGCCAAATTAAAAGGTTTACAGTCCAGCCCTTTGACTGACTTTCTTTGCTGAAGTCAGATTTTGTTAAAATAATAAAAACATCTTTGTTTTAAAGCTGGAAACAAAAAACCCTTTAGAATGACAGCCCCTTTAATAAGGAGACAGAAGGCCAGGGCTCAGAGGGTCTGTGACAGCTGAGAAATGACAAGTAATTCAGAGAGATGGAGAGAACTAGCCACTGAGCCTGAGGAGAACAAGAGAGAGTCAAGAAAAAGAGAAATGAGTTTGAAAATGGAAGAGAAAGAAGTGGGAAAAGACAGAATGATTTAAAGGGGCATACCGTAGGGAACATGGAGGAAAAGGTAATCAGCAGATGAAATATGGAATAAAATTCCTTGGATCTCATTCTGCTACCTTTCAGTTACTGAGTTTGTCGTAGTAAGTGTAAACAGACAGAAGTTGGGACTAGACCAAATTCTAGAGCAGAGTTACCCGCTGGTTCTGAATTATGAAGCTGATTCAAACCTGACCCTTAACAGAGCCACTGCCCCTCACCTACCACCCGTGCACACGTACAAACTGTGGCGTATTCAAAACGTAGTTCCCCATTCCAGGTCCAAAACTTGGGCTCAGCTTGGACCATGCATTGTTATTGCCACCAGAAATAGGCTGCAGCAAAATGACTCACAGGAACGGACATACAGACGCAAAAGTGACTTAGGGCTGTATGCCTCTGACAGTCCCAGATTGAACTAAAACACCCAGGCCATGACCTGTGTGTCCTTTTAAAGAGAAAAAAAGATAAGTGCTGTAAAGCAGCCTTAGGATGGCACGCAGTTTAGTCTAGTTTCTGCAGTGTGTGGTCAGATTTATCAAACCATCAGAAAAACAATGATTTGATTTGGTTATTTTTTAACAGATGTAGTGCAAAAGGACAAATCCATTGGCATTCCTTGTTTACCACCCCTGGATTTATTTCATGGCAGTTTGAATTTTTGCAAAATCTGGGTGTATTCTGTGGAATTTTTTTTCCTAAAGAACAGATATTATCATAAAAGAACATATATTTGATTTCCTGTAGCATTGCAGCACACAAAGCAAATTTCTCCTTTGAAAGTCTTTTTACCCTGGTCTTGTGACTGTCATGAGATTCAAATAAAATCCTCAGGCAGCAATCTGGAACACAATTTTCAAATACTCCATATTTGTTCTTGCTGATATTAATATAATGCTAAGTTTAGAATCCATTATTTGTGGATGAATTCTAAATTTGGCCCTCTCTGTTGGTTCCTGTTACACAGATGAGCTGAAACGCATCACTGAAACAAAATATAAGATGAAATTCCATAATGTATGTATCGCACGTGATTTTAGCAGGGGGGTTGGTTTTGCAAGAAAAGCATTTTGCATGACTTCAGAACTTCACCTCAAAGGATCTCAAAGGATTTGCTAGCAATGAATATTTTAACATCACAGGTTATTTAGAAATGGGTGAGTGTTATTAGCACCATTTTGCAGTAGGAAACTAAGGTGCAGAGTGAAGAAGTGGTTTACCCATGGTCATAAAATGAGTGGCAGAACCTGTAAGAGACCCAGGGAAATCCTGCAAAGTTGCTGTTAACTATTCCAGGAGGAAATGTGGCAACTATAAAGATCTTGCAACAGCGAGGGTCCTATTTTAGCCTCCTTTCGATGTGCAAGAAGCAAACTTCCCTTCTTTCAAGTTACTGGATTTTATCATTTTTACCTTAGAAATTCAAGGCCTATTTATCCTGGAAAACACTAGAGAACTTCACAAGAGCCAGAAGAATGGAGGTGCGGGAGCAGAGCGAGAGCTGATGATTTTCAGTGTTTCTAACTTTTATTTTTGTTGCTTAGTTAATCTTATTTCTTCAGTGTGTAATTGCTTCATATTGTTTCAGGAAATCTCTGTTCTCCTTCTAGTTAGTGTGGAAGAGAGAAAGAGAGAGGAAAAAAAAGTAAATTCAGGCAGACTATGGCTGGTATTTCTAAGGTTAGTAAATCAGGGGGGAAGTGACTGAAGGGAATCCAGCCTCATAAAGAAACAGCTGAAAAAATCTACAAGCCCAGATGAAAAAAATGCTGTAGTGATCACACAGTAGCTCAAATAACAGGTAATGCTCACTCCCAGCCACACACCCAGGCAGAAAAATAAAGCAGTGCCAAGGTTTTGCAAGGTACAGCAGATACTCAAATACTTTGGAGTGGCTTTGATCCCTAGAATCAGAGGTTCTATTTCTTTTGTAAATAGAGAACAAGCTCACTGTAGGGCAACATCCCACTAGGGAGGCAGATACAGCGATGGTTCCTCAGTGTCCCATTGCAGCACAAAAAAAAAGAACGGCAGACAGGAGTGAAGAAACAACCGGAGTTAATAATGAGGTACTGGCAGCTTTGCCTGAGGTGGAGGGCAGAAGGGGAGCTAGCAAAATGATGTGAAAGAACAGTTTAGCAATAGAGAAAAATGGGTGACTACAATTCCAGGGAATCTCAGCCAGCATTGAAAAACTCTTGGAGAGACCGAGTGCCTTAGATGTCAATGCCATAGACAGAAGATGCATTAAAATAGAAAAGCAGCTCCCCTGAGCTGTATGAATAGATAGCTGGTGATCTTCCTTAAAGGATGTAGCAGCAGGATTGCCTGCTGTAGGTGGTGAGATTTATACCCCACGCTCCCGGAGACTGAGTTTACAGCAACATAAAAATGGCGATACCAAAGGTCTGTCTTACCCAGGAACCTGTCTGTAACAGCAATATGGAGTAGGCTCGCAGAGAGGGTGCAGAGGGTGCTCAGGTACAGTTTGATGATACAACTGATCTAATAGCTTCCTGCCATCCCTTCCTCCCCACTCCTTTTGCTCACCCTGCTCTCTGCCACTGCTTTTGTTGTTTCCCATATTCTGGTACTCAGTGAACCACATGCTGAGCCAGTTCAACCTGCTAAACCAGTGAAATTGTAATTGAGCTTTACCACCTACCGCCCAAAGTGTCCCCAAAAGCTGTCTTTTGTTGTACTGAGCTGAATTAGTTCAGGGAAGGGCTCAACAAGCACCAGAGCTCATGCAAGAGGGGAAGCCATATCACACATCCGTGGCCATGAGGAGTTGGGAGGCAGGACCGCGTTCTGCAGCATTAGCAAGCCAGGAGGTTGATTCAGCTCTGCCGAGCCCTAGGAAAAGGGTTTGTAACCGCCAAGCAGGATGTACTGTGAGACCTAGGAAAGGGGCAGGAACCTTTATGAGAGTGCAGACCTCTGTGAAAGTTACCAGTCAGAGAGGCCAAGCCAGCGCTGCCATCACAGAGCAACAGACGTGAAAAGCGCTACGCAGAAATACATATCTGTGTATATATGTGCATGTATGTACCAGGTACACATCTGCTATACAAGCATATAGATATGTAGGTTTATGTGTACGCATGTATACATCCGCGTGCACCTGCATGATGTATAAGCAAGCACACCCCCCCCGACAGGCACACAGAAGCAGGCTCGGCACCTGGTGCATTCTGGCAAGGCAGTGGAAAGAAATGAAAGCTCTTCCAAATCAGTTGGCTTCTGCCTCCTGCAGAGCTAGTCCATCCCAGAGGATAAACCAGGAGACAACAGGGCAGTGCCGCACATCCTTACGCAGTCCTGCTGGCTAAATTGTCTCAATTACAGGCGACTGCCACCTCAGCAGGTCCCCTGCCGCATCCCCTGCCGCTCGCATCATCTGCACCCTTCAGGGAGTAAGGAAACGCGGAGGTGAAGCAGCAGCTGGCAAGGCCCATGCCAGTTAGAAGCAGCAGCAGCAGCAGCAGACAGGATCCCACCCCTGCCCCCTCCAGAGGCTTCAGGTAGAGTTATCATTTCAGTCCAGCAGTTTTGATCCCAGCGAGGGGCACGTTGGGAAGCAGAGCTGGCACTTGCTTCTAACTTGCTGTTATTTGTTGGCGCCCCAGCACAAGTGCTGGCTGTGTGCCACCCCTTCTCCTAACTCTCTGCCCGCGCTTCGAGGCACCCGAGCATTTGCTTAGGGTGGCTGCTGCTAGGGTTTGGCGCGTAACTATGGCCAGAGTCTCTCTTGGTGGCTCTTAGTGCAAACCCCATGTTTTACCAGGGGCTGTCAACGGGGAGACTGGGAGAGGAGGGAAGCGGTTGGGTGACGGCTAGATGGGGCAAGGCTGAGCCACTGCTAATGAGCCAGGGGGGAGCAATAAAGGCAGCGCGCAGTGGGGCGAGGGGAAGAGAGGTAGAGTCCTTGAATAGAAAGCAGCATGATAATGAGGCCGTAGTGCTTTGCTTTAACTGCTTATGCTGTGCAGTCTGCAGCCTGCTGTGCAGGAAGAAGGTAAAGGGGAGTTGAGTTATTTAACCAAACTAAATAACAAGGAAGTCATGTCAGCACAACAGCCTGCTTTCGCAGAACAATAGTCCCCTGTTGCTACATAAACACAGAGATCCAGGCTAGCAGTGTATTTTCTATGCGAGAGACAATCTCCCCTGTGCCTGCTGTGGATTCAAACAGCTCCATTTCCACCATGAGGGCAGGAGATCTGCCAGTGTCACAGGGATGGGCCTGACCTGCTACATCCTCCTGGGCTCCAGCCAGTCTGCAACCAGCTCCTTGCACCAAGGGTGCTGTATAAAGAGCACTGGCCTCCAAAAAGCTGGACCTGAGTAGATCAGAGAATAATAGTGGACTACCAATGTATCCTGCCAAGCTCTATGTCCGTCAGCAGTGATGTTAGCACCATCCTCACAGGTAAACAGGAGACAACTCATTGCTCTGGGGCTATCAGCTGTTGCATAGTGGCATATCTCTACTGCTAAATCCCTACTTACTGATCAGTTCATGAGTAGGAGCTTCTCTCAGTCAGGAGAGGGAGCAGCAAACTCTGAAGGTAATGAAAGGAGATCCAGTGATTAGAGTCAGGCCTGGGGAACTTGAATTCTTGGTTCTGCTCCTGGCTCTGCCAACAGTTCAGCATTTGACCTTGGGCAAATTGCTTCCTTGCTCCATGCATCAACTGCACGATCTCTGAAACAGAATTAGTGCTGCTGGTAGCCTCAGACTGAGGTCTCTGACAGTGGTTTCCCTCAGTCTCTGTGCAATTCTTTTGAGATCCTTGTGTGGAAGAAGCAAAGCGTGAAGCCAGCAGTGACGTATAACAAAGTCCTGCTGTGAAATAACGAGGAGGCATTGTAAAAGCACTATAACCAAAAGAGCAGGCTCTGGGTAGCACTAGAGGTTGATGAATCTGAAAAAACCTCCATTCCCATCGAAGACAAAAGCTCAAAAGAAGCAGAATGTCCTTGAGGATTCACCAGGGTGACTGCTCCCATGCTCAGATCCTCAGGGGAGCTGCCACTGGCAAGAAATCCATTGTGGAGAAGGCTGTGGGGAGGCAGCAACTACCAATGGAGGACTTCCATAACTCACCTCTCTGCCAAGAGTAGCTTCCAGCCAGAGGTGTAGCTAAAAGGAGTTGTAGTGTGATGACATGAGTGGTCTTGAAAGTCAGAGGGGAGATATGGCCCATCAACTCCAATTACCTTCCCTGCAGGTGCTTAATCCCTCTTGCTGTGTGGGTATTATTTGTTTAGTTTTTCAAATGACTTCTCTCTGACACCCAGTCCCAGGGGATGCTGATGTGTATTAGGTGTGTTGCTAGCAAAACGCTCTGTATATGAAACCTACTCTAGTTCATCTAATTTGGGGATGGATAGCTCCATCAGGTTTGTATCTGCTGCTTGCTTGGTGTGAAAAGTGGCTTTTCCTTTTCTCCTGCATGTTGCTTATTGTTTTTTTTCCCCCCTTAGAACGAGTTTTACCCACACTCCCCAATCCTTTTCCAGGTCAGTATATGTTTTATGTTGAAGTAGCTCTTTAGCCGGGTCATTCTCCATCATCCTGACAAATGCTCAGAGCTAGGGATGGGCAAAACAGCTCAGAAATGCAGGAAAATAAGGGGTTTCCCTTCTCGTCTACATGTCATTGGATCTCACTTTCCCCACTTCCTCGTCCTTCCCCTTTCCCCCTCCCTTTTCAAAAAAACAAACAACTAAACAGCAACAACCTTTGAGCCATGACATTGTGTCCTCACCCAGGTCTGGACAGTCGTCAGTGGGGTTCAATTTGTCTGCAGACCTCCTAATACATATTCTCATCCTAAGCTGGTTTTGCCTACATGTTGTGATTTGGATCAAAAGCATAAGCAGACCTAAAATTTTGCAGAAGAGACAAGTGAGAAGCTAAAAATTAAATTGCTGCCAGGAGGTTTTTTCCCTCTAGTTGTGCAAACTATTCACGGTGAAACACTTTTTTCCCTCATTCCTCTGTCACACACCCCCAAGTCTGCCAGTCACGTAGTGCTGCATTTGAGGTGGAGAGCGTGAAAAGAGGTGCACGGTGAGATGTTTCTGTCTGCTTTATTCCAAGGGGAGAAGGTATGAAGGCGAAACAGGGTCTGAGTATTTTTCCTGTCTCTGTGCTTCCCAAGCATGCCCCAGGTCCTGAGGTTTGGATGCGATCCTTGAGGTTCTGTAAAAGCACAGAGACTGGGCACTTTCAGAGAGCAGGCTACAATGTCTGCAAGCAGCGTTTGAAACTAAATCAACAATAAGGCAGCCAGTCCCCGTATTCACTTAAAAAATCTTGGCCTAGGGTGCCTTAGTATCTTTGTTTTACCACCATACGATGAAGATGCACTCAACTCATGGGATGTTCAGAGGCCTAAATAGTTAATGTCTGTGCAGAGCTTTGGAGTAGAGTGTTATTACGAACCCATGTTGTTTTGCAAAAGGGCACCTACCCAAGTGAAGCACCTGCAGGTACTCCCATAAAAGAACAATAAATGCTGGGTGTTACACCAGCTCCGTTTAACTGCTCTACTCTTTCAAATCAAGCTCTGCTCTTGGCAACTTATTCAGGCTCAGAATGTAGTCACAATTGCCTATTTAAAAGGCAAATCCACAAATACAATTAAAGAAAAGTACCTACAAAAAAAGGAGGGGGGAGGGAGGGGAGAAATCAAGCTACCATTAAAATTAAATCCCAGAGAGTGATTTGTAAATAACATTCAAGGAGCTGAGAAAAGGAGTAAAGTAGGCCATTGGGAACTTAGTGTGGAAAAATAAATCCAATTAAACACCATTATCGTATTTATTGCAAATGAAACTTGTGCTTGGATATGAAATTAAAGTTGCTGAGGCTGTTGGGGATGCAAGGTTTTGAGGAGTTTTCCAATTTTGGGTATTCTTTTTCTAAGCAGAATTTTCAATGACAAATATTTTTGTCTGATGGAAAACCCAGGGCTCTTTCTTTTTATGATTATTTTTATTATATATCCTTAAATTCCACAGGCAGGCAGTGTTAATTTTTTTCATAGCCAGTTCTGTTTACAGCTGGTTTTGAATTAGTAGCCCATTAAGCTAAATGATAAAGCAAAAATGGCAAGTGAGCAAGGCCAGGTTTTCCATACCAAATACCCCTCCTAATCAAGCTGCCAAGGCCATCCTGCACAGCTTTAGTCAGTCCTTTAAAACACTTCCTCCTCTGTCTTTGGAGTTGTTATTTTTTTCCTTTTACTGCTCCCCAGTCTCCTGAGATCATCTTGAAGGTCATCCTGGTGTGACATCACTTCTGTGAGGAGTCTCCAGGAGTTTGTGGTGCCAAATGCTGGGATATCTCCAGTGACCCAGGCCACACAAAGAGGATTTTGCAGAAGGGGAAAACAGAATTTAAATATTCTGGACCTTGTTTGTTTTCTAAAAGCCCCTACCAGCTTCTCCAATGTGGGTGTTCAGCACAGGCGCTTATCTCAACATTTGCTTTTACTTTGCTGTTCACCTTCAAATAAACTTTAGGCATAAAATTTTCTTGTTAGACCTTTTTCTCCCTATGAGTTAATGTTCTGAGGTGCAGTCCTCAGCTCTCAAATAAGCCACTCCTCAATGACCAGAATCACTGCCTCCTCCCTCTTTCTCCCTCAATTTCCACTTCTCTTAAGCCTCAGTAACACTTTCCTGCCCTGTGGGGTTTTGAGCATTAATTTAAAAGGAAGGTGTTTTGAGATGAAGAGCGCTGTAGTCATGCTAAGCATTGCTATCATTAGCGAGCTGCTGTGGAAACATCTTGCTTTCAGGCAGGCTGGAGACTCAGAAACAGCCCATTCAACTAAACACATGGGACTTGAATTTGATGAGGCAGTTTCCTAAAAGGCTGGTGAAGCCCAGCTGATTCAGCTCTCAACTGAATTGTCCTTGCTAAATTTTCCAGCCCTCCTGATTTTGCAGCCAGGCACTCAAAATGCCCTGAAATGTCTTCTGGGATGATGCCACATCATCATGTCTTCCTGTCTGCGTTGTAACGTCATGTTTATAATGGGATGACACAAGACCTGGCTGTCACAAAGGGACCCTTATTGCATCATCAGGTGGCTTTTTGAAAGGGTTTTCTTCTGTAAAAGGAGAATTTGCTCACACCACACGTGCCAACAACAGGGCAAGTGGGTTCACTGTTGAACTTCAAAGGGGTCTGTCACAATTATGGCACTATCTCCATCTCTGTCTTCCATTGCCCCTTGTCCTCAGCTCTTTGAATGTAGTCTCCCTCCCCTGTGACTAGCACCTAGTGTCCACATCAGAATGGTTTAGCGAGGCTGATGCGCTTCAAAACCCATGAGTCTTCCTCATCATGGGAGGTTTTTTTATGAGATCTTACCACAGACTAACCAGGGGCTTTCTCTGCACGGTTAGCTGGAATGCCCTGGGCGCTCTGCAAGGGAGATGGTGTGTTTCCCAGAGAGCAGCAAATCCAGAACTGCCTGCACGGCATCAAGCATGCCGGTCTTTGGGGCCTGATCAGCCACAGTCAAGGGCATCAACATGGTGACAAAAGATTTACAGCAATAGTGTGTTAGTAATTAGGGGAGGGGGAGGGAAAAGGAGAATGAGCAGTCCTGACTTTCTGCCAAAACACACACTGATTGGAGAATGACCCTGTCTGACTGTAGATTGTAGCTAGTCTCCATTTAGCTGTAGCCCGTGTAGCCTGTTCTGTCACTAATGCCTTCATCAGGTGGGCGGGAGCTGGGGGAAGGGTGAAAAGAGATGTTCATTTGGGTTGATGACCGGAGTGGGAAACAGAGAGCATTTTTCTTTCTAATACCCTCTCAGTCCTTTTCCCTCCCTGTGGAGGTCCTAGCTGTGGAGAAGAGAGTTCATGTGTTGCAGTGGTCCCCTCCACCCATCCCTGCTCTCCTTCCACTGTCTCCTGTGCGTGGCCCTGTCGGTCCTGCTGAGCAGGCAGCTCTTGTGTCAGCGGGGTCTGCTTTGGCAAAAGGACAAACATCTGAATATCGTAAAGCTAAGGAGAGAAGCATGAGGGATAACATCTGAGAGTTCAGACTGTAAAGGTTTAGCACGTTACGGGGGTTTGCTGACTAGTCAGTGGTGTTGGAGCAGTTCACAGAAACCAGCATGGCGTGGCCAGCTAAAGAACCCATCTGTCTCTGGCGTCCTCTTCACCGAGGACAGAGGGTGATTTCTCAGGTGGGCTCCAAGAAAGGGTCAGTGAAAATCCAGGCTTTCAGAGCCTTTGAAACAAAGAGGTTGTCAGAGCTGGGGAAACTGTATCACAAACAGGTCAAAATAGCCAATCTCATCCTATCATGATCCTGACATAGAAACCACCAGCGGAGAAAAATAATGGCCATAGGGACCAAGCACAAGAGGGCATTTTTGGAGCCATGGGAGCGTCTGGTATTTCCCTAAATCCTCAGGCATTCAGGGGCCATAGTTCAGCTGTATTCTTCACTGTGCAGTGAGGTGTGCCTGCCTACTTGGAGCATGCCTCTCTTTCCTGAAAGGTGGCTGAGCCCTGGGCATTGGTACCTGATAACCCCCACCACCCTGGGCGGGAAGCACAACTCACATCTCTCCTTCCTTCCCGCTGGTGGTATCCAGCCAGATTTTCCAAAGAACTCATTCTCCATTTGCTGAGGGCAGAAGGAGGTGGCTTTGCAGGTTGGATGCCCAAGCAGGTTAAACTTCTCTTGCTGCCTGGGGTCAATGTCCATCGCTGCTGTGTCTGCAGGCACTGAAGGCTGGGGTCTCATGGGGTGCCAAGCCTGCGGGGGTTCTCAAGCCAAGGGAATAGGAAGGACAAGACAGTGTGAAGGCAGAAAGCCAACATCATATTAATTGTTTCTTGCTATTTCATAGGTACCAGGCAAGGGGTGGCATTGTATCTTATTTTGAGCACATGGATAAAAGTGAATAAAATCAAAGTCAGAGGTGATGACAGTGCCTTCCAAAAGGGGTAGTAGGGATGTATCTGGAAACAGCATTTTAGGGAAAAGAAAAATGCCAAGAATTATTTCTACTACAGCTACGAGCATTGCTTGACAGGTTTTTCTGGTTAGCAACAGTTTCTGTTTGCTGAGATTGCTTTAAAAAACTAAAAACTGTTCTGCTTCTTCCACAAAAAGAAAAAAAGCATAAAGAAAAGAAACCAGCTTTCTTAAAGGAAAACGAAAGACATGGGGGGAAAGAGAGAGAAATTACTTTATTGCTTGATCTGTTTCTCTACTTTTTGTTCATTAATTTTAATTTAGATTGATTTATTCCAAAATGAGCCCTGGGTTGCATATATTTGCATAACCCTCTCCAGTAACAATGCTGGGGAGAATCCAGCGAGTGAGGAAGAGCAGCGGCAGAGGGTAGGAACGGAGACTGGAAGTCCCAGAAAGATATTCCTCTGAGATGGGCCCTTGCACTGGGATAGGGAAGGCATTTCAAGGTCTGCTTAGTCTCAAGCGTGGCTTTGCCTGCATGCAGAACAGCCCTGCAGAGCAGAGGTCAGGGCACAGCAGTCAGGTGGGAGAGTGGAGGCTGGGTGAAAGCAGTGGGGGAGAAAACGCACAACTGCACTGCAGAGATTAGAAAGAAACCCATGGAAGAGCAACTGCTGTGGAAAATCAGTTGTCCGGTAGGGACACTGATAGTGTCAGCCGTGCAGCATGGACAGATTACCCTGCAGAGCAGAGCTCGGGCTGGCTACAACCCTCCTGAGACAGATATCCTCCGCCCGGAGGACACTTATAGCCTGATACCATCTGTATGTTAGATGAGTTTCTGAAGCCATCAACTGAACTTTCCTCCTTAGAAACACTGAAGGCAATTTATACTCTCTGCACAGCAGGTCTACCTAAATCCTTGCTCTCTCCCTCTTGTTCTCTTTACTTCCCATGTTGCACCGCCAGCTGGGCTGACTGGGAACGAAGTGTGGAGGGCAGCAAGGAGGAGGATGAAGAACAGCTATGGTTGTCTTGATTTAATCCTTGCGCACACACCAAAATTCCTCCCAACCCTGAGAGAAAATGACCAAAGAGTGATTCCCACCTTCACCCTCCTCCCCCTTCCATTTCCAGTGTAAACCACTCAAGAATTTGCCTAACAAATTGGCCTCCCCTCTGGTTATTGTCCCAAGTGAACAGTCTCTCCATTCACTAACCCATGACGGTAAGTCGGTTTGGGAAGCAGCAGGTTTATCTACCCAGCTCAGGCACTGCACCGGGCCCGCTTGTGAACCCGTTGCCATTCAGTGTCTGCTCTGCTGTTGATAAAGCACATTACACATGGCTGGGCTTGCATGATTAATACAGCTGTCTAAGCGCTCTCTCTAAAACAAAAACAACCCGGAGAAGGGAGGTGTGGGGTTTGGGAGGGAGCGGGTGCACAGGGAAAAAGCCAGCCATTCCAAAGAAACCAAGCTTGCAGAAAAAGCAGAGTGCTCCTGGCAAGCCTTCCCTCCTGTGGTCTGTCAGCAAAGCTCCCCTGCAAAAGGGAGAGGTCTAGCGGGAAGGTGAGCAAAGGAGAAATGCGCCTGGCCCTTCCCCACCATCACCTGCGTGTACCCCTGCAATCTGGGGAATGAGTGCATGGACAGGGGCAGGGGCTCAGGCCACGGAGAAGGATGTGCTACAACCAGCATAGCTTCAGTGAGGTCTGGCCAGGCAGACTCCCCGGTAGGTGTTGCAGATATGGATGCTCACTGGTGGACGAGTACGCTCCTGAGACAGGTCACCTTATGCACCGTACGCGCACACCCCGTGCTTGGAGGCATATCCCACAGTCACTGAGCAGTTATTTCCAGACACCCTAGAACGCCTAAAGGATGAACCAAAGGGGCTGCAGGCATCTTTTCTATTGCCCTAGTTCATCCAGCTGAAGCTCAGCTGCCTGGGTAAGCTGTAGTAACTTAGCCTTTTTGATTACTGGTCTGAGGATGAGCTGTGGGAAGCCACTATGGCTTTCTGCTCCAGCTTTCCCCATGCCTGGGCCAGGCATTAAAGCCATTCTTGCACTGTTAGGGCGTTAAGGTGAACAGGAATCTCACTTTGGAATTGTACACACCTTTATGCATCTGTACTTGGATGAAGACTACGGGTGACACAAAGTAATACTTACTTAGACCACACACTTTAGAGACATACCCAGCCCGACTCCCGTGAAATCTCTAATTCACTGAAATGCTGAGAGAAGCGAACAGGCTTGTTGATAGTTTTCCCATGATACAGGTCCCATACTTCTCGTTGTTCACAAGCAAGCCTTGTCGAAGGCTGCCTGAAGCCTGCTCCTAGGCTTGTTCCACTTCTGGGCAAGGAGGTATGGGGACAAGGGTTGGCGTCCGCTAAGCTTACTGCAAGGGAGTCCGCAGAGAGGAGTGGTGGCCCTGAGTAGACCTCAGGGGGGGCACCGTGCTGCAGGTACTAGAGAAGAAGGATAGGAAGGGCAGAGGCAGTGATGTGACTGGATTTCAGTGCCAGAGCAACCTCAAGCATGCTGCTCACGTTCCACCCTGATTTAGTTCTCCTGCTCCGGTCTCCTTTCTAGTCATCCCTCGGCATGTCCCTTCCTCTTCACTTCTGCTCACAGCCTCTCAAATCTTTCTTGTGCCAAATATCCAGCAAAGCTTGTGGAAGACCATAGGAGGGCTGAAGTGGGTAAACAGACAGACGTAAAGCTGATGAAAATATTAATTTTTCAAGAGGTTCCAGAGCCTCCAATTAGCAAATCTGCTTCCTAGGGCTGTATGTGCTCTGGGTGAGGGGAGCTATGCTCTTTGTTCCTTATTGAGGCACCAGACAGTATGCTGGTGTCACCTTTGGTCTGCTGTGCAGTACACGTGTGCTTGAGAGGTGATCAGGGGAGGGACTGCTATATCCTAGGAAAGCGAAAAGCAGAAAAAGCTCAGATCTTCCCTGTGATGGACCCTGAAAAAGTCTGTGCTATATTTTTTTTTTTGATGTTTTGCTTGTAGGATGAGAGTCTTCAATGAATGTTTTGAAGACAAAGCATTTTAAGTAACTGGTTTTGTATCAGTAGTTTGCCAGATGTTTTTTGTTTTGTTTTTTTTTTTAAATCTCCTCCAGCTGCTAGGTGAATGGAATGGGTCGGAGACCTATTTTTCAGCTGTGAGAAAACCTTGGAACTTTTTCATATCTACAGGATCTGGTGACGAAGATCTGTGTAACTTTGCAACATAGGTGGTTTTCCAGCCACCACCAGCCTCGCTGGTCAGGATAACAGTTCAATTCTAGACGAGGAGGACTGTAAACCAGCTCCAGGATAAATGGCCTAAGCAGCCAGGTCCTGAAAAACACGACCTTCTCAGAAAGACACTGAGAAATACAATTTCAGGGATATTCTTTAGACCTCAGGGAAAGATGGGTGCGCTGCATCATTACAGAATGAATCTTCACTAAGACATGAGGTGTGATAGATGAGTACTTAGTACACCATGAATGAGCTCTAAAACATAGGGAAGAACTGTTCAGTGCAAAAAAAAAAAGCACAAGCAAATTCTGAAATACATTAAACCATGTGCTAAGACTGATAGACACCAGAGACATTTCCTTAATCTTGTTGGAGAGTTGCTGGAGGGCATCCTCCCTAGTTTACACAGTGGTACTTCCACCTCTAGAAAAACTCGCCTATTGCCACTGCAGTGACAGTCAGGTTTTAATTACAGGAGCAGGACGGGTAGTGAGAATGGGGTACAAGCAGGTAATGAACAAAACAGTTTCAACATTAAGAACAGGGTATGAAAAATCGTGTCTTCTTCTCAAAGGGGAGGGGGGACGCACAAGAAAGTAGTAAGAAAAAAGCCCCAAATGAACCCTGGTAAGTAGAAGCTGCTAATCCCTAAAGCCTCGGAGTAGAGTGCAAAGCCCTGGAAGAAAGAAATTAATAACTTTCAAAGTATGACCTTGAAAATGGAATTAACAGTATTCCTCCCTTTTAAGCCTTCATGATAATAAAGATTTCATCTTCTGAAGCCCTGGCAAGAGAGTCAACAGACTAGAAAAATTACTTCCTGCAGAGGAGCTGGCAAGCGTAAAACCTAAGACCCCTCCAGGCCCCAGGGAGTGAGATGACAGAGAGAGACCTGTATGGTGCGCATCCCCTTTCCCTTGCACCTTCGCCTTTAGAGTTTTCTTTAATTCCTCCCTCTTTTTTGGTCCTCCTCTTTGCTCAAGAAGCAAGACTCCAGCCTTCACTGTAAGTGGAGTCAGCCTGTCAACAGCATGGAAGCCCAGGGCCACTCAGGGTGGAAAGCACATAGCAAAACAACAGGCCAGTTCTACTTGGGTTGCCATCACTCCTTCGTTCCCATCACAGACGAGTCCTCCTAGCCTGCCCTGCGCCTCCTCCTGGCCTCACTTCCATTTAGAAACTCGTGGGGGCTGATTGTCCTCTTACACCAGGTTTTACCTCGTGTTCTTTGACAGGATACCAGTGGCAGCTTCCCCAAAGCAAATAAGAAGTCTGTAGCTCTCTGATGCTCTTTGAAACTTTGTAGGCACTTGTCCATCAGCACTGCACGTATGTCAAGCCCTGGAGTCTTGTTAATGTAAATAAGAGAAAAACTGTCACCTGCTGTCTCTTTTCCTGTCTACATTTTGGTTTACTCAGATGATGGCACCCAGGACCCGGCAGAATATTCTAGACTGGCGAATGTGGGCGTGAAATGTGTAGACGGGTGGGTGATTTTTTTCCCTCTGGGTATGGACCAGAAATACATCTGCTTTCTGCCTGCATCTCAAATGACCCTTCTTAAAGGTCTGTATTAGGAATCCTGAAGGCGTAGGTTCAGTTTCTGCTGGCGGTGATCACGTCGCTCTGTGGGCAACCAAGAGGACCAGTGGATTTGCTTTCAAGTCTGACCCAGTATGGCTGTTCAGCAAGGGTGACATGGCATGGCACAGCCTCTGTCCTCCTCTCCTACCGGCCCCTTCAGGGGTGTTATCGGTGTTGCAAAAGGGAGCTGGAGGGAGTGAGGGGAGAGAAAGGGGAATGAGGAAGTAGAAGGGGCTAGAAAGGTTACCCCCACTCCATGCAAGCCCGGCTGCTTGCTGCTGTAGTGGGTCAGTGTCTTGCTTTTGATGGGGATGACCAACCAGCAGATCAGATCTGCCCCCCCCCAACGCAGTTTTTCCAAGGATACTGCTGCCTACTGGATGTGGAAGGACTCAGAGTGATGGGGATCAGCTTCTGTGCCACAAAAACGTGGCCGTATTGGGCTGCCTCG
>VXBO01007882.1:86037-209026 GCA_013400135.1 Rhinoptilus africanus | reverse complement strand
GCACAGGAACCCATCCAGGCGGGTTTGGAATGTCTCCAGAGACGGAGACTCCACCACCTCCCTGGGCAGCCTGTGCCAGGGCTCTGCCACCCTTAAGGTGAAGAAGTTCCTCCTCATGTTTAGGAGGAACTTCCTATACTCAAGCTTCTGCCCGCTGCCTCTTGGTCTGTCCCTGGGCACCACTGAAAAGAGCCTGGCCCCATCCTCCTGACACCCATCCTTTAAGTATTTATAAGCATTGATAAGGTCACCCCTCAGCTGTCTTTTTTCCAGACTAAAGAGACCCAGTTCCCTCAGCCTTTCTTCATAAGGGAGATGTTCCAGTCCCCTCATCAACTTGGTAGCCCTTTTAATCATCCCACAAAGGTCAGACCTTGGAAGTCTGCTCCCCTCCTGGTGATTTCTGCAGGTAGCCTCATCTTTGGAGGTTGAGCCTGTGCCACAGAGGATGCACCACTGGAGTCTCAGTTGCTTATGTCTTGGGGGATCATACCAAGTCCTCACACATCTAAACTGTGCTCCCTTCAGCCCCCTGGGTCGCATCCACTGAGGGCTCACGAACAGCTGTGCCCCGGGTTTGGTGGGGAGACTTGCAGCTCTGCCATTCAGGACTTGAGCATTCAGTGGCCACCAATCTCTTGACACTGGTTAGCTTCTTTCTCAACAGTGTCCTTGAAAAAAAAGTTCACCTCGGGGAGATCTGAACACACCCCACCTAATTCTTCCCACCCCGAGTGCTTTCCTTAGCCTGCTTCTCCTGCAGTCAGCAGAGGAGACTGCAGAGCAAGGAGTGACTAAGATTTAATCTAGCTAGTTCAGGTAGCAATTAGTAATGGGCAGTGTGCCAGGCTTTCTCTTAATGCCAAGGTCCTAAAGTCACTGGAAAACATAACACCCAGACTTAATCCATGGCCGACGTACCACTATTGGCAGCTGACTGCTGCAGGGCTCCTTAGAAGTTGAGGGAGGCTGTGGATATAGAAGTCTTCAGGCACTCCAGAAATGACTGGACAAGTTCATGGAAGAAAAAATCAATTTGTCAAGGAGTGCAGCTTCCCCTAGCCCGGGATGACCACGGAGCACCTGAGGCAGGCCAGTACGGTGCCATACCACCCCTGTGCTCCCAGCTAGCCCCCACCCAGCCTCTGCAGGGGACAGGACCGAAGGCTAGACAAGACCCTTGGACTGACCCAGCAAAGCTGGGCTTTTCTTGTTGTACAGTCCTCTTGGAGGCAGGCTGGTTTTGAGGAAGAGAGCTTTGCAATCTTGCTATGGCTTGCTGTGACCGTAAGCAGCACCCTGCTTTTCCCGTCTCCCTCCACCATCTCACCGAAGCCCCACCACCCTTCCTGCCATGTCTTCTCCTACACACACACGCACGCTGTGCTGTGCCAGTGGTACAGGGTTCCTGAAACCTGTGAGGGGCCAAAGCACTGGCCAACTGAGGTGGTCCCAGGAAAGGAATTCAAGATACATGAAGTGTGTGGGCAGGCCCTCCCCAGGGGTGTTGAAGGCAGATGGTTTTGCGTAGCTATTTACCTTTTTCTGAAAGACCAAATCTCTGCACAGTTGCAAGGCCCTGAGCCAAAGCATCAGAGCAGAAAAATGTTCTGAGGGGCAGTCACTGGCATTCTTTTTTTTATGATTAAAATAAACTTTTTTTTTTTTCCTCCTCAAGCCTTGCTCTCAGACACAGCAGAAGAAGGCAGATGGCTGCTCTTCCACTTAAAACAACCTAAAATCATCCCAAGGCAAACACACAGCATGGGACTGTTCCACCTGCCCTGTTGATGCTAGTGGAGTGCTACGCAAACAGGGCCTTATAACGGGAAAAGTCAGGCAACCGTACCAGAAGTGGGTGCCACTGGCTCTACCCGTGAGGCCGGTGAAGCTCTCGCAGCACCACCTAAGCGGCACGCTGCACACGAGAGCCTCCAGCAACTCTCCTGCCCTGGGGAAGGGTTTGCCTGCAAGAGGGTGAGGGCAGTGGGTAAAATTGCTTAAGTCCCATGTCGCCCTGATGGCCCTTCCACATCCCCACCTGAAAATATGGAGATGTTCTCCTGGAAGTGTCGGGAAAAGACTCCTGGAGTCTCTGTGTGAGGCTGTAACAGGCAGGTGGGCAGGAGCAGCGAGGTCATGGTGGCATGGCTCTGTTTTTCCCATGGTTAAATTTAAGGACATGGCTTGGGTTACCCTGCCTTGGGGAGAGGGGTGGGACGTGGTTTCCTTCAGGCCCTAGAGAGCTACAGCTCTCTACATCTTAGCCGAGGCCACCTTTTGCTGTGACCCTGAGACAGATCACCCTGGCTGAAGGCCTGGCAGGTACAAGCCCTCAGAAACAGGGGCGCACTGTCCCGTGAGGCTGTCGCGGCACGGTTAGCCACCGTGACAGGGGTCCCCCTGCATCTGCCCTGGGTATCTGAACGTCTCACTAGTGGGAGCGAGGAAGGGAAGTACACTTGTTTTGCCCTTGCCAATTTTCAGTCTGTTCCTTCTTGATTTGATTAATGTGATGCGACTGAGCCATTTGGGGTTGGGGGTGGGGGGGTGTGTGTGCCTCTTTAAGGGTTTACTTGTGAAATGCTGCCAGATATTCATATTAACTCATCAGAAACGCAATTTCCTTCCCTGGCTGCGGTGGAAGAAAACCCCCTTCAAAGCCGTTGTGTGGTCATGAACTTTGCAGGGCTGCCAAATTGCAGGGGAGCGATTAACCCAGGAGATCAGCCTGCAGCGCTGAGCACAGAATCAANACACATGCTGCTGGGGGGGGGCTGGCGTGCACCTCCCAGCGTGGACATCACCCCTGGACACGGGGTGCACATAGTCCCCAGTAGCACAGACACAGACATAGGCACACACACACCCCCCTGCACCCACAGACACCCACAGACACCCACCCCCCCAAGTCACGCACACATGGGCCGTCGCAGCCAGCCAGGCTGCAGCGAGGCAATACTGAGGTGCGGCTGCGAGAGAGGGACGGGGAGTCAGTTGGAAAGAGATACTATTTCCTGCACAAAATCTCACACCAAGAGGAGTATTTTATTGTATGCTAACCTTCTAAATTCTCAGAGTTTTCAAGGTTTTATTTTGTGGTTGAACTTCCCACATTTTTGTAACACGTGTGATGATAGTAAATGCACCCGGGGAGGAAGAAGGTCAGGCACCAGTACAGGTTAGGGGTGGACCTGCTGGAAAGCAGTTCTGAAGAAAAGGATCTGGGGGTCTTGGTAGACAGTAAATTATCCATGAGCCAGCAATGTGCCCTGGTCGCCAAGAACGCCAGCGGAATTCTGGGCTGCATAGGGAAGAGTGTGGCCAGCAGGTCCAGGGAGGTCATTCTCCCCCTCTACTCTGCACTAGTGAGGCCACAACGGGAATACTGTGTCCAGTTCTGGGCTCCCCAATTCTAGAGGGACAGGGAGCTGCTGGAGCGAGTCCAGCATAAGGCAACAAAGATTACTGAGGGATAGGAGCGTCTCCCTTATGAGGAAAGGCTGAAGGAGCTGGGACTCTTTAGCCTGGAGAAGAGAAGGCTGAGGGGAGACCTTACTAATGCTTACAAATACTTGAAGGGTGGGTGTCAGGAGGATGGGGCCAGGCTCTTTTCAGTGGTGCCCAGGGACAGGACAAGAGGTAACGGGCACAAACTTGAGCACAGGAAGTTCCACCTAAACATGAGGAGGAACTTCTTTACCCTGAGGGTGGCAGAGCCCTGGCCCAGGCTGCCCAGGGAGGTGGTGGAGTCTCCGTCTCTGGAGACATTCAAAACCCGCCTGGATGGGTTCCTGTGCCACCTGCTCTAAAGTGTCCCTGCTCTGGCAGGGGGTTGGACTGGATGATCTCCAGAGGGCCCTTCCAACCCTGTGATTCTGTGATTCTAAGCATGTCTTCTTCCTTCCACAGCAGGCTCAGTCCCAACAGATAGACTTCTCTCCATCTCCACACTTCAGCATCTTCCTGCACCCCTTCTGTGTACATGCATATGTATTTATATGTATGTGTACATACATTTACATGCATGTGAACGTATGCATGTACATATATGTATATACCGATATGTACATATACATGAGCATGCATTTACAGAACCGTAGCCATATACACCTCCCTGCCCTGTTATAAAGAAAAGGCTGCCAAGCCTTGGTATTGCAGGGTGAATTTAAAACAGCATCGCTGCCTTTAAAGCCAGCCAGAAAAGGGAACCCATAAATGAAAGGATGAATGAGAAGATGTCAGGAGTGTTAGCACTTAATATTCCTGGAGCGAGGCTGCGTTATTTGTTGCTGCGGCAGAGTGCTCCTCCCTGCCCCCCCGTGCACAGGCGCCCGCACGTTCATTTCTCACCCTCGTGAAAAATCCACCTCCCGGGCACACCCCGTGCCTTCACCCCATAGGTGTCATGCCACAGGACCATAAACACAACGGCGAAGCCTCCCTCCGCCCTGATTAAGAAATAAATAATTGCGGCGCAGCCCCTGGGAGGGGAGGCGTCCGCTGGTTGGGCCCATGTTTTATTGATCGGACCGCTGTGATGAATCAGCCCCCGCGGAGCTGGTGTCTGGCTGCAGACAGGCACTGGCCACCGCGCAGAATTGCAACGAGNTAATAATAATAATAATTAAAAAAAAAACCCAACACGACAACAAGAACAACAACACACAAAGCAAAACGCGTTATACAGGAGACAGAGCGAAGAGAGGGGAGAGAGAAAAAANCCCTGCCTGGCATCCCAGGGACACAGCCGGGAAGGTGGTGGTGTGGGGAGACGCAGGGCTGGTGGCCGAGGGGTTGCGTCGTGCAACATGTGTGAGCTGTACCCCAGCAGCTCCCAGTCGGTGGCACAGCAGGGGATGGGATGGGGTTGGCAGCCAGGGTTTGAGCCATCCCGCTTGCTCCCAGCCCTGTTTCTCCAGCCTGGGTGTTGCTTAGGGAAAAACATAGAATCGTAGATGGGTTTAGGTTGGAAGGGACCTTAAAGATCATCCCCCTGCCACGGGGCAGGGACACCATGCACTAGACCAGGTTGCTTGAAGCCACATGCCGTCGGAGCACCAGGCGGGAGGGGAGGATGCTCAGGAGCCTGCAGTGGGGCTGGACGGAGGCTCACCGAAGCGGGAAGGCAGCTGTGCCCTGCAGCCCCGGCCCCCCAGCTGCAGGAGCAGCCCGGGAGCAAAGCGCCGTGTCCCTGTGTTACCCTCGTGTAATCTTGTCCTCTTTTGTCTCCCTTCTCGCACCCTGCAGGACCCGGCACAGGGAGAGTAGACAACGGCTCCATGAGTTTGGCCGTCCCACTGTGGCTGCTGGCAGCGTCCCTGCTCTGCCTACTCAGCAAATGTTAATACAAATCTGAATTAAAAATAATAATAATAATAATAATTAAAAAAAAAACCCAACACGACAACAAGAACAACAACACACAAAGCAAAACGCGTTATACAGGAGACAGAGCGAAGAGAGGGGAGAGAGAAAAAAGAGAGGGGAGGGGAGAGAGAGAGAGGACTGTTTCTTTCACAACTTTTGTGTGTTCAGGAGCGAAGAGGGGGGAGAGGAAAAATTACAGCAAAGAAGACTCAGCAACATTTAATCCGAAACCTGACAAGCCGGCTGTCAAGTCACCGACCGTCTAGGAGGCAACACGAAGCAAGGGAGAGAATGGGACACCAGCAAGGATCGTGCCGCCGGAGGATGCTGCAATGCAAACAATCCAACAAAACCCGCAAAGCCAATCGAACAGGAGACCCCTTTTCTTTTCTCTCCTCCTTCCTCTTTTCCATGCTCCCTCACCTTCCTTCCTTCTTCCTCTTTCTTTCTTTTGCGGAAAGAGGTCTTTGCTTCGGTGTCTATAGCCACTTAACTTTCTGGATGCCCTGGGTCATTTTTGTGAGCCGATGCTCAGCCAGTTCATACTTTTGAAAACAAAAAAAAAAACAAAAAAAAGAAAAAAAAAGCCACAAACCAGAGTAAGTCACCTGAAGCTCTCTGCACATTGGTGTCCTGTGAAGAACCCCTTCCTCTCTTCACCCTGCACCCCTGGCTAAACGCCGCCTTTCCTGTCCCCTCCTTCATGCAACATCGCACTCACTGGCCTGAACTAAAGCTGTGTCAAACTCTACTGAAAACATACTTCTCTTTTCTTTTGCTTTTTTTAATCCTCTTCCTCTCCCACCTCAATTCGACCAGGTGTCTTTCTCCTGTGTATGCCTGTGTGCGTGCCTGCATGCGTGTATGTGCGGCTCTCGCTCCGTCTTTTCTCTTTCCTTCTCTTGTCCTCTCCAAGCATGCAAAAGGAGCAGTCCATGTGTACATATGCTCATCCTGCTGTAGATAATGTCCTGCCTTCTAAGTGTGAGACAAGACGCTGAGAGATCACTCAGGCAGAGAAGAGGGGTGAGGAGAGAGGGGCAGCAACAACACAGGTTCCCGTGGTGTCCACTCTCCGGCATCCTCAGGCTTTTTGACTCCTGGCCACCTTGCTTGCAAGAGGCACTCTGCACCCTTGTTTAGCCTTTTTTTCTCTCCCACCTGCAACCAGTCTGGCTCTCAGCCTTCAAATACCAGCACAGCGGCCCCTGCTATGCATGAGTGCTTCCCGCGCACATGGGGGTGTGCGGGCATGTGAGTTTGTCTAAATCAGCAGAAGAAACCAGGCCTGGCCAGCAGCACTGTGGAGCGCAGAGGGGAAGGGGAGGCCGGGCCGGTGGGGTGTGAGCGATGAAACCTTGGACATCACCGAGCAGCCACCCCCGTAGGTATGGCGTGCGCGTAGGAACCATGCCTCAACGTGAAAACCACAATCTGGTCATCCCGAACCGTTGTTGGTAGTCATGCAAAAATAGAGCCAATACCCTTTTTTGTTGTTGTTATAACTGTCCTCCCTGTTATAAAAGGAAACGTGCGCTGTGTAAGGGTCAGTGCGTGTGTGTGTGTGGTACACCATTGCTACTACAAAGCTTACTTTACAAATTCCACATTTGAAACAAATTGGGTAGAAAATGTCCAGGACATGTGTGAACGTAAGAAGAAAAACAAATGTCAGGTCCAAAATCCTGGGCTTACAAAGAAGGAGCTTAAAGTGGTGCAGCAAAGAAGTAGGCAGCACAGTTCCCCCTTGCTCCTCTCTTTTCTCATCTGAAGGGTGCTGGCCTTGCTGGAGAGGGCTATCACTTGCCATCACCCTTCCCGTGGCAGAATCACATGGAAAGGTGCCAACAGGAGACGCTGCAGTAGCTCCTGGGCGAGGAGAAGGAGAGGGAGAGAACGGGCTGTGAGAAATGGGGATAAGAAAATGCTGGGTGGTGGCTGGAAATTGCTGTGCCAGCAACAGATCTGCGGGGGACGGGGAGGGCAGTGGGAGAGGGGAGGCCAGCAGTCCCGCACTGCGGTGGCTGCAGTGCCTGTGTGCGGGCAGGGGCCATGGGGAGGAGACTCCTGTGTTTCTGGCCAGTCACGAGCCCGAGCATCCGTAGCAGCCACGATGATAAACGACAGGGTTTATGAGGTAGTCATTCGGTTTTGTTGCGGGGAGGGATGTGCAGGGGGAAACTCAAGTTACCCACCCAAGTTGAGTGACCATCCCATGGCAGCACAGCGTTTCACGGGTGCTGGGCACCCTGAGCTTTCAAGCCCCAGGGAGCTTGCCTTTCTCTCTCTGCCCTGTGGCTGGGTGCAGCAGCAGCACGCTTGGCAGCCGTGCTTGCACCCGCTTGAAGGCCAGGGGGGAAACACCTTCCCCTTGCCGCCCTGTGGTGTGCGGGAGCGGATGCACACTGGGTGGTCCCCTGCCAGGAAGGAGAGCGGGAATTACTGTCCATGAGCCCGTTCCCATCCTTGCACGGCCGGGGCATGCTCAGCGGAGGCCTCTCGCTGCCGCTCGGCGCGGCGCTGTCACCTTGCACTGCGGCACTGCCGGCACCGCTGCTGAGATCAGCTGTTTGGGCAGCGGCAGGCAGGCAATGGAGCAGGCGGTGCAGGGCTCCTCCAAGGCAGGCAGCCAGAACCAGAGAGGAAATATTAAAGAGAGGCACCAGAGTTTGAAGTTTGGGTGGTGGCAGACCTGCTGGGGGTTTGGGTGGTGGTAAATTATGCTCCCCCCGCTCCTCCAGGCCCCAAAGCCATACCTGGGGATGTTTGTGCCTTTGTGCAAGATGGGGGAGCTGGGCAGCTGGTGCTGGAAATCTGCCCAAGGCATCCAGGGATGGCTCCCCCCTTCCAAAACAGGACAGTCGTTGATGGGACTTACGCATCTCCTTTGGAGACTGATGTCCTGTGGCACAGAAAAAAAAAAAGCCCTATATCTTTCAGAGGATTCAGACACCCCATTTCTTGTGCCTACTTCTCAGGAGGGTCATGTCATTTGGTGTCTTAGTAATAACTCCAGATTTCCTGCTACAACAGGGCTCCTCATCCCCCTGACACCGCCAGGAGCTGATGCGGGTCCCAGAAGCCAGGGCTGGGAGCTACACCCTCTCCAGTACACTGGCAATAGGGAAAAAACCACATGGCTGGCATTTCTTATTCTTGAGGCTGTACCTACGCCTGGATTTATCGTTTAACAGGTTTGTTGGGAGAAGTTGGGCAGCCTGCAGTGACTTGCTGTCACAGGCTGTTCCTAAGGGCTGGGTCAAGCCCACCCTTTTCTTTAGGCTGAGGCTTCTCTTTGGTGTCAGCCTAGTTGCTATTGTAAGGTCTCTCCTGCGTGTTGTCCTCTGCATGTGTTTTTGTCGCTGTGGGGTCGCTCCTAGGCACTGGGTTCACACATATCAGAGCCCCGTGGTGTGGTGGTGGTCACAAGTCCCAGCACCTGATTGTCTCTCATCTTTTTTGGTTTGAAGGAGTTTTGAGGGGATATTTTTTTTTAGATGTAAAGGCAAAGGCACAGAGGCTCATGGTTAAAGGGAAATATATTACTGAAAACAGGACACCCGCTTTTTGAAGCCCTCTGCCTGTTGGCTAGAGGTAACAGCCACAACCCTGGTGCTGGGACCTGGCCTTGCCTGCAGGACCTGGGCAGATCTGTGCCCCTCTCGCGTGGCTGTGAAACAGGGTTACAGCCAGTTGTTTGCAGACCTGTCTGAGCAAGCCACAAACACCAGGTACGCCTGGTACCTGCCCCGCTCCTGGCAATGTCTGTTCCGAGCAGGGCTGGGAGAGTCATGGGTAGGCTGGAGCTTGGTTTACTCCAAGAAGCTAATCCTGTGAGCTGCCGCGTGTGTCACGGGATGCTGTGAACATCCCTTTGTTTCTGCTGAACTTGAGCAGGGATCACTCAATGCATCTGTCAAGAGGAGAGTCCCAGATGAGCATAGGAAACGCAGGCAAGGTCAAACGCTTTTCCCCATTCTCTTTCTCCCCTCCACCCTCTGACAGAGATGTTGCAAAGGGTTGTCTCATGTCTCAGGCCCTTTTCTCTGAAGCTGCTTCTCCTCCTCACCTCTACTCCACCTTCATGTTGCTATCTTCCCTGTCTCCTCCCGAAAAGCTCTGTTCTTGTTTCCTGCTGCCTCTCAGCTGTTTGGGGACTGGGGGAGATGGGAGTTTGGAATGGGACACCAGTTCCTTGAGCTTGTCAGTGTAATTGTGTTTGATTGATGGCGATTTAACATTTAGTGTTATAAAAAGAAATGAACAAAGTGGAAACAAAAAATTGTATTTCTTCTACTGGTTTGTAAATATTACGAGAGTTACATGAGATGTCTGGTAATGTCCAAGCAGAGGAACAAAGACTTAGATTTAATATATGGCCCCATACCTGCTAGCAGATTTCTAACCCTTTTCAGATGACCGAGAGGAGGGGTGAAGGCAAGTCTTTCTGAAAGGAACTGGACAGGGGGAACGCAACCCCCCCGAGCCACATGAAGTCCGTGCATGACTGTAGCGTGTTGCTTGGAGTATGTGTCTGGTCAGATGGAAAACGAAGCAGACGCCTGTCTCTGAACGGCTGGGAAGGGCGATGTGGGACGCTCCAGCCGACCCCTGTATCTTGGCAGTTGCGTTTATTTTCGTTCGTTTGCAGCCCCGCCGCTCACAGGTGTGATGCCCAGTGATGCACTCCCCTCCTCCCCCCCTTCCCGCTTTCTTCACCAGTGAAGTTGTGTCGCCCCATGCTAGCACCAAGTGCATGTTAACGTGCCATTCATGAAGATTTCATTGGTGACATGCATTGTGTCGGGAGTTAGTCTTTGTCTGCACACCTTTCTCACGCCACTCACTGTTCACCGCTTGGGCAGATCTCTTGTGTACTGCTGCTTGCCCCACTTTTGGTCAAAGTATATCCAAGCCCCACCAGCTCTTCTTAGCTCCAGGTGCATCCAGACCATGCCCCCAAGCCACCTGTCTGAGCAACCCCATTTTGAAACTCCAAGCTCACGGCACGGACAAAGTCGCTGCCAATAGCCACATGGTCTCCAGGCTGAGTGGAAGCTGCATATCTGGAAGGAATTTGAGGGAGCAACAGTGAGTCCTGATGATTCAAGAAAATTTGGGAAAGAGGATCTGGGAAGTTGGAGGACCTACTCTAGAGTCCTTCGCAGTCCCACTACCATGTGATGTTTCAGCTCAATCTTTGTGCACTGCTTTGCCACTTCGCCCCTCCCCAGTGAGGGAATCTATGGGCACAGGGAAACAGCTCTCCTCCTCCCAGCCCCTCTCACACCTCTGCTTCCTCTCCTCCAAGCACACTGACTCACTGCCCAAATCATCATGGTGCTTGATGTGATGTAGCAACCGGAACCGAGGATGGCTAACCAAGACAGTCCTACAGAGGAGATGCTAGGGGGTGAGCAGTTCTCTCTCTCCTGATGGTGCACAATCTTACTGCTTCTCTGACTCAAGTACACAAAACTTCTTGACTTGGGGATGCCAGGAGCGAACTGTCTCATGGAAAGCTCAGAACCTCAGGCAGGGAAGTGATGGAGAAACTGGATGGTAATTTTCAAGATGTGATGTCGGTGGAAAAGGGTTAGGGATGAGTGCTGTCCATCATCCATGCACAAAACTCCCAGGCTCACCAGTGAGGAGACCCTGGCCTCTCAACGCTATTCTTAGAGTGGCTTCATTTCCACTGGGATGCCCAGAATTTTTTTTTTTTATTTTTGAACTGCATGACTCCTGCTGACTAAGAGCTGTGTCACACCATTAAAACCTCTTTCTCTTTCCCTTCTTGTAACTTGCTAGAACGTTGTTCAGGCAGCTCCTACAGCTCCCTTCAATTTTACTTGATGGTTGGCTCCCATTAGGGCAATATGAGGTATTTGCGTGTTGATTCACTCACCATCATAGGAAAGCAGAAGTCAGCTTGGTGATGATACGTTGGTATGGTCCTCTGTTTCTCTGTGGCTTGGGGCAATGTGTGTGAAACAAGGAGACCAGCCAAGACAGGGCTTGGGAAAGAGGAGCAGCTCTCCTAATTAGCCCAGACAGGTGGCAAGCAAAGGGTCCTTCACTTATTGCAGGCTGAGGTTAGCGGGTGCTACAGCGACTCAGCCTGCCCTGCAAGCCTTGTGGAAGTGCTCAGGCAGCAGAGGAGGAAGGGGCAGAGCAAGTCAGGAGGACGTGACTGCAGCACGGGTGGTGGGGCTGCCTGCACAGCAGGGCTCCTTGGGAAGCACGGCTGGGGAAGGGGCAGAGATCTCACTCAAAAAGGGCTGTTCCCAGGTAGGGCAGGACCTTCCTTCCCTGTCTGTGCTCTCCTCCCACCCCCCTGGGACATGCACACCACGCTGTGATGGGCCTCGGTGAGCGATGCAGTGCTCTGACTGTGCCCCAGGAACAGGCGTATGGATGTTTCTGTACATAATATACGGGCCATGGATGGAGACAAGGAGCAAGACCACCTAGGAGCCAGCCAGTGAGGAGAGCATCTCCCAGGTGGGGCTGTCCTTCTCCGAAATTAGTATGTTTGGTCCCCATTTTGGGCATGCGCAGGCACACATGCACACCCCTGCAACCTCTGCCGCACACATGCTACAGTAGTCCTGATGGCTACCACACAGGCGCCCTCCTTTCCCACACCCTCCATCACAGGCGCAGCCGGACACGCACTCCTCCACTTCCTCCCGGCGGTGGCTCCGTCTGCCCGCACAGCAGCGTGGTGCCCTCCCGAGGAGACCAGGAGAAAGCCCGCGTGTGCCTGCGCTGGTGGGTGCGGGAGCACACGCGTGTGCCAGAAAAGGGGGGAGGGGGCAAAGACCAGGAACCTGCCCCCGTGGTGCCACCATCACCTCCCAAAATCTTTCAGCTTTCCCAGCTGGAGCCAAGTTTCATCCTCTAGACCTTAAGAATGAAGGCCCATCCCTTCTTCTTGCTACACGGTGGGGTGGTTAGAACTCTCCTCATTAACAGTGTTATATACATATAAATATATATATATATCTATATCTTTATATCTATTTTTCCCCAGCACTGTAGACATGAGCTGAACTTCTCTTTATCGAAACGAGAAAGCGGCCATTTTATTTTTTGCCATTGGTTTGTTTTTGGAACTAGCTCTGTGAAAGAAAATTTTAAAAGCGCAAGTGTGTGTGTAAAAGAACCGATCAAAAAACCCCACAAAAACCCAACAAATGAATGAACAAAACCCAGTGATGGAAAAAAAAAAAAAGAAGCTTTTTATTTTTTCTTTTCTCAATGTATTTAACTTCTGTTATCTCGTTTCTGTTTCTTTACATGTATGAATGCTCTGCTCTTCTGTGATCTTAAAAAAATACAAAAAAATACAAAAATTAAATAAACGTGAAAAGGAGGTAATGTTTCTTCATTTCCCCTCCCTTCCTTGCGTACCCTGGCTTGTCTCCTCTCTCACCATGTCTCGGGATGACTTCCCAGCCCACCGGCTGCCCCTTCCCTCACCTTCCTTGGCGAGGCAGGTTGGTGCAGGGCTACCAGCAGGGCAGGGGCAAGTGGCTCGGGGCGGAGGGTGCCCAGTCACCCCTAGCAGACTGGCCCCTGGGGTGCAGTGCCTGGGGGTGAAGGGAGCAGGCTGGCTGTAAAAAGGCGTAAATTGGGGCTGCCAGGAGGAGGGGAGGGGTGCGGAGGCTGCCCAAAGCTGGGTGGCATGGGCAGTGCTGCAGTGACGAGCCCTGAGGCCAGCGCTTGCCTCCGCTCTTGCGAATAATCACATTTTTAAAATGAAATGGCGTAAGTGTGTGTGCGTGCAGGTACAGGTTGGGATCAGGGTTGCCTTCCCAGGAAGGGAAGAGGAAGGAAGCAGGTGGAAGGGATGGGCTGGGGCTGAGCAGCACAGGGGAGCGCGGGTGAGGAGCACCAAAAGGCAGAGCATGGCGGTGGAAAGAGAGGAGGAGGACAGTGGGGACGGAGGCAGGAAATGCTGGCCAAAAAGCAGAGCAGGACACAGCACTGCGAGGCCAGGTTTTACGCTGAGGAGGGAGAGGGGAGACACAGGAATGGAGAGGGCCTGGGGCTTGGGGTGAGAGCAGCCAAGACAAAGGGGAGTGGGGCAGGAGTTGTCCCATGGGCACAAGCAGACATGAAAAGAATAGGTTAGAAGAACGAGAGCAGAAGAGACGGGGCAGCAGAGCAGCCAGGGCAGGTTTACGAGAAAACACAGCCAAAGGGGTGGAGAAACGAAAAAGCCCGAGGGATGCAGGGAGTCTGGTGAAAGGAGAAAGCAGCACCTGGGATATCTCAGCATGAGGGATGGAGACCCAGGACATCTACAGCCAAATCACTCCAATGGTGGGATATGTCCAGCACCCAGGTGCCACCTGGGTGTCACAGCCCTGTGACACATTCCTTGTCCCGGTGGGAGAGCCTGTATTTCCTGGCGGGCCCTGGGAACACAGGTAAATGTGCCACTGCACAAGGCAGCCGTGGGGCTGGGGTCTAGGCCCTGGCTGTGTGTCGGGGGGGCTGGGGCAGCCCCTGGGGGACGGAGCAGTGTGTGGATGCACCGGGGGAAAGGCGAACCCAAGGCCGGAGCAGCAGCAGGAAGCTGCAGATGGCCGGGCTCAGCGGGCAGCGTGGGACAACCTGGCTGCAGCGCTGAGAGTGAGGTGGTCTCGTCCTCGCACGCTGATGGAGCGTGGAAAAAACCAGGGCTTTTTATTTCTGGGTCCAGCATCTCTGTGCTGCCTTCGCTGCCTCTGTTTCACCTTCCACCTTCGCCTCTGCTGCCCATTTACAGCTCGCTGGGGCAGGGGCTCGAGACCTAGGTAAAAAACAGGTGTATGTTCTATCAAAATGTTTATTTAATTTTGTTTCTGGAACATGACACATAGGACAATGGAAGCCTGGTTTTCAGTAGAGCACAGACTTGTTTCTGAAATTGCGTGAAATTAAAAAAGCAGCTCAGCACAAGCAGCGTCCTGAGCAGAGGTGGGTCAGTAAGCACCAGGTGTAAGCAGGACTGTGACCGTGAACCTGGCTAGGGCTTACCACACCTTTGCTCTTCAAGATCGATTACGAACTGTCCTCCATCACCATCTTTCCCCTCCACGGAGCTGGGAGAGCCGGTGGGTTGCAGGGCAGGGGGGGGGGCCCTGGGCTGAGCTGTCGGTGTGCTGTACGGATATGAAGGTCAGTACTGAGCTTTATTGGTCGGTCGCTGAGGTGGAAACAAGTCCCGCTTCTGGTGCTGTACGTGGATGTCACCAGCGCTACGAGGCTCCACCTCGCTGTCTGGTCCGAATGCACCTGGAAAAGCCGTCTGTGCCTTGTCCCCTCCACCACCTTAAAGCTGAGAGAAAAAAGAAGACAAGCAAACCCCTGGCAAGCACAACCTTTCTTTTCATTAACATTTTAAATGGTTATTTTTGATGGTACATTTAACTAACACTAACTTATCCATGGGAAGAGAATTTGGCTGTTAACACTGGCATCTGCTTAACAAACTGAAGCTTTGCATTTGGTGAGGCGTGAGCATAACACCAATAGTATTACTTGCTAACAGCAGACTCATTAGCATTAATTGCTGCGTTTACTACCACAAAGAGCTTTCTGTATCTGTAACAGCAGTTATTAGATGTACCCCATTCTCATTGGAAAAGGTACAGAGGAAATTATTAGCAGTGATGCAGACCTACCAGTAAATGAGGATCTAAATTCTTGGCACTTCCCATAACTCAAAACTTGTGGAAGAGTAAGAAAATTGATGAGACATTCTGGGGACTGTGTTTTTCATCTTTCGTCACTGGAGAGCTATGTTCAAACACAGCTAAATTGCAGTTGGAAATGAGTTTAAGGGTTATGGTGCTCAAAGGCCATAGGAAAATATGTGTTCACAAATATATCTTGCAATTCAGCCAAGACTGGCTTTTGCTATCCAAAGCAGGCGTTGTCAGAATGGGCAAAGAGCTGGGTTTAGAGAAATAAGCTGCAATGGATATGCGATCAGATTTGCCACAACTGTGCACTGGTTGGCACTATTAAGACTGACAGACCTTGTCACTTGTGCCCATCAGCACCTGGAATCCCAAGGCAGCTTATTTGTCTTAGAGACTCCATATTTTGATGCTTGGGAAATGAAATAGGGTTGGTTTGGTTGTTTTTTTTCCAGAAGATTTCTCAGAATGTGACACTTCAGGCTGTGTCAAAAATGTCACAATTTATCACAAAATCCAGACCCAAGCATCCCAGAAACATGGGGGCATTTTTGAGTGGCTATGACATGGGATACCTATGAGAGCTGGAAATTGCAGTGACTTGCTTCCAGAGAGATAGAATCACAGAATGTGTTGGGTTGGAAGGGACCTTTAAAGGTCATCTAGTCCAACCCCCCTGCAGTGAGCAGGGACATCTTAAAGTAGATCAGGTGTGGTGTCTGTAAAAACTTGAAAAAACTGGGAGAGTATGATCTTTACTCAAAGCTTTCTGATGATTAAAGCTTTCATAGTATATGGTTTGTAGAATATTTCCTACTTCTTCTTCAAAAGCGCTGCCTTTCCAGCTTGGCTTTAAAATGGTGCAATGACCAGGAAGCTAGAGGAATGAATGTTTGAACCATTTTTCACAGAGAGGAAGGTTCTAATTGAAATGCAGAATAGAGCAGTCATACATTCCAATAAACTTGGTCATAAATCTGATTTCAGGTCTTTTGAAATATTATAACTAAAATGCAAAACACTAAGCAGGAATAATTGTACTCTGCCAGATGAGAGCTGCTCTTAGGTTGTCACGGGGCTGGAGGGCAGCGAGGCACCCTTTAGGCTTGCTTTGGAAATCACATCTCTGCACTGATCTGCTGTCGCCCCTTCCTTAGGTGCTGATTTTTTAACCAGCTCTGTGCCTTGGACTTGAGGGTTTCAGTCCCCTGATGCCTGTGGTGACAGGCTGCAGTACTAGCAATGGCAGACTTTGTGGAAGTCATTGGTAGAAGTGGAGTGTCCCACGTTCTTCTGCCAGTTCAACCCATGGATCTGGGTTTTCCTAGCCTCCAAGACTCCAAGCTTGCAACCCGTTTTGCAACCCAGTCCTCACAACTGAAGAAAACGCTCCAAGGCCTGAGCCCCTCGAGGATACCACCCAGACAGAGGATCCTCTGGGGATGCACAAGGCACTTGCCGTGAGGGCAGGAATCCAGCAGAGCTCTGGTCCCTCACAGTGCACCTGGCTCCCAGTCCTGGCCCTGCATTCAGCCCTCCGTGATCACATGCAGCTCTCATAGTCGTGCAAGCTTGTTCCCTGTAGATACCTCAATTAAGCTGGGTTTTATTTTTTTCCCTATTGTTCTCTCAGGTTTCCTTCCCCGCACTGAAGCCATGCACTTTGTCTAGCACCAACATTTTCATGGGGAATAATGGTCCAGTCCCTAGCGCAGGCAAGTGGCAGAGTCGGGATCAAAAGATGCCTGCCATCATGAGAGCAGTGATTTTGCTTTCAGACGGAGGGATATGGCAGGACAGAAAGCAAGTATCTTGCACCAAAGAGTGTGCAGGGGTACTCCTTGCCACCCATCACTTTGCATGGGCAAGTGAACACATGGCAAGTAAGCAAGCTGAAACGACCACAGGGAGAAGCTCTGACACCATCTGGGCTTCCCCAATCCCCTCCCACTCAGACATATGCATCTCCAAACCCTCATTCTCTCAGTGTCATGCAAGGGTGGAGGAAACACCAGGGATCCTGGCAGAAAAGCAGGAGGTGCTCCTCGAGACTGTTGGTAGGAGCCCTGCCTCCAGCTGTCTGACTGGCACTCTGCCACTGTCCCCCAGCAGGCAGCACGCAAAGAGCTCCTAGAGGTGCCCAAGCCTGCAGCAAGTAACTGCAAAAGCCAGGTCATACAAGGAGGCAGCTGGGTCTGTGGACATAAGGCTGGCACAACCATCGTTACTGGAGGAGCTCTGCCTCAGGGACATACTCCTCACTTAAAGTGGCTTCAGTTGTCACAAGTAGTGGAAAACACAGGCACTGTGCATTTGGCCAGAGCACCCATGAGCTGCTGGAGAGCTTGAGATAAGACTATGCATCCTCTCTGCAATATGGTTTGGGAAGCCTGCTCAATAAAGGCTGTTGTGCCTGCCTGTGGCTCCATCGCACATTTGTAGAGTGGCCTGAGAACTTCTCCAGCCGTGGCGAACCTCTCCCAGCTCATCCCACTGGCTGCTGGCTGTACAGGTGTGCTTGGCAGAGCCAAGAGAACCCCCTTCCCAACACCAGTGCTTGTGTGTTGGTTGTCTGGCTTGTGAGGGAAGGAGTGGGCTCACCATACCTTTCCATGAAGGTTACTTTACCCAGCCTGAGGTCTTCCTTCCACCATAGATACATTGATCAGCGCTCTTCTCCACGACACAGAAGCTAAGATGCCCAGAGGTTCATTGCTGAAGGCAGCTCCTAGTGGTATCCCCGGCTGCACGCCTGGTGCCCCAACAGGGCGTCCAGCCTCTCACTGCGGCTGAGGCGGCGCAGGGAGCAGTGCCGCTGCTTCCATCCACAGCACATGGCGGGGGTGAACACAGTGCTGTGCTTGGGAAGCAAGCTGCTCTTGCCCAGAGTGATGCATTGCTCTTCTGCAAGGCTTTTGTGGGGCGGTGGCTGGTGCGGGAGAGCTGCTGAGAGGCATCAGGGCAAGCCTCATGCTGCAGGATGGGGCTGCAGCTGACACGGCCCCGCTACCCGTCAGTGTGAGTCGTACTGTCTGCTCTGCGAGCGGGACACAAATGTGATCACACGGCCGAGCCCAGTCAGGCCTTTTACTGCCAAGCGATCTGGCAGCAAGGGGCTGTGGGAGGGATGGGTATGCAACCATGGCCTTGGGCTACTGTCTCCTTGAGGAAGTGATAGGACAAGAGGAAACGGGTTCGAGTTATGTCAGGGGAGGTTTAGATTGGCTATCAGGAAACATTTTTTCACTGAAAGGGTTATTAAACATTGGAATAGGCTGCCCAGGGAGGTGGTGGATTCACCATCCCTGGAGGTGTTTAAGAAAAGGGTAGATGCGGTACTTAGGGACATGGTTTAGAAGGGGTTTTTGTCAGGGCAGGTTAATGGTTGGACTTGATGATCTTAAAGGTCCCTTCCAACCTCACCGATTCTATGATGTAGTGGGGCATCTCTCTAGGGAGATGCACCTCGTGGTGTGCTTGGGGATCTGAGGGATGGGGAGAAGATGTGGGGATTTGTGCTTCTGGCTGCTTGCCACAGAGAAGGATTTGCTTCCTGGAGGGGGCACAACTGAGAGCCTCTGTAAGGAGCCAGCAGCTGAGAGCCATCTCCTGGCTCCAAGCGAATCCTGAATCAGCATGAGGGCAAGGACCACTGGCTCAGAGGGCATTTGCAATGCTGTCCAAAGCCTTCCTGCTCTGCTCTTGTTACCCCCATTAACTAATTGAAATGGAAATAAGGAAAAAGACCAAACATCTCTGGGAAGGGGCTGTAACACTAATAAATAAAGGTTTGCAACTGCTCTAAAGCACCTCCCCGGCCCCAGGCAGCGAATCCCAGGCAGCGATGTGTCCCTGGGCAGTGGAGGGATGGGGTATCTTGAGGCAGGCAGATCGGACTAACAGGAGCTGGTTGCAACTGAGTGTTGGCAGGGTTAACAAACGAAGAGGGACTAAGGAGGGTGACTGAAGAAAGGGGAAAAAAAAGACAATGGAGGCACTTTGTACCTCTAATGATGGCTGCCATGCGGCAAATGAGGGAAAATTAGCACCAGACAGACAAATGGAAACTCATTTCAAGAGGCACTGAATGAGACAAAATTGCAATGAGAAGCTCAGGAGATATTAACTGGGTAGCAATGAAACTTTATCTCCCAAGGAATCCGGTGCTCCTGCATACTCCCTTTCTCGCTCTCTGTACCCTCAGATCCCCCCCTCCCTCCCTGCCCTTTAGTGGTCCCCTTGCTCTTACATAAATACTAGAGCTGAGAACACATTCATTCAGAGCAGGAGGGTGAATGTGCTTTGATGCTATCCTCCCCCCCACCTTTTTAAATTTATATCTGCAACAAAGAGTTGCTGTCTGCAGCGAAGGTGAACAGCAGTGGGAAGTCACCACTACTCCGGTGGCCAAAAGCTGACCTTGTGCTCAGCTTCACGCGACAGTCTGAGAAACTGGGATAGCCTGATCACAGTTAGGGTCAGGGAGGTTTTGCCTTGCGGCACAAGGGCAGCAGCTGTGTAAGATGGTTTTTTGCTCGTATACCAGAGGGAATAGTCCCCTTCCTCGGCCGGTTGGGCAATTCCACTTGATGAATTGCTGAACCCTGTCCCTGTCCATCTCCGAAACACTGTGGCAATGCCACTGCGGTCTCCTGCTCTGTCTCTGTGACATGCAGTTGTTTTTTTAGCTTTGTGCACTCTTGCCCTAAGAGACATAAGCTCGGCAAGGGTGGAAAGAGGCACGTGTCATGGGGAGGGAGCCTGTGCACCGCTCCGTGCATCCTTCCACACCTGCTGCCCACTCCAGGGTCACCTGTGACCGAGGAACAAGGCTCGAGAGCCAGGCCTCGGTCTGTGTGCTCAGCCCGTCAGAGCAATACAGTAATTTAGGCAGTGGGGAAGCCTACAGTGTGGGACTCTGCGGGGCTCTTGCTGTGGTAGCAGTTTGTGTCCAGTGCTTACCAGCAGTAGGGTTTCATAGCAGACACAGACCAGTCCCTGCCTGAAGTCCTTATTGACACCTCCTGAGCTAACTGTGCCAGACCTGACTCATTGCGCCGGCTTTCGCCTCACTTCAAAAGGATGGCACCAGCGTGGTGTGAGGGGTTACTCGGTGGCGAATCAGGCGTGAGTGGGTTTTGGTTTTATCCGTATATGCTCATTACCAATGCCTGTGGATAACCCCAAGAAAAACAGCACTATTTGTGCCCATCCAACTGCTCTGTCACCTGAAAAGATTACTGTGTACTTGTTCTAGGCACAGACAGCTCCTTTAAGGGCCAGATGTGCGTGTGGTGAAAATCAGCATCGATATATTGACACCAGTGAGTCTGCTGTGCTAGCTAGTGAGCTCCTCTCCTGTGCCCGAGTTATTATTATATGCACAAGCTATCAAACAGGAGGGATTCACCCATGTGATATAGTGATGGGACTCTGTGCTTGACAGGTGCCGCAGAGGCAAAGGACAGGGATAACCTGTGGCATCTACTCTGCAGCCTTGAAGCCATGCAGCTCCATAATGGCAATCTTGTCCTACAAATTTAACTTGCTGGACGGCCCATTGAGCTGAGCTGCCCGTCGTGCAGGAGAGGCAGCCCCTTGGGAAGGGCAACCCAGGCTGTGACTGCTCTGTGCACACCCTGTGCCTGCCACAGGACCCCTGACGCTGGGCTTAGTGGTCCCTCTGATGCTGGTGGCATGTCTATATCCCTCCAGTGCTGGCAAATGGCACTGTGGCAACCCGTGGGCAAACCCGTCAGAGGCATGGGCAGCGAGACCCTGCTGAGCAGGGCAGAACGCCAGAGGCTGAGTCTTACCCAGGGGCTGGAGCATGCTGGCAGGTACCAGCCTGCCCTAATAATTTACTTGTAATGAGAAAATTAGCTAAAATCAAATCCAGTCTCCAGACATTTTATGAACAGATAGAAGTGTGGCTAAATAGGGAAGTGTTTGATGGCTGCTCAGCTCCCTTGTTTTCTACTCTAATTCTCTTGCTTCTCCGCTATTTGAATCTCCTTTCCACCTTTATTGGTGTTGGGTAGTTAATTTCCTTGCAGGGTTAGTGATTGTCTCTTCCATTTCTGTTTCTAGCGCATGATTTTGTTGAGCAAGCACAAGCCATTTGGCCCACATTGATTATTTATGAAGGTGGGAACCTTTTATCTCAGCTGCTTAGTAACTTAACAGTGGTGTAGAAAGAGGCTGTCTAGAAGTAGCCGCACATCTTGCAGGAGCTGGGAGACAGGGAAGGAGGCTGAGGTGCTGCAGTATCTGATAGGAAGGGAGTAGAGAAGGGAGACAAATCAGGCTGAACTCACAGTAGAGGGTGATTTATCTACTATGCCACCAGAAAGCAGGGGTAAATTGATACTCTTGGGATTTGACAGCACTTTGCATTTTCTTAGCACCTTGCACAGGTGCTAAGAAAATATCAGTAAATAGCGAGGCCCATTATTCTGATTTCCAACAGGAAGGGATGAATTTTTCAGGAGTGGCGGCAACGAGAACATTGCACCTCTGCTTGTGATGGGCTGGAAGCTCATCCCTCACTGCACGCAGGCAGATGCTCCGCATCCTGCACAGCCTGACTCTGCGAGCGAGGGCAGAGCCGAAGAGAACAAAGGATTTCTAGCTCAAGCCAGGCTGTAGTGGGAGAGGCTTTGCAGCCCTCCGGTGAGACCGCATACCGTGATTTCTGCAAAACCAGGCAAGTCACGCACTTGTAATGGGTCACTGGGACCTGGTCAGGTGGAAACAGAAAATGAGTTTCCCTCCCCAGCCCCTGCCCTTTCCTAGCCCAGCCTTTTGTAGTTTCTCTCTTTTTGTTGCTTATCTGCTCAAATTGCCCTCTACTAGTCCAGAAGATGGGAAAAGAAACACAGCTGACCAAGCGTTCACAAAGAGATGTGCAGAGGGACACCCATATGAAATAACACACCACTGAGAGGATACATTCTCAGGATCCAACACACAAATTCAAGGCTGGCAGCCTGGAAAGGTATTGTGTATTTTGTGTATTCCCATACACAAAAGTATGCAGGAAGGCAAATCCATTGTATGTTGAAAACCACTCTAGAGCAAAAAAAAAAAAAAAAAATAGATCAACACTAAAGGACAGGACCTGAACTCTTTTATGAATGGAGATGCTATTAGAGTCTACTGCAAACAGGATAATGGAATACCAGCTCAAATTTCACTTTGCTATTACTACTAAATCAGAATCCTACACAGAGTTTAATATAGTTCTCCTAAAAATTTCTTGTCGCTTCTGCTCTTCCCTTCATCCAGCGACAGATGAACCTGTCAGATTCCAATCTGTCCCACGGCTTATGAAAAAAATGTTTTATGGAAAAAATATTTTATGGGAACATAAATTTAAATGCTGCTCCAGCATCAGTGCCTTTCAGACAGAAAACGTTACAGGAGCTGCCTCTGAGGTGACCAGCCAGAATACAGTAAGGTTAATGTGCGGAAAGGAGGAGGGCAGGCTGTCCCCTCCTTCAGCTGCACGTCGTCAGGATGTGCCATGACATTCTCTGGTGGGACGAAAATGGGCCAAGGGCAGGGCGTATCTGGGAGGCATCTGCAGTCAGCCAAGGAATTACATGCATGCACTATGGGTCTTGAGCCTGACTTAGCAAAGGATGAATCCCAAGGATCTCTGTCTTCGTTTAAAAGTATGGCTTTCTCCACCACAAGCAGGGCAGCAGGGATAACTGCTGAGGGAGGCTGATGTCTCGGTGGCGAGGACGCAGTGCCTCTACCCCAGCATGAGCTGTCAGAGCCAGCTGAGAGAGGAGAAGGTACAACTCTTGGGGTCCCTCTCACCCGAGCCAATACCCAAGTGCGCGCACCATGGGCAGGTTCTGCTTTTCCACCAGCCGCCGAGCTGAGGCTTTCCGCGAGACTTACTGAACAAAAGGCAAATCTAATTTTCCCCTCCAGCAGTCTCAACAGCAGCAGAGAGCAGGGCTGGTGTGTCTTGAGCAGCACAGGGATGCTTTGCTGGGGCTGCCGTGCAGGCTGCGTGGCCCTCTGGCTGCCCCATCTCCCAAACCTGCAATGCTACCAGGGTGCTGCCACCCCTGACTCCCCTCTTCCCCGGCCCAGCGCAAGGGGTGTACCCCCAGTCACTGGTCCAGTCGTGTTTTGCCTTCCTTATGCCAAGGCCTCCTAAAATCCTTGTTCTCTTCCCCTATCACACCAGCTACCATGTCACCATGTGGCAAAGGCTGCCCGGTTCAGGCGGCTGTCGCTGTACTGCCGGTTCAATGACAGTGATATTTAAACCTGGATATTAATAAAAGCTTAAGGGGTGGTGACTCCCCCAGGCTTATTCAGAGCCGCAAGGAAGGGAAGCGCTATGTGGGGAAAGACAGAGGCAGGCAGCGCCCTGCACGGGTATGTGCTCTCCCGAGGCATTTCACTTAGCGTTCACCTACCGAGACGGTCCCAAGAAGCCTTTTCCCTGCTGGGTGTTTTACATACAGAGGCGTTCCCCAGAGATCATCCCTGGAGACGCTTTTACCCTTAGAAGACAGCTGCCTCCATGGCATGTATTTTTAACAAGGTTTAAAGGTATGTTTTATTCCCAGCCTCTTCCCTGCAGAATAAATACTTTGGAGCAGGGTAGGTATTGATCTGATCTGCACGAGATCCCGGGAGACAGGCTCCATGGTGCGCTCTGCCTCAGCCTCTTCCCACGCCCCTGGGCAAGCGGCAGAGCCCCGCTCCACAAACCGGGAGGGAGGCCTCGCAAAAATGTCTTGAGGGTCGAAGCCTTTGCTGCCCCGTGATGTAATAATCAGCCTCCGCATGGGGCTCCAGGGGTTGCGAGGATAATGTTGTTAGAGTACTGACGGCTGCTGGGTACAGCGTGACAGAAATACTGTGATGCCAAGGCTGCCAGAGTTCTGGGGGTCAGGAGGCATCACCGGCGATGTGAGACACTCCTTTAGTCTTGGCACCACCAAGGCCAAATTTGAATGGTTAGAGCTGGTGGCCAGCCATTTAGGCACCCAGATGCTGGTGGAGCATCTTATTTACTTGTGATAGCAACCAGCAGCCAAGCACCTCTGTGAGCAATGGCCTGTTCGTACGAAGGGTCCTGAATAGCTAACAAATTGGGACGTGGAAGATATGGCAGAAAGGTTTCTGGCCATTTTAGAATTTTCCTGTATGAACAGAGAGGAAAAGACACATCTCTTGTGTGTAAACATGCCTGGATGGAGAACTGACCCTGTGTTTGTGAGCTTCTCCCTTGCTTCAGATCAAAATGATGGTTTGATCATGTCTCTGTTTCAGGGCACACCAGACACGAGGATCTGTACTTTAAAGGAAGGGACACTTCCTGCCACGTGATGGCAAGCACAGTGGAGATAGAAAGGGGTTCCCTGGTTCTGTGCTCCGTGGTTCCCCAAGCTCCACAAGAAAGCAATAAACTAGAGAAGCGTGACCTCAATGGCCCTAAATGCTTCCAGTCTGTGTAATATTGTGGTGGGATTGTCATGTGGGTTTTGCAATGCCACAGGGAAGGAAGTGAGGACAGCTACAGCTGCGTGAAGAGTCCAAACCATGGCAGGCTAAACAGAGGCAGATGGTAACGACAGAGCAATGAGGGGGAGCCTGAATCTTTCTTCTACCTGTGCTTAGTACCCCTGTGAAATTGCTTGAGAAGTTACACAAGGGCTTGTTTGCTGTGGGGCTGATAGAAAGTGCACTGACAGAAAGTGAGGTCATGACCACAATCTTTGCGGATGCCCACGGCCTCAGTCCAGAAGATCCTTCAGAAAAGTTCTGATGAGCTCTGATGCTCTTTCTTACAGGAGATGCACTGTGCTACCTAAAAAAGTGTTTTCTTTTCTTACCTCAGGGGTGTTTTCTGACTGCCTCAGCTTAAACCAAGCTGTTCCCTGGTTCTTTTGCAAGTGACTATCTGCCAAGCACCTGTATGTGTCAGGGAGCAATCCGTGGAAAGAAAAATGTCGCAGTTTCACACTTCTTGGTACTTAGATTCTTGGTTTGTGCCTTTTCTGCAAAAGAGAGTTATGTGCCAGACTATGGACCTGGCATGTTTAAACCTCTGATCTGGCTAGATTAAAACTGGGATAATCCATGTCTCTATCCTGCATGGACAGAGTGATGCAAAAAAGTATAGATAGCCAAGTCTCGCCCTGAGATGCCCTCTGTGTCTGCTCGTGCACTGCCACCACTTTACAAACTTCTCTCTCCCTGCCTGGAAATAAATAAATAACCAGACAACCCAACAGCTCAGATATAAGGGCCCGAGCTTTTAATCATGAGCAGTGTTTGGCAGCGGGGTAAAAACATGCAGACTCATTCATAGAGATGCTGCACGGAGCTGCTGTGGAAGAGCCTGTGGGCGTATGATGAATACTTAGTAATTAAGCTGATTCTGGGCATGTTGATTATCATTTCAGGGAGACGTGGAACATCCTGCAAATACTTACATAAACATCTGATTCCTGGGGCACACGCGCACGCGTGTGTGTGTGTCTGTATGGGGGGGAAGGGGAAGCAGCCTGGCAAGTGTTTTGAGAGTAAGAATAAATAGGTGCTGTTGCCTCTGTGACTTTCTTCTGGTTTTTAATCCAGCAGGGAGGAACCACAGGAATTTGTACATTTATAATCCTGCTTTCTGTCTCTGTCAGCCAGAGTGAACAACTCATTAGTGTGAAGATTTTGCTCTTCTAGTTCATCCAAGTACTAATTGCAGAGCGAAGACAAGTGGACTTGTGAGCCCCTTGCTGAGCACCTCTTGGCCTTTTTGCTGTGGTAGCACCGGTGTAGGAACAATCTGTTTCCTTAGGGCACTGTCCAGTTCCTGCTGTAGTCTGTGGAGTCTTTTATAAAAAAATTACTTAGGACTTTAAGCTGCAAGCGTTAAGAGTGTGGCTGCTGCAAAAGAGGTCTGCATCTGGAGCAGAGAGTTGCACCACTCCCCACACCCAAATTCTCAGAGACATTTGGTTGTGGGACTTTGGTGGGGACGTATCAGTTAGACTCTTAGAGACCTGGTTTAGTACCTAACAGGTTTGGAAAATGTCAAACTGGAGAGACAGAAAGCAAGAAAATGGATATAAGTATATCTGAGAAGGATCTACTTTATATCATGGTGGGATGCGCCACAAGACCCATTGCTCTTGTTTTGTGCAAGGTGGGGATGACGCAGATGATGCTCTGAGATCCCACCAGGCCCTGATCTTTTGGGACATTTCATGTAGCAGAGTGCAATGGCACTACTTATTACACCCTTTCTCCACGATTCCCAGCAGGCTCCTTTGGGGTGCTGGGTACTGCAGACAGGGCATCCAAACTCCAACACGCTTCTGCGCTGTCTCATCGAAGCTCTGGACCTTCCCTGTATCCTAGCCCAGTGTTAGTGCTAAGACAAGGAGGAAACTGCTTGCCTCCATGCGTTTTTTGCCAGCCTGTGCGATTCTCACAGAGCTCCTGGCCTCACAGATTACGAAGACGGGCAGGGAGGCAGGGTGTACGTGTGTGACAGGGGTGGGGAGGGGGCAGCAACTCCAGATAGCGCTCTCTGCTTAATTGGTTTCCTTCCTTTCCCGCTGTATTAATGATCTCCCTGTGTGTGCTGCCCAGGGCTCATTTTGAGTCATTTTGCAGGCCTGGTGAGAGGGACAGGGAGTGGATCACTTCCCAGCAGCCCCTGGTCAGAGCCACAGGTCCCTTTCTCCGGCTCCCTGGCTCCACAGCAGCGTACTTCCCACCCAGTCCCTCTTCGATGTTCTCTAATGGAGGAGGAGGTGAGCATGAAATGGACTGCTAAAACCTATGAATATTTCAGAGGAAAAAGTCAAGGGACTCCATTAAATCCTCTTCAGTGTCTGCAAATGGAGCTGGGGGGCGGGCGTGCTGGTTAATGAGAAACTCCAGCGGCATTCAGGCGATGTCAGGAATGTGCCCAGCAACTTCCAGGCTGGTGTGACCCCATGATGCTTTCCAAGGCCTCCTCCTTTCACCATCCCTGTAGAGCCACCCAGCGCTGCTGCCATCCTCTCCTTTCCCACACAAGCCCAAACAACTCTGCCATCAGCCGTGTCCTCTGCTGCCGCAGCCTGCCCCTACATCCCTACCCGACATTCACCACCCAGCTTACCCTAGTTGTCGTCAGAGGCACCTCTTCCCACTGTCTCACTCATAGCACGCCAGACTCCCCCCGAGCTGCCAGCAGCCCTTTGTCTGGCTTTTAACCTGATGCCCTCCTACAGCAGCCCATCACCTACTGGCATGCTGTCTACCAGCATCCCTCACTCGCCAGCTCACTTGCTATCTTCCCCCAGCCCCTTACCAAGCCCCTGTCCTCATCACAGCCTCCTCAAGCTGGCTTTTACTCCCCACTGTCAGCAAACAGCTCGAGCAGCGGCGGCAGCTTTCAGAGCAACAGCCAGACAGAGCCTGACAGCCCCATATGTTTCGGCAGAGACAGTTCCTGCCTCTAATGGGCCCAGAGGAGCACGGCTTTCAAAGGATTCAGCATGGAAGTGACAGGCTGGAAAGCCTTATTAATGGTCTCTCCGTCGGCGAGGGGCTGGGATGCAGAGAGTGCCAACAGCCCGGCGGTGCGGCAGAGCCAGCCCTCCCCAGCCACCAGCCTCCACGGCGGCGAGCGAGCCTTCCTCGCCCTCCCCTCGGGCATGAGACAGGGTGGTGATGCCCCCGGGGTCTCCAGCTTTTTCCTAGGGGCCACTGAGCGTGCAAAGTCTCTTGAGTCTATGCACCCTACACCACACTCTGCTCTTCCTGCCCCGACTCCCAAACACGTCCTGTCTGAGAGGCTTGGCTGTCCGGAGGGGAGAGGAGCCTGGGGGTGGCAACCCATGGCTGTAGGTCTCCTCTCTGCTACTGAGAAGCGGTGGGGCCAGGAAGCTGAAATGTCAGAGCTCAGAAAATGCTCACTCCTTTGCCGGGTGCTGGCATTCAACCAGGAATTGTCTTTTGGTCTTAAGGTGGCTTCTAGAGACGGTGACCCCTTGTCACTCACGGGGCTGGTCCTCATGGATTTCTTCTCCATGGGTTCCAGGAGCATTGGTCCTCCACATCCAAAGCCACCAGTGTCTCCCCATTAGACACCAGAACCCCTTAGGCCACCATTAAATCTGACAGTTTCTTAGCTTTTACTGTGTTGCTCCTAAACCACTCAGGTCTGCCTCAAAACGAAAGAGGCCCAAGAAGGAAAGCCTCAGGCCCTGTGCAAACACAAGGACGAAGTCTCTGCCCCACAGCACCCACAGTGACATCGCCCCTACAAGTAAACATGAGCTGCTGCACAGACAGGAGTTGAATGGAGGCTAATTAAACCTGAAACCACAGACTGACCTTGTAGATAAATGGCCAAGGATGGGCGCGCCCAGTGTAGAGGGGGGAAATCAAACCTTCTCCATTAGACCTCTCCTCCAATGAAAGAGACTGTCTTTCCCTCTCTGGGTCAGGGTCCTGAGGATGGCCGCAAAACCCTTCAGAAGACAGCCATCTCCAGACAAAAAAACCCAACCCTAATCACGGGCTCAGTAGAGAGAGAGACCTCACCAGCAGTTTTTGCTTCACCCCAATTAACCCTTCCTTGTTATCCAGCCAGTGATGACCCGTACCACCTTTCCTCTCTCCCACCACAGATAATGAGTCTTCTCTCTCTCTTGGCTTAGCATCCACCCTTTGCTCCCAAAGTGCTAATTACATTTTACTCATAACTTGCTTAATCAACTGCCATAATTAAATTAATCACGAAGCAGTGCTTTTCTTACTGTACCCAGCTTGTAGTTTGGGTTGCAGGCTGGTGCATTTACAGAGACTGAAGTACCCCAAGCCAGTTTCTGCAGCTATGGCAGTCTGTCTCCTACAAGCTACCACCTCTCTGCAAACCCTGTCTCTCAGCTACAGAGTCAGCACCGCTCCTCTGAGAGAAACGGGCTTTTACTGCCTTGCCTCTCTTATTATTCATGTTCACCGTTCCATGCCAAGCTAAATGAAAATTATTTCCTCTTTAGTAAACAAAAGTGTCCCTACATGGAGAAAAATAATTTCATTTTTAATAAACAAAAGTCATCGTAGGTACAGAAGTGCGTTATTTCCTTTGTCTGGCTTTTTCTGCTCATCTTCAGAGGGCAGCAGTCCCTGTCAGTCTGGGTGCCCGCTCCGCATACAATGGTAAAACAGGGCAAAGTGTAGCAGATTAGGAGACTGTAAATGTCTGTTACAGGGTGCTTCATGCTGCCTGCTGGGTAAAGACTTAGAAATTGGAGTGATAGTATGAGGAACACTGGTCTTTTGCCGTTGGACCCCACAGAGCAATGAAGGTGTCAAGTCTGCCTTGAAGCAATTGGCGTTGTCAAAAACCAGGCAAACCTGAAGCTCCTGTTGCTGTTTCCCCAAGGAGAGTAGGTTTTCCCCCAGCCCAGTGTGGGCTAAGCTGGGGGACCACCACGGGAACTGGAAACACATCGCTCACTGACATCTCAGAGGAGCTGGGAAAGGCTGTTGGTGCAGCCTATGAATGTAATCATGGATCTGAAGGGGGCTCACCTGGGCAGAGAGGCAACGGGGGGCGAACACCCAAGGTAAGTCATGGGTCATTTTGTACCATTCAGGCAGAAAGTTTACTGCCAGCTCATAGCAGCAAGAGCGCGACACTGGAAATCACACACAACGAGCTTTGTGTGCCTGCTTAGAAAGTCTCTGGCGGAGATTTACGTTGGGCTGAGTGTTTCAGCTGACACACGTGCCATGGGACGACTGTTCAGCCTCCTGCTCCCCCCCCTCCTCCGCTGTGTAGAAAAAAGAGTGCAAGGAAGCCTTGCTACCCCAAGACAACCATTTACTTGGAGGGAGTCCCTTGGATGCCCCTTTACAGGTGTTTTGCCCCAGTGAAAAAAAGCCAATCTGCAGGGTTGAGCCCTGCAATCTAGTGATGTGGCTAATTGAAACCACTTGATTTTGAATGCTAAATATTTGTTTGCACACAAGCTGGAGTCCACGCCTCTTTTGGAGAAGCCACGGGGCAACTGATGATTACATGCAAGAATACAGACATCTAATTGTGTCATTTTCATTTGTAAATTGGCACTTTGTCCAGAACCCATGTGAGGTGCCGAGGTCTGCTCTGTTTCCCAGGCAGCTCCTTGGAGCCTCATCAGGAATTTTCCTGGGCCCTTGCTAAACCAGCTGCTGTATTTCAGAGATGAGTTGCAAGTGATGTCTAAATAGTGGTTGCAAAGCTTCCTGGGATGAATAGATGTGATAAAAATGCTTGATTTCAGCTCTGCTCTTGAGCTGCTGACAGAGACAGCACAGCATTAAGTCAGCAGCCGAGCGCAGCATGGGCAGCAATTGCTGCTCTGTTCCTATTTCATTGCATTTGGCACAAAGCTGATACTGAGGGGAAGAAGTTGGTGGGAGTTCTTAGGTACTGAAATATATATTCCTATCTCAAAAACTTCTGGAGTGAACTACTGAAGCTTTAAACCCAATGAGGAGTTTGATACCTTTAGATACACTTGCACAAGGTTGCTTAACAGTCTAAATAAATTTATTCCATTTTTTACTCACTTTTCCTTAAGCATGCTGAGTGCGTTACTGAATGGTGACCCACATCACCATTTCTACACCCAAACAGACACCCTTACTTGAAACATCCCAGGCCCAGCATTTTGCCGTGGACAATTTGCCAATACGTGGTGCCGAAGCACAGCTTTCCTTGGTTCCCTCTGGTTTCAGGCAGCGTCTAGATAGCCACACACTAGCCTTTCCTCGGTCAAGAGCATCTGTGGTCATGTCTGGTTTCTTATTATATAAATACCTAGTTCTTTTGCATGAGGAGACCACATTTTGCATCAGGCCTCTATATTCTACCTCAGTAGATACTTAACAACAGTGAAAACATACCAGATCTTTTATTCACCCTTTCATTTTAACATAGTTTTTTTCCCAGATAGAATAAGTAGAAAGTATTTCTTTCTACAGTAATAGGACTTAGAAGTAGAAAGTATTTCTTTCCACAGTAATAGGACTTGACTGAGAAGGTCAAGGGAGAATGGAATGAGATTTTTCATAAAAGCACTGAAATCCCACACAAGGGAGAAACTTTTATTCCAGAAGCAAATAATTGCACACAACGACACGTAGTTATAAGTGAGAGACTTTATTTGAACCAATTTTTCAAATACAGACATCTGTATTATTCTCACTTCTCGGGAATGTTTTCTGCTCATTTTTGAAGCTTGCAACCTTAGGACAATATTCAGGACATATGTGTACATTAGATCTCTGCAGATGGACACATTCATAATGCACAAGTACAATGAGTGAGAGACTCTTTCCAGATCCTCACACAAGAGCATCGGAAATGGGCCGCTCTAATCGTCAAGCTCTGCTCTTATTAGCCTCCAGACACGTCACAGTTCTTGATACTCTCTAGGCTGTAGCCGCCTTCTTCAGGCCCTGATTTACTACTGTGTTACTTCAGCTGTATGCCAGTGTAACTCCTCGAAATAGGGCTTAGGTGATGCACAGGGATGTGTTTCATTCATTGGGAACAGGCATGAGCAGAAAAACCAAGCTATTGGATGAACGGTTCACCTAGGATTTTCTTTTGTGAGAGTAGTCTAGGTCTCAGGCTGGGATTTTTTGGGGGGGAAGTGACCAGTGGTTCTGGGTGTGTAATACACGAATCTTGATGTTCAGAGTATACAGGGGACCTGTGGATTGGGCCCCAGCAAGGTGTCTCTTAAGTTGGCCACTCCAGACGTGAGCCACTGGGGTCACTAGCCTGTCCTACAAATCTCAACCTTCACCTCTTCTTCCAAGTATTGCTCAAGAGAGGAATGTAGTAATAAAGCATTGTAGGCAAGAATGCAGGCTCGCACATGACCTGAGATCAACACCCTGAAAAATGGATAGAGGGTAGAGCTTTCAGGACCACCTAAATGACTCATGATCTTCAGTCCCATTTGGAAAATGACAGAGAATTTTAGGCCCCAGATCCCAAATATGCTTCAGAGAGGAGTTTGGACATCCTTCAGCATTTGGGCCTTAGGAGCTTACATCTCTTTGAAAGCCAGTGAAATGTGTGCTCTCAAGTGCCCACATCACTTAGGTTGTTCTGAAAACTGTACCCTATATACATATGGGTAGACAAGGGGCAGACTTTCACAGGCACAAGTGGCAGTTAGACATGTAACTCCCATTGATTTTTTTTTCCCCCTCGGGGACCTGGAAAATCCCCCCCCGAGGAGTTGTATCCTCCTCTCGCATTATTTTCACACCAGATTAACACCACTGGTTCCAGTGGAGCGACTCCTGAGTTACCCCGGTGTGAGCGAGAGGAGAACCAGTCCTGAGGTGCTCTAAATATCCAGTGAAAGTGCTAATGTGGCAATGCGGAAAAGCAGGGAATCTGAGCACAGGCCTGGAAGAGGACCACCACCACCCACACACACATCGCTGAGCTGCAGGTGACCACCAAACAGACTTCTTAGCCAAGAATGGCCACAAAAACATTCATTCAGACCCTTCCCTCCACCTCCGCAAACCACAGCCGCTCTCTTTCCTTCCTGAGACACCTATGACAAACACCAGACCTTCAGCACAAAAAGCCTCATGTGCTAGTTTGCCGTTCAGAGAGCTCAGGAAAAAGGAAATATCTCCCGCAGGGAGTTTGGTATGAACGCCCTCTTTCTTTTTTTTCTTCTTTCCTTTCTTTCTTAAACCCTCTCCTCCAGTCATGGCCATTTCTTTCATTTGGAGTGACACGTTCCCCAAGCGATGGTGTTTACATTGTCACCATAGGTGAGTTCCTTCTAGCTAAGGCCTCTCACGGGGCTCCATTAGGGTTTGGGGTTGGAAAATACCTGGTCTGAAGGGATCTCAGCAATATGCCCTTTCCCTCCCTTTGGAATGTGGCTCACGGTGGAGCTTCTTGGCTGATGCAACTATAGCAAGGGTTGTGGGTTTTTATACGCTATCAAAGCAGACAGTCTGTGGATGCCACAAGCGTTGCAGTGCAGACCAAATTCGTGCGAATGATCTACTGCATTGACGGGGGGGGGGTGGTGGTGTGTGTGTGTTATGTTGGGATTTTTTATACTTTTCCAAGGCCTAGTCTAGATGAGATGAAATGTCAAGAGCTGGCCTACAGCTGGTACAAGCATTCAGTATAGACGTGGATCATTAGCCTATCTTTCTACAGAGGCATGGCAAAAGCCCCTCTTGGACTCTGAATTTCCACAGCACTGTGAGGTCAGGCACCATCTTCCCAGAGTGAGTCATTCTGACAAGCCCTTCCCACTCCATAGGTAAAGTAACAACCACAAACACCTCCAGGCAAATCCTCTTCAGGGAGAGAGGATTAGATATCTACTCCCTGGGGAATTTGTGTTGGTTGTTGCATCAGGAAAAGCTCCAACTACTCTGCTGGGTACTCTTTGCTCCACTCTTTCCTTCTGGGACCTCCTGCCTCTTGTGCTGCTCTCTCTTGATATCCTGCTAGAAAAATTGTTCCTCAAATACCCCTGTTCTCCTTCCAGCTTCCGTCCCATGCTACATCCTTTATACTGTTTCCTTTCAGCCTTTTAAAATCTGGCTGAAGAGGCAACTCAAGGAAATCCAAATGCTTTTCTCTGCTCTCTTCCTGTACCCTGAAGACAGCCCAGCTTCCTATACAAATCTTGTGTATTACACATTAAACCACTGCCTGCTGAAGGCAGGGTTTGTCTGTGTGCTCTCTCTCACGCTCTCTTTGCCCTGACTCTCTGGCAGGATCAGGACACGGTACAATAAGAAAGATAGGGGGGTGCTTGGTTACAGCTAGTAATTTTAAACTGGAACCAAGGGAGAGGAATTAGTATCTAAATTATTTAGGTTTGCAGTTGGTAACCACATACCCCGTTCTCTTTGTGGGGGAAAAAACCCAAAACACAAAACGCAACCCTTTGTTCTCTAAGCAACATGGCAAAGTATGTTCTTAAGAACGGTGACAAAACACGCGCGATGCCCCAACCATCAGCCAAGGGGGAGGCAACATGCGAAATGCAAAGATAAAACATCCCCAGGGAGAGAAAAATGTTTCTGTTTTTTGAGGAGGGAGGAAGGCCTATGTCCAGGAAGACATGAGAGGCAGTTTTCTTTTCCTTATAAAGTTAAAAACAGTAATAGTAAAGTGGAGGCAAGATGAAAAGTTTGGGGTCTGAAGTCAAAAAAGCAAGGAGACCACATTGCCTTTGTAGAAACAGGCAAGACAGTCCTTAAGAAAACTCTTTTAAATGGTCATGACAGAAGATGAGGCTGAACAAAAACCGTGCTCTCTCCTTCCTACCTCCTCCCAAACACCTTTCCCACAAATCCTGGGAGCTGAACCTCAGTTCTCTCGACTCAGTGCTAGAGACACGGGGCGTCCGCAACGTCCGAGCTGGGCTGAGCACCTCGTGTGCTACGAACAGCAAACATACTCTATGCCTCTCCTCCCTACGCCTCGGCCCCCCGTGTCCATCAGAGCGCTCTCCCTCCCCAAACACCATCCACCCCCCTGCCGCTTCCGCGGCAGAAACGGGCAGGGTGGTGAGACCTGACATACGGTCCAAGCAATGCCTGATGTCCGCGCTACATTTGCTGAATTGAGGTCAGGCTGGAAGGTGTCTCAGGGTTTACCACCCATCATGACATGGGAATATTAGCATATATATCGTTTATGAAGTATGACACAATACCTATCTGTCAGTCAGCCCATCCTTCTACCTATTTAGTCTGTCTAATCTACTTTAGCTAGCTACGTTTCACTATCTCTATCAACCCTCTATTGCTCCATATTATCTAATTTCTTCCTGTCTCTCTCTCATCTTTTTCACTCTAATCTTTCTTACTCTAGCTATACTCCCCTCTCTCTCCCTATCATCCATCTATCCACTCGAAAATCTTTCCCCCCCTCATCTCTCTAATCCCTGTTTTTTAAAATCTCTGTCCAATCTCTCTCCCACTCTCTCTTTCCCTCTCTTTTTTAAAATCCTCCCACTCTCTCTCTCTCTCTTATTTCTACACAACACCAGGAAGCACATGGAAATGAATCCTGATGCCTTTTGATGGCACTTCAGTGAGCGGTCTACGTTCAAACCGATCATCTCTGAGGAGACACTGTTCATCTTTTCTCCCTATTTCCAACAAAGAGATGGAGGAGAACAAAGGAGCAGGGTAGCCCTCTGAAGGCTGCGGGGCTGCCACTCCAAGCATCATCCACCAAGGGACGGTGGGGCTGTCAGCAGACCCATCTTTTAGGTGTTACTGCTGTGAGGCCAACTTAATCGTGGCCCTGCAGCATCATACGGCAATCCTGCAGAGTACCCTGGCTGTCATTGCCAATGCGTCCAGGAAACCATGCACAAGCTGGTGGGGAAGCACATGATAATAATCAGGGGCAGTGAAAGAGCAATAACTGGGCTTTTATGAAAGCCCATTTATTACAGAATATATTTTGATTGATCACTCTTCCAGCTCATAAACAGAACAGCAGATCCTCATGGCCATTCAACTTCAGGGCCGGGCATCTGCCAGTCCTCCACTGGAGGGTCTACACCTGGATCTATGGGCGTGAGGTTGGCACACACCAGGGAACATCCCACACCCCGTGGAAAGCGGCAGTGGAGATTGACAAGGTGGTGCTCTGCCTGTGGCACCAAGCCTGTGCCAGCCTTTTAGCTGGCTGTGGGGGAAGGCCATAAACAACAGCTAAAATCCTTGGCCCTCCTTAGAGCTGGGTGAACCAACCTGGGTTCCACCAGGGAGCAGGAATGAGGTATTTCTCAAAGTGCTCTCAATTGGCTCGGATGCTACCAGACCTTGTCCTCCTCATGTACCTATTTACTCAATGCATTGGCGAAATTTATTTTGCCAAACAACATTTTGGAGGGCCACACTCAAGAAATTCTCCAACCCCAGCCCAGTGGGGCGAGCATCACCCTGCTGCTGGGAGGAGCTCAGGCCCCAGGACCCTGTTCCCTCATGACCTCCAGTAGGGCCCCCGGCAGGAGTCAGACCTTCAGCATGGACCAAAGCCGGTCCCTCTGCTGGGACCCACAGGGCTGCCCAGGGTCATCCCTCAAAGGTCACCATGCTTCTCCAAATCAGGGCCTAGAGGTCTCCTAGAGGGCTGCTTATTTTGTTCTTTCCTAAAACTGACTTTGCTACTTACATTATTTATGTTAGTTGGTGCTAATGCCTCACTCAAAATCCAAGCCTGCTTCCTTTAAAAATCCCCTCATCGGTGCCAGGGAGCGTGGTCGGTCACTGACCAGTGGCCGAGGAGCACAGTGGGGCCACGCAAGAAGTGGCCCACCATTTGTCTGGCAGCCCAGCAGAATGTACGGCAGCATAGAAATGCGACACGGTGGTATTAATGATCATTATTCTCATTTATTATAATTATTGTTCAGTTTGAAAAAGGAGCCTGGAGCCAAGCATTATGCTAATTGGCACATTTTTTTTTGTTGTTGTTCTAGTTCTGAAAACAAACTGGGGTTTAGTATGATTTTTCATTCATTTGTTTGTTGGGTTTTTTTTTTTCTTTCGTTCATTCCATCACATTGAAAAAGGAAGAAAAGGAATTTTTTTTTTTCCTCATTTGTTTTAACTCACTCGGTAAGTCTGGACTCCTCAGATGAACGTAACATTGCACACACACACACTTGGAGAAGAGAGAGAGGAGAGAGAGAGAGAGAGCGCTCGCGGTGGGCAGACAGACACACGCACGCGCCAGGTCAAAGAACTCTGATACAGTGCAAGAATTTTCCCAAAATGATTGGATCATCATTACCAAAAAACTCGCCATAACAACACCAAGAAACAAAGAAATGTTTAAGCCACACTGTTTGACTGGGATTTTTCCTGCTTTTTTTTTTTTTCTTTAAATGTTTGCCACACAGAGAGAAAAAGGGTTTAAGTGGGAATGGGAGAGGGACGGACAGGCTCACAGATGTGAGCAGGAAGGGGGGAGATTGAGATTGGGATGGGAAGGAAGGATAGAAGATAGGGGGAGGGAGGGAGGGGCAACGGGGAGTCATTTCTTAATGTTCAGGCATTTTCTTGGTCCGCCTTGCTCTCTTCTTCTTTCACCTCTTCCTGCTGGGCACTTTCAGTAGGTTTGGTTTCTTCTACAGCATCTAGTGGGGAAAGAGATGGTCCAGGGTTAGTCAGCTATGATCTAGAGCATCCTTCATGTGCACACAGCCATGGCATGATGGACTGCATGGCTTTAGGCTTCTCTCTCCCCAGAGCGACCCACGTCTCAAAGTCTCTGGCATTTCTGCAGCATGGAAAGAACGTGCCAGGGTTCAGACCAAGTGTGTAGCTCTCACAAAACACCTCCGGCCCTGCCAGAAAGCACGTGCAACTGGAAGGAGCCACTTAGCCCACTGCTGATGTGGCAGGCAACACTGTTGATTTCAACAGGCGCACTGATTAGGCTCTAGGTTTACCAGCTAGACCACACACCCTTTTACTGAACCCGCTGACTGCGACAGCCACTGTTGAATTGTTGCCCCCTAATTATTGATACACATCCTCCCAGCCAAGACTTAGAGAAGTCATGATGAGAAAAGTCTACGTGCACTTGAAGCTTGCAAGACCCAGAGGGAAAAACTTTATAACCTGTAACTCAGACTTCTCTTACACTGAACAGACATGTAGAGAAATGTCTTCAAGAATGGGAGCCTTCATGTGAGAGGCTGTCACATCTCTCCAGTTTTCGGGGCTCTCCTCGGGGAGAGCTGCCCCGGGGGGAAGCAATGAGTGTAACTGAAGGCTGGGTTTGCCTGTCTATCAGAGATCTTTTTCTGGCACATCGTTCATTGAGAAGTTAAAATGAATGCTAGGAGCAATCCCACAACAATGAACTAGAGAGGGATCAGAACCAAGGGAAAGGCAGAGGCAGCCAGGAGGGAGAAGGCAAATGAAAGGAGCACCCCTCAAGCTAGAGTGCTCTTGCTGCTGGGTTCATCCAGCCCAAGACACCATGCCCCTTTCATTGCAGCAGGACAGATTTAGTTGTCTCAGGAACATTAAGTTCCTGCTGCTCAGCTCTCATCACCTTTAGGCAGACTAATGCACAAGGGTCTTCGTGCACTGTAGTGGCTGGTCGGCTCTGTCGTCTTCCCATTCCTCACTGACCCCCCCTCCCACACAGACCATGGAAAGGCCAAGCAAGCAGCATCATTCCAGATTTGGGATAAAGAACAGGGAAAAGAAAAAAATACTGAAGGGCTGGGTGGTGTGGTACAGACCACAAGATTGGTATGTCACATACCTCAGGGCCGGCACTCAACATACCTCGGTAGCATCATTGTATCTCCAGTGGTCATCCAGAGAGGACTGTGGGGTCCCTGGACAGTTCCTGGCTTCTCTGATGGGCTGTCAGGTTATGTTACACCAGCAAATAAAATGGGCCAGGGACTGCTCCCTGGACCCAAGGCCAGCTGGCATCACACAGCTCATATCCATATGGATAAACTCTCTTACTCTCCAGAGCAGGGTGGCTGTGTCTGGGAGCTGTTTGGGGCAAGGCTAGTTGGCGTGTTCAGAAATCTCACCATGGCCCATGCTGTCAGCTTAACAATATGGAAGTTCACAAGCCGATGTTTAGTTTGTGAAGATTAGCATCCTCACCCATATTAAGCATTAGCGAGACTGTTAATTGGGATGTGAAACTTTCCTTACTGACATCATTTATGCATTTTGGCATGGTCCGTTTGATGCCATCAGATGGCAGACTTGTATTTGCTTCCAACACTGGCAGTAGGTGCTGCATTCCCACTTCCCAATCCCCTCGGCTCTTTAGCCTAGCTTTTAAATATGTTCCTAGGCACCGCTTCCATATGGATCACCTTTAGGATGTGTGTAACTTCTTATCCTGAACCATCTTCATAAAGGCTCTGCTTCTGGACCTTCAAATTCTTTTTGTCTTAGTAAACTCTAACCGTTGATTTTCCAAAAGGAAAAAGTCTGCAGGAACGTCCCCATGGCCTGAGCCCCTGCATTTGCAAACGCCCTGCCAGCATAAACATCTGTGGACTTTCTTTCTCTTGATACTGCACAGCTAAACAGAATGCTACTCAAGGACTCCTTTTATGTATGGTACAGCTACAACCATGAACCAAGGACAAAACAAGCTACTGATTAAAATAGGATGCAAGGCAAAGCAGGCCAACTTGCCCTAGTTTTGTTAATTTTCCTGAATGACTTAATCACACTCCACTGGGAGGGAGGGAAGTCCTTTTAATCCTGCTCTTTTCCAAGGCATTCATAGCAGGAGACATGTTGCATTATGGGGCCAAGAGTAGAATCCCAAGGCACAACCATCTACCCTTAAATTTCAGCCAAAAGACTATTGTTACACAGCCACAAAGCATGCTTTTCTATAAGGCTCTGATAGATCCCAGTAAGGCAGAATTTCTGTTATTTCTGCACATAAATGCAAGACGGATGGAAGAGCAACAAAGGAGAGGCAATACAGCTTCAGGAACACAAGCCTCGACACTATATTTCAGTATGTATAAAACTTTCTGTGTCTTCCTACTGAAAATATGCAGAGATTTTAGCTGACAGTGCCCACAGCCTCCTCAGGACAGCACAACAGAAGGGACTGTAATGCAGCAAGCCCAGGGATAGACGCTGGGAGGTCTTGATACCTGCTGTGGTACTGAGGGCCTTGGCCAAGACGTATAAACCGCAAAGTCGCACAGATCCCCCCATTACATCAGCAGCTGAAAGTGGGGTCCAGCTCCTACAGCGGTAAGATCTTGACAATTGTCCTAGCAAGATGGGCAGGAAATCTAGTTGTACTCAAAGTCGGGGAGCTGGCAGCCTCAGTGATGTGGGGTAGCTCACAATGTTTCCCATGCTGTTCTTGCTCTTAGAATAAGAAGGCCGGTTGAAACACAATTTTCTGACATGTTTTGTTCCCTGTTGTCTCCCCACAGTGGCAAATCTAATTTTCAGGCAGTGCCCATGGCACCCAGAGATCCCTGGCTGTCAGAGGAATTGCACAGGGATGCCTCGCTGCCCCCATTGCTCTTCTCCGGGGAGCAGTTAGTGGTAGTCAGATGACTTGCTGGTGAAGCAGCCCAGAGACTGCACTGATTTCTGCCATGGCTGAGATAGCCTGGACTAACTCTGAGATCATGGAGCAGCAGAAAGGATTTAAAGTCACTTCATCACATATTCAAGTCAACAGAGAGAAATCATTCAACCCAAATGCTGGACACATTGCAAACTAGAACAAATTTTCATGTCTGTGTATGTCCCAAGTATAAACAAGAGGTCTACCTTTTTGAATAGGTATTACCACAGAAAATTCAGCCAGTCACTCTCCCTCCTTCTTCTTGCATAGTGTTGAAGCAGTAAGGGGAAACATACCCTACACACTGCTTTACCTTGCTAAGCTAGGTCTTATTCCCTAGCAGCTTTAGCAGCATTTCATTGATCTTTGGGATGAGGGAAAAGAAGCAACCTGGTGTTATTATACAGTAATAAACCTTAGCAAGAAGTAATATCATGAAGGATAAAAAATTCAGCACAAAAAAAAAAAAAGTTCAAGCCATGGCACCCTAAACCACAGCAGTGAAAAGACGAGGATTCTCTCTGGGCAATGGGAGCAATGCAGCACAACCCTGCTGACATCAGGGACAGTTAATAGCAGTGTCTGATTCATGAGGAGAGGTGAGATGGTTTATCTGACTCACCCTTCACCAGTTTGTTTGATGTAGGCTATTTCTGCAGTATGTTCTCTAGGGTTTTCTCCAGCCTAGTTTTCAGTGTCCCAGAAAAGGAGGGTAAGGTATCCCTGGGGAGATTAGTAGACAGCTATCCTGGGGATTCCATACATCAGAGAGGATATTTCTTTCATTGCTTTTTATCCAATACTAGTCTTCATTTCCCACTTCCTTGAACTCTGGGCTGTCGCACCTGTCGGTGTGCAGAGGACACATACAGTTATACCACCAGAACTGCACAGCCTTCCCATTTTACACTCACTTTGCGCCTTGCTGGAATAGGCGTAAAAGGTGACAAAAAAAGCTGGCAAGAATCCAGGCCATTTAGGCAAAATGTTCCGTCCCCTGCTTGAGGAACAAAAGCATTTCACCCAGACTGGGACAACATCGAGATGCACGTGAAGAGATCATGGATAGGGAAAGTTGAAGTGGGAGTGGATGGACATCTCACCTTACTCTCGACATCTACAAAGAGACACCTCCAGCTGATTTCTCATCCTCTGCTCCCCTTCTAATTAGCTGAAATAAACAAGACATTTCTAGGACTCTATTAACCTGACATATTTAGATGCCTACTTTAGGACAAGAGGAGTTGCAGCCTGGGAACACCTACATCTTTAGCAAGCCAAGCTGGAGACATTCACATTTGTTCTAGAGCATTCCAGCCACAGAGCAAAAAGGAGGGCCCAAACTCACAATATGAGAACATAATACGTGCATGTGTGGAGAAAACAGAACAGGAGGGGAGGCTGACCTCCAATATGCAGCAAAAGAAGCTTGAGGAGAGACAAAAAGTAAAATCCGTCCTGAAGGATAAAGCAGGAAAGGCGAGGTCAAAAAGCTAAAACAAAAAAAACCCACCCCAAAAACCCACCTAGTTTCTGCTTGCAGTCAGCACCATCACAGTTGTTTTAATGCACTGTTCCTGGTTATTCCAGTCCTGTGGTCCCCCCCCAGACACAGCTTTGGGATTTCTGTTTGTTTTGCACCTTTGCCTTTTGTTTCAGTGTTTTGAAATCTATGCAGCAGTCCAAATCATCCTATAGCATGGGATAATTTTGCCAAAGAGACAGGTACGGGTGAGCTGAGATGCCACCAATCTCACTTCAATCTGTCACCCTGGACGGGGCAGCCAAGTTGAGAAACCTTTTGGGCAGCCTCAGACAAACCTTGAGCTGCAACCGCAGAATTGCTTAAGTGACAGAGCTGCCTGGTGGGAGATGCTGAAGTGCATTTGGTTCCCAGCTGAAGGGCCTGTGTCAGAGCCATGCTTCATACCTTCAGCTCCAGCCGGTACCTGCTAGGGAGCTGCCTTGCCCACGGAAGAGAAACAACATGGATGTGAACCACAGATCCTTGCTGAAATAGGGTCTTAGAGATCTCCTGCCCCTCAGCACTCCATTTATTTCCTGGAAAGGGTGAGAGTCATGTCTGTGAGCCCTGCTGGGGAGCAAACGCCTCGAACATATGCAGCTCTGGTTGCTGTAAAGTTGAAGCAGGCACGCAAGCAGCAGTTTTGCTGGATGGTGGTACTTCCAGCTGCCTTTGCCTATGCTGTGCTCTAATGGCTGAATGTGCAGGCTCCTCTCCAAGTCTCTCCACTGCCCTACATTAGTGAAATTAGGTTGAATGGATTTCCGGGTAAAACACTGTCTCTTGGGACCTGCCCAGCTCCCGTCTGACTTGCCAGGATTAATTAAATCAGAGCAGACATCAGCTTATGACCATAGTAGCAGCAACCTCTCTGCTGATCATTTCTTTTGTGGCTGTGGCTTGGGTTTTGTTTTCCTTTTTGTCTCTGTTCCACTGCAGATCTTTAAATTACCACAGCTGATGCCAAGAGAAGAGAGATTGCACAAACACTCTGGGATTCTACTACAGATGCAGGGATTTTGCTTTTGCTGCTTTCCCACTGTTTGTATAATTATTGCTGATATTGATTGTGCAGCTAGAACTTCATGCCTTCATGCTAAACTATTGCTCAGATCTACTCAGCCACTGCTCTTTCTCTAGCATTTGTCGTGCTCACTCCTTTCATCCGCCGTCCTCTGCCAACTACAGCTTGGTCAGAGCTGGAACTGAAAACCTGTGCCTCGTCTGGTCTCCTCTTTGTTTCCAAATATTAATAAGGGTTTTCCTGCCCTGTAATAAGCAGACCTCATCTGCCCCAGAGATGACTCTGTTTAGAGATATTTTTTTGGAGGGTAAAGAGCACTGTAAGGCCCCATTTATAATCCCTGACCGGAGTTTCTCCTAGTTTTAATGACATTTGGATCCACATTTGGATCCAGGCTTCACAGCTTGATTCATCTGTCCCGATCCATCTGTCCTTCTAGCCAGCCAGAAGCTGATTCCAGGCAGACGATGGTAGGTCTGAGACTGCTGAAACGAGAGGCACTTCAGGTTCAGAGCTGTTGCTTACACAGTTCTCTTCCTGATCCAAGTTAGCCCATTGCAGTCAGCCCTATGATGCGTCATATGCAGTGCTAAAATCCTACACTCTCCCCACTCACTGCTCGTGAATACTGGCAGACTTATTCTGGCCCAGCAAAACAATGAGAAATGAAGGAATTGGGGATTTTAGGTGAGCGACTGTGCCTGGCCCAGGGGAGTGACTTGCATGGTTTCTCCCAAACCCCTGGTGAATACCTCACTCACTGCAGATGGACACAGGGTACCACCTGGGTCCTCTGAGCCCTGGGGGTCCTGGTGGGCACATGGCACCTGGGGGATCTGCACACCCTTGGCAAACCCTGCAACTAGGTGGTGGCAAGGGATGCCCCCACTGCAAGCAGCAGGCAGGAGGTCCAGGGAAGATGCGCAGTAATGACTGGAAAGAAGCAGGAAAAGAAGCCTGTTACAGTGATACAGCCACAATACATGGTAGTTTGGGCCTCCTGTTCCTGGACCACTTCATCTTTGTTTCAGCGCCATGTATGCCAACCTCAGTTGCTCTGGCAGAGAGAAAAAAAAACAACTTCTGCCAGTCCCATGGCTGATGACTTTGGTCCAAGCTTGGACGGCTGCCTCTTTTTCTGATCCTGCTAAATCCTCAGAGGACAGCCAGCCCCGGTTCTGTCGCTCCAGCTGCCTTTGCGCTTTGTCAGGCTGAAGAGCCAGTGGCTTAGGGATTTCCCCTCCCTCTACTCCCACCTCGAGCCTTTCTTCCGCCACCACCACCATGGAAATCCCACCCTGAATCGGCATCCTGTGGGTGCAGTAGATGGAAAGGGAGGGAGTGGTGGGACAGATGCTCAGGGTGCACAGCGGCAGGGAGGGAGTGTGAGGGGAGTAAGGCTGGAAGCTCCACTGCAAAGCATCTTTCACAGTGTCTAGACACCAGCTGCTGAGTTGCTATGGAAACTCCCCAACACTGGCTGATGGGAGGGAGAAGTGAGGTCTCCAGAGAAATGGGAGTGGTGGAGGAAGAGGGTGGAGAGAGAAAAGGCAGGATGTTCCTTGTGAATGTAAGGTGTTAACCCTGTTACAGCTACATTTGCAAATATTTTTCCTTCATGGAGAATAGGAAAGAAGTGGCTCTCCTTCTTTTTTCCCCTGCCGTTTCCGTCCCACACTCACAGACACAGCTGAGCCTGAAGACTGAGACAAATGACATGGCTACTGCTGGCTGGTCGTTTATTCCTACCTATTACCAGCATTTTTGGCCGAAACTGCCTGTGTACAGTACCTGTAACTGGGCAATTGCAATCCAGCGAGGGTTGGAAAAAGCCTACCAGAGTGGTTAGGTTTTCAGACAGTGAGAACTCCTTTAACAATGCCTCCCTCTTGGCCACCACCACTGCTAGGAGCAAATGCAGCTCTAGGGAGGACAGGGTGCTCCCACCTGGCAGCAGTGTGATCTGTCACGATGCTGCTGTGGGGATGCTTTGTTGCACCAGAAAGTGGTGGGCAAGTGTACACTGTCTGTGTAGTCCTGTGGCCAAAGGGGAGGTAAAAGAGCCCTTTTGGGATGAGGGTGCCTTGGAAGCGGATGTTTTGCACTAGTATTGAGTGGCCTCCTGCCAAACAGCATCAAAGTTGCTGACTTCAACAGACTAATACCAAGACTCCACTGTCTTTACAGCCAGGGATCCTGAAGCAGAGAAATGGGAAGTGACTTGCATAGGGTCTCCCCAACCATCAGCCGGGGTCAGAGCTGATTAGATTCCCAATCGGCTGCTCAGCTACCCTGCTGGAGCAGAAAGGCTCCCTTCAGGAGAGGTTCCAAGCTACCAGCCTCTCTCCCCAAAAGGGGTAAGCCAGAGTTAAAGATGCCTCTGCAGACACTCAGATGACAGGTCTTCATTATCCACTGCTTGACTTTCCAGCAAGGTAGTGTACTGGTCTTTTTAGATACAATATCCAGATTGTATCAGATATATAAGATAAAACAGGATATAATATCCAGATCATAAATTTATGATGAATCCAGATCTTTGTGAATGTCAAGACCTGTCTTCATTGTGACCTTCCCAAAATGCTACAGGCAGCCAGCATCGTAAGTATTTATCTGGTCTTTGTCACCACAACAATGGCCTAACTCACAATCATGGAGGTATTTTATCCTTGTGGCATTCCAGTGAAGAAAGCAAAGGCTTTTATCTGCATTTTAGAGTGACCAATGTATGAAGAACTGGGCTATGGTCACACAAAAGCCTGTGGTGTACCCAGGAGGCTGAGTCGCTTTGGCTCTTCATTCCAGCATCTGAACCAGACCCTCTGCCCACAGCAGCACTTTCATAGGTGTGATGCCTTGGTCCTGTCATTTCTGAAATTCTGCAAAATCCTAATTTCAGGCCAAAACTGGAGTTGCAACAATCTCAGCAATAGCCCCCCACCTAGATCATCACAGGAAGGCAGGTAGAAGAAAGGCATTCCTTGCTGAGGAAAATCTAAGAAGAAATAACCCATAAGTTGTTCTTTACTCTTCTCCATGCCTGTCCCTGTTGATTTCACCTAGGTCCTGCAGACCAAAAAGGCTACTCTTTTTAATTCCTTAAATACCTTGTGATTTGAACAGCTTGAATATAGAGATTTTTACTTGCTTCCAGCTGTGGAATGTAACAGTTGGCAGCTGCTCTTGGCATACACATTGGGAAACAGGATGTCCCCATATCATGCAACAGTATTCTTTTGTGTCACCTGTCTTTTCCTGCTTGCTGGGTTAAGTTCTGGAGGATGGTTTAGAAACAGAGGGTACGTGAGGGGACAGAAGAACAAGGTCTTGATAAGACATATCCATTTATTCTTTAGCCTTTCTAGGGTGGCTGCCCCGTGAGATCATAGGGGATAAATCAGAGGGAAAACAATAAGAAATTGAAATAACCTGAGTAGATCATGGCCAGCTGAGCAAAATGTAGCCTTACTGAAGTGACTGATAATGATACCTGTGCAGCCAGGACATTTCTAGCAAAGTAATTAATTCAGGGAGTGAAGCTTACTGCACTTTGGGGATGGAGGCTTGGGTTTGGAGAGGCCTGGCAGATGCACAGAGAATAGCACAGCAAGTGACAGAAGTTTGATAGACAGATCAGCTCCTCTGAGGTCTGCTCATCTTACAGCTCTGCTGATCAGCCTGGCAATTGTGGTAGGATCAGTAGGGGGATAAAAATGAACCCAAAACGTTGGCAGACTGCTGGCATTCATGCACTGCTGATCCTGAAATAAAGAGGGTTAAGGAGAGGAAGCAAATGTGCAGAGTGCTAGAGCCTTTGGGTTGTCCATCTATAGCTCCCGCCTCATCACACAGGACCGGCTGTGGAGATGCTCTCCTCGCCTGCTCTGGCAAAGTTGTCCAGGGAAAAGGGGCCAGAGGAGGAAATGTTCCGTAATTGCAGCAAAAAGATCTAGAAATTCCTTCAGTGCATCCAGAATTAATGTACCGCTCCTCTCCTTGTACTCCTCCCCCTTCAGCTGTCAGTGGCAGGAAAACAAATTGCTGCAGCCTTTACTACAAACTACGCTCCCGCCTCCCTTCCCCCAGCCAAAAAGACATGTGCCATTCATAAGCTGCCTGACTGCTGGTCTCCATTATTAAAGCCTAGAAGGCTGATAAATTGGGGATTCATGGAGCCTGCAAGCCTCCAACAACCAGATTGCCATGGAAACCAGAGGCAGCCTCCATCTCCAGCAGAAATGATATTGATCTAGCTGAAGGCAGGGAATTACAATCAAGGAGAGGATATAAAATGTCTCTTTTTCTTCCCTTTGCCATCCTCCCATTTTATGTTTAAATGAAGGAGAAATTTCATTTAGAGATCATTAGTTTGTTTCTGTCCATCATCATACACCAAGACTCTGCAAATTGGATGCTACAATGAATTAAGTGCCTGTTGTCAGGCCTTCCTCAGCCATCTTGTTGATAACTGTCCCCAGCAGTTGCAACATCAACGCCACCAGCTCTTCGCATCAAACATATTACTAATATTTCCCATCCGCACAGCTGGTGCACACACACGGAGGATCCCGATGTGTTTTGTGTAGAATGGGCACTGAAACACAGACACTGCTCTCTAGGAGGCAGTTCAGGCTTAATGCTATACCTGCTGAAGCTCCTGGGAGCCTTTCCTTTTCCTTTTAACAAGCGGAGGTCATCACACGCGTTATGACAGCACTCACATAGGAAGAGGCATTTTGAACTATGAGCACTTGTGGGGAAATCCCCATTTCAAGACAATATGGAGTGGCATTGCTGGCACAGAGCAACCCTCCCTTCTTCCCCAAATCTCCTGTCTGGGACTGCTTAATCACAGCTTTCCAGGAATGGAAAGATCAGGAGTCACAGCACCTGTCCTACAAAACTGGACACTTTCCTTAGCTCATACTGCAAAGGCCAGATCCTCCTCAGTCTGTTGCCTCATTCTTTGGGTGTCCATGAGAAAGACTAAGGGCTGGAAGGTGAAAAGCCACAGCTTGACTTTAGGTGGGAGGTCAGACTGCATAGTCGCCTCTTCCACCCCAAGAAATCTCTGATACCAGAGGTGTGATGATGCTTGCCCAGTAAGTACCCAGCCCTAGGGTAAAGGAGGGCTTTGGGCAGCCCTGCACCTGGCGCTGGCCATTTTCAGAGAGCCGAGCTGCACAGTGGGAAGCAAGGAAGGAAGGAATGACAGAAGGAGCTGCCTGGAAAACCCTTCATGAGCACTCTTGCTGCCAGTGTCAGTTTTCCCTGTGAAGGTGTAGCAGCTAGCATCAGTAATTCTGATTTTAATGCAAATCTGGTATTTTTTAATTTTTATTTTTTAAAACCCAACCTTCTCCCAGTTTGGTAGGGACTTTCCAGCCTCTGAACTTTCTGAACACTGTGCCAAGTGAACCAGTGCAGCTGGTCCACAGTGGCTGTCTCATTTTAATTGACTTTTCACAATAACAGTCCAATCAGGTGGTTAATGAATTTGCCCTTGACATGAGGACACCCAGTGGGGCACCTGCAAATGCTGGGGAGACCTCATAGGGGCACAGTGAGGCAGCCCCATGCCCTGTGCACAGCCAGCCATGCTTTGGCAGCACGAGGCCAGGTTGCATCACCTAAGACCCTGGAGCTGCAGGTTTGTTTGGGTTGTCAATGACAAAGTCAAACCTCCTCGGTACGGTTCACTATGGTGGAAAAAAGTACCCTTATGGGGTGCTAAGACAGCCCTTTGCTGAGCTAGCCTACAATGACCAGGCTTCTCTCTCTCATCAGAGGACACTTCAGCACTGCTGTGGCTTGCTAACACTGCCAGCCCAAGGTGGCCCTGCCTTGGCTGTGGGGCCAAGCAGTGGTTGCTCCTCCACTGTGTAGCCAAAGTCTGCTATGGACTCCAGCTCTGCACAGGTCCACGGTGGCTGTGAGTTACCACAGCTCCCACTTGCAGAGTTTCTAAGTTTTTGATCAAGGTGGAGCAGCCCATACTTTCGGCTTGGGCACCATGATTTTGACAACGGCTGTCACAGAAGAGAGCCTTATCTGAGGTATGAACCCACGGGGCCTGAGTTGCTTTGAAATTGCTCTGCAATTGCACTGAGGCATATGAAATGGCACCCCACCGTTTTGTGCTCATGTTGTCTCCCCTGGTCCTCTGGCTGATTTTATTCGCTGTAAAGGTCCTTGGCTCAGGCCTTGCCTTCTGGTCGCAGAGCGATGTCGTGAGATATCCACGTGAATGAACACGTCTCTCTTCCTCTCCTGCTGGAGCTGTTCCACTTCCATAAATCGTTAAATATTCATTGGGCCAGAGGAAAACATTGACTGTGTAGACGAGTGGTGAGGGCACTCATCTGGAATGGGGGAGACCAAACTCCACATCCCGGCTCCAGCAAATAATAAATAATTTATACAAAGTGGAACAGCTCCAGCAGGAGGTATCAGGGGAAACTTTGTCCAGCAGCCCAATGGCTTGCTTGCAAAGCTCACTGGATTTCAGCTTCCAAGAGCAAGGCATGGGCCCATCTTTCTTTCCCTTCCCTTCAGGGAGTACATGACCCTCACACACTAGCTACTCTAAAAGCAGGCAAAGGTTTCTCTTACCACTTTGTGGTTTCTTTTACCACAAATCCCATCATTCCTGGTACTGGTATATACTATGTTTGGTTTTGTCAAATTAAAGGGCTTTTGTTAATGAAAGGAAGTTTCACAGAAAAACTCCAGCCTGGCACAAGACTCAGAAGCCCTGCATGGAGGTGGTTTGAACTGCAACTAGGCTTGAGTCCTCTGTTTGGTAGAAACATGTGTGTGTGTTTTGCTAGAAAAGAGGACAAGAAGTACTTGCAAGCTACATCAGTTAGGAACTGCTAGTATTTTCTCCTTGTTCTCTGATGTAAAAATCATGACTCCATCCATCTTTCTCACAGTCATTTGGCTTCAGCCATGAAGAAGGTTTCTAGCTTGAGGCATAAAGAAACGTTTTCTTTCTCATTTTGTGTCTCTTTATTGAGTGCAGTGAACAGTGCTGTGTTAGTATCTCTTGAGACCGAAGTCTGCTGTTCATTCAGAGAAGCTGGATGCTCAGTAGCAGTGCTGTGCATTTCCCCCTGCCGTCCTGATGGTCCTTGTGTGTGTTTGGAAGAGGTTGTGTCACGGACAAGTGGTCAGGTTCAGTCCCTGTGCCTGACACTGTGTTTGACCATGCTGATTAGTCTCCCAACAAAGACTCAGCAGTAGTGCTGGGACAGGTTTGTGGAAAGAGTACGTTAATGCCCAAAGACAAGCTTAAAGGCACGTGCCAAAACTGTTTACACTGCTGAAGGATCTCTCAAATACCAACCCGTCCTGCAGCACCCTGAATGTCCATGCCAAACACTAGGAGCTGCACCATGGGAAGGGCGCAGGACTGAGCAGGTGCGGTACAGGTTTAGGAGATCTAGGTGACAGTCATACCTCCTCACTGTCTGGCAATAAACTTACTTCCTTCTCGTGTGTTTTCATCACCTGGACCCCTGGTGTACCAGGTGAGTAATGGACTGTGAATGCAGACAAAGGGCCAGATAGAATTGCTGCTCGTATAAATTGCAGTAGCTCTACTGAAGATAACCTCACAGCAGCCCTCTGATCAGACCCTGAGAATGCGGGGGATTTCCATCCCTTCTCACCACCAGGGAAAGCAGAAGACCAGTATTACAATATTGCACTGAGTCCCTCTCAGGGGAAGAAACATACAGACCATTTGTGAGTAGATCTAAGATTAAGACCACAGACTCCTTCAATTTGAATGTCTTTCTGAAGTGCAGCAGGGCAGGCTCCAGCCCAGGGCTCGGTCTCCTGTGGCATATCCCTCATTTCAGCACTGATGACTGAAGATTACTCTGAATTGCTTACAACACTGATGCTGAAATCACAGGTGAAATCCTAGCCTTACATACACTAGCAAAGCTTAGATTTCAGCCCCGTAGCTGCAGCTACAGCTGGTGAGCGTTGCCTCCAAACAGGTTGTAAAACGTGGGAGGAAGGAAGGAGGTAGAAGGGGAGCTTGGAAGAGAAATTTTGGGGTAGGTAGCACAATGTGTCTGTGCTGGAATACATACTCTTTCATTTCTAAGCCCACGCCCAGTGAGGGGATGGAGTCCTATACTCATCTAAAAACTAGGCAGTTATGGACTTAGTCCACATGAGCTTGCATTCACAGCTCCCTCTAAGAGGCTTGTGTCATTTCCAAATCAATGGGTGCCCAAAGCCTTTAAGAACAGCAAAGGGTTTTTTAAAAGTACTTTTCACCACCCCAACTTTAAACTACTTTTACCTTATTCCATCTTCTACCCGTTCAAATGGTTACCCAGTAAGGTCTTTGAAACATTTTTCACAGCTGCTAAGATGGCTCTGCCAAAGTGAGCAGCACTGGGGAATGCTCCTGCAGATTGGTCACAGCTCTCGCTCCTGCCCTCCCATCCCTTTCCCTGTACATGCAGTGCATTGTCAGCTATGGCTCTGCAGCACTGCACCACTTTAGCATTGGGATTTGGATGCTCTTCCAAGTGTCAGAGAGATTTTCTTCTTCACTAAGCCCTGTAGTTTACAGGTGGTGTCCGGTTATCATTACTATCATTCCCAATTACTGTGTTTTGATGAAGGAAGATGGAGAGGTTGAATAGCGTCTTCCACCTTCTGCTTTCTTTCATAATGAAAAGAGGACTCATTTGCTGTTGCCTCAAGGTACATCTGGAAAGTGTGTGGTCCTTTGAACTGTGGCTAATTGGGACCTTATGACCTTTACCTAAGACTTATTTAGATGAAGCCTTGAGTCTCACTTTTCCTGTCATTAGGACAAGAGCATTTTCCTTTACATCTCTGGGCCCTGTCCAGGTTTCTGTACTTCTTTTCCTGACTACTCTGCAGCCCTGCAAAGGGCAGGTGTCCAACATGGGCTCCTGGCTGCCAGGACCTCAGCTGAGATTTTCAGCTCTGTTCCAGTGTCCCATGCTGACAGTGATGCAGCTAAGGACACAGAAAGAAAAAAGAAACATTTCCACAGATCACATTCACATTTGGTGATGATAAAGCCAAGGCTCTTTATATGGTACAGGCCATTAGAGCTACAGGATATGCAAAGGGACCCTTTAGCAGGGAATACAGAACCAGGAAGAAAGTCACAGTTCTAGTAACCTGCAAAACCAGACCAGACTCCCCTTCAGAGAACAGCTAGGCACGCAATAGTAGCACTGTCCATCATTCAGTTTTCCCCCATATATTATCATTAAGTGTCTCTCCTGTATTTTGCCTGAAAGACATTCAACACCAACAGAGAGGAAAGCTTGGGAATGAGGAAGCCCTCCTTTAAGTTAAGCTTGCAGCGTGAATGTAGTCTATAGAAATATATCGGGGCTAGAGACCAGAGCTTGCGTAAGTTGGCCTTTCACGGGTCTATTGGAGGTCCAGAACTGGACATGGAACCTATCCCACAGCACTGATGGCAGTGGCTTAACTTGTAGGCCTCTTGTCACTGCCACCATTTTCTTTGGTTCTCTTGGCCACTGCCCAATCTCACAGACCATCATATGGCTGAATAAAATTATTTGTTCAGTGCCTTTACAAAGAGGAGAACTCCCAAGTCGACAACAGACCTGGATGTCATTGCAGTCATCAGTGCTCATTGGTCAGCTGTCTTCAAAAAGCAAGGATGTTGGTGTGCACAGGGACTGGGATGAGGAGCAAAACAGTTGAGATACTGCTTTTGCTTTTCTGTGGCATAACACAAGTACAGAAAGATATTTAAGGCAACAGTAGCCAATTCATTGCTGAACTTTCCATCCATTCTACAGGTGGTTGGAGTTGGGGAAGCTGTTGACAGTCAGTCGGATATTGTGCATTTATATATATGCCATACAAAGCCACCGTTAAAATTAGTACCAAAAGAGATCATCATGCTTTAACTGTTAAACCAAATCCTAGGCAGCAGAGGACAGGAATGAGTCCTAGCAGTAGAGAGGCTGTTTACATCAAATCTGCCCACAGCAGTATTTGGTGCTAGCCACTGCAAGAAGTACAAAAAATGGATGTTAGGTCTGGCCTGGCTTGGCAATTTTTGTTTTCCGCTACCAGTTATTTGCATGGACCCCTGGGAGTACAAATTCACCTTGTCAGAGTCCATGGAGTTGCCATAGAGATTGGAAGTGATCACTGCACTGCCAGTGATAACCCAGTATTAATGCACCTATTACAGCAGCTCTCGAGGAATGTCTAACTAATCTGATTGTGCTGACATGCTGAACTTACCCAATCCCTTTCCTCTGCAAATGGCAGTCATCTGTACCACAGAGTCAGTACTGCTGCCTTTAAAGTACTGCTCCTTGGAGCTGTAAATCCCCGCTGATACTCTGCAAGCTTAAATCTATCTGAAAAGTTCAGCCTGCTTGATCCTAGTGTAAAGAGATGACACTGGCGGTGGTGTAGAGCACTGTTGGCAGCTATAGCAAACAGCTGCCACTTAGATTTCATTGTCCATCTGTCTATTCTGTCCCCTGGTCTGCTATTTGAGCCCTTCTCAGCAGAAAATGTGGTTATCATTTATGGTAGAAAGCCTTCCTCCCACGTGGAGATTTCAGAGCATTTTCTGAAAATGATCTGTGCGCAGTTGTAGTGGGTCGCTGTGGAAAATATTGTAACAAGGAAACAGTGATTTTGAGCAAAATCTAGATGGAGTTTAACCATTGGCCTTGGCCATAGAGAGACATGTGTTAGCATGAGCGACCACTATACAACATGAGCACTTACCATGCCATTAGTATGCACTGCCTTAAACAATACCACCTGTATTGTACTCCTTGTAAGAGCTCCTTCCTATGGAGATGTGTAAGAGTGTAACACCCTCAGCAAACCTTGGTATCCCATCTGGAAAGTTCAGTATTGTACAGGTTCAAGATCGATACCTTTGTTCAGCTGGAAAAATACTATAAAGATGTGAAGAAGAATGAAGAAGTCCAACTTCCCCATGAACAGGAATTCTGTGCAGCATGCCACGATCAACAGGGAGGGGCTTAGCCAATACTGTAACAGCCATGGTTCCCAGCATCAGAAGAGATAAAAGACTCCTATAATTTCTATCATTCACAAAATAAAAGTTAACCAGCCTTGAGTGTCCCTGCATTTATTACTGAGGTCCCAAAAGAACTGTTACCTCCTTGGTGCAAAACAGTGCAAAAAAGGCCCCTCCTCAAGAGGCCTTTTCCAGTGTCAGCCCACACCTTGTCATCAGTAAATATGCTTAGTGCCACCTAAGATTTCATTAAAAGAGATCAGGTCCTGCTTCACCACTAGCCCACTGGTGCAGTTCCCACCCGTATGGGGCAAGCTGCATCTCAATAGAAAATAGCACACATGGGACCAGAGACAGTATTTCACTGCAACAGAGGAGGAAATCCTGCACCTGCAGTGGGTAGTGTGTAGGTTTCCTGTTCTCTAGAAATTTGTGATATTACACTTTCTTCACCCTGCCCCTCACATGGCTATTTGCTCCAATGCAAAGTAGGCTGTGAAATACATATGCAATGCTTATACCCGTGTAGATACAGTGCAAAGAGTAAACATTTCAGAGCAACTGAGGACTAGGTACATACTTTGACACCTTTCAGCGTGTTGCAGGTAACCTAAATTGCATTTATATTCTTACTTTGTTGCTGGAGTAGTACTACAGACAAGAAAATGCTGGCACGGTTGCTTAGAGTAGTTCCCTCTGGGGCAGTCACGGGACGGCTACTGTATTTGCATTGCTTTCCTCAGCTGCCAGGTGTAGCAGCAGAGATAAGCTCCCGTGAAACAAGAATGTCAGTGAGGGTGTTCTGCCCCATGCCAGCTACCCATGGGCCAAGACTAAAATTCCAGGTATACAACTGCAATCCTCTTGCGTAGCGCAGGCTGTACCTTCTAGCTGGTACATGACAATAGACCGTCTCCCTTTCCAAATCTTGATATAGCCAGTGCTCCCTAGGTGAAGCAAGTATTGTCCTTCCATCAATATGCTGACTGAACTGAAAACAAAGAACTGATTCAACTTTAAACCATGAAAAAGGATCCGCAGGGACTTGCTCCCTCTGAGGAAGTGAAGAGAAGATGGTGCCTCCCAGTGCTCCTTGCTTGCAGCATACAGGGCCCTGGGGGAACTGCTGGCCCGCTTACATGCAAAGCAATTGTCATCCGGCTGATTTTTCATTTCAGCTGTGAAACTGCTCCATTGTAAAGCTAGTCCATGAAGCGGGAGAAAGCATTCTTCATTTCCCAACAAAAGAAGATCTGTTTGTTTCCTTAGGCACAATTTACTCTTTCATATTTATGGGCTTTGTTGTATTCTTACCTGACAATCTGAGAGTGCTTTTGATGTGAGAGCTAGCCAAATTTGGAGGTGAGACTCAAAAACCTGGGAAAATACAAAGAGAATCTAACGTTGTGTGACATTCACCTCCTCTTCTCCCCATAAAGCACACAGTAGCCCATCTTCTTCTATAGTCTGCTGTGCTGGATGCTGATCTCACTTCAAAGCTGCACTAATGTAGACTCTTTCCAGTAACTTTGATGGCAGCTCTCTGGATTTAAGCCAATGAAACCTAGATTAGAGTAAGTCTCACCTCCTCATCCATATGTAACGTATGAATTCCCTCCTACCATTTTGAATTTTGTCCTGTTGAGTAGGCTGGCATCTAAGGGAGCCTCTCTAAGCATAATATCAACACCAAAGAAGCAAAAGTTCATAACAAGATCATAACAAGAAAGCCTATAAACATAAGTCTTGGAAAGAATGCTCAGATAAGAGAACACTTTCTTGACGTACAAGTCACCCACCAAAAGACGTGAAGAGAACCAAGAGGTTTACTTTCTTACATCAGTCCCTCATTGCCACTGAACAAAGCCCACCGACTTATTTCATGCCTTACCCAGGTTGGAATTAATCTACTTTTTCCATATACTTTTTGATACATTGAGGATCACTTAGAAACTGCCCTACTGTACAACTGGGAATCTCTGGGGTGACAGATCAACTAATACTGGATACAGGACAGTTGTTTGAAGCCGTTTCCTAAGCCATTACCAACAGACAGGTAAAGGATGTGGAACTGAATTAACAAAGAGAGCTGAGGGTTGCCAGAGGAATTAGCAACTAGTATGAAGAATCATCCAGCCTCTGCGCTTCTCTTTATCTGGTCAGTTATTCATTTCCCCCCTTTCTGCCTTTTTTGTCCTGCCCTTAGATGAAGGCAAAAATCTCTTCTGCATATAAATGAAATTGTCCTTGCATTTTGCTTGTGTTTGCACCAGTCAAGATATCCACAGATAACACGATACAGCCATTGTAGTAAAATGCAAGGCAGATGAACATCACCACACAAAAGTAGCAGGGTCGTCAGGCCTCATGGTAGTAGCAGCCAAGCATTCCATGGCAACCAGCCAACCGATGACACTGGCTAGGAGCCAATTTGATTTATTTTTGGCAGCCTGACACCACATACTACTGTGCCAGTCTTTGATCACAAAACCAATATGAGATGACCTTTGAAAGCCAAGGGGATGACTTCTGGGAGAAGGGGACTGATGAAGCTGAAAGAAGATCTGTCCCCAGGCTGGAGGAGTACTGGAGTGGCAGATGTTTGGTAGCCCTCCCTCTTTCATGAATGACCAAACCATCGCAGCCGTGCCAGCAACCACCAGTGCTGTGTTTGCTGGGGGATGACTGGGAGGAAGGTTGAGACGTGGCAAGTGTCTTTAAGTCTATGGAAAGAGTAAGCATCAAGAGACAAACACAGATGTTTAAAGAGATGAGATGGAGGAACAGGATGAAGATAGGGAAAAAAAAAACCCATAGCCTTTCTGTCAGGAAATATTTCCTGTCTGTGGGAACTTTTATACTGTGATGATGCTCTTTTGTGGAATATTCTTTAATGAGAAAGCAGCTTCTTACTGTTCTGGACATTGTGCTATAAAGTGTATTGCAGAATACAACCCAGCATCCTCAGAGAGATGGAAAGGAAGGCCTATTTTATCTTTTTTGCAGTTCTTTCTTGGATGGCTCGGGGGGCACTTGTCCAGCTGTTTGAGTTTGTGACTGGAAGACTGATATCATACTGGAATAGGAATTTAGAAAAAAAATGTATATTCATTAACATTTTAAAAAGACTATCAGTTTGACTGGGGCCACACACCTTCCATGTTTGCTTTCTGCAAACATTGGTAAGATTAAGTATTACTGCATGCATATTGAATAAGTATAAATAGATGCACATACTGGCTTTGAACATTCAAACAATCACTGAAAACTCATTTTAAAATATATATTTGATTGTAGATTTTCCAGCTTACTCTGTTGGCTAGATATTTACATAAGTAACAGTATCATGTGCAAATGCATATTAAACCATGCATTTAAATGGCCACTTCAAATGATGTGGCCACGAATGGTTGGCAATTTCAAATGATGTTAAAGCCAACAAGAGCATGGGGAAGATACCTGCAAATAATTTTGAATACTGCATAGAAATAAACCATGCTTTTTGAGTCTGGTGACTCAAAACAGGTAAAATTAAGTAAATGAAATAACCTGCTACTATGAATTTCCTACCTCTATCCATTACAGCAGATTTATCTGACTAAAAATAGAATGTTAATTCAAAGCAGAATCACTACTCCTGTTTAGGAATAAGGCATCCCAAGTCTTAAATAAGAGTTAATTAGCACTCATTCTATGTACAGAGGACCACAAAACACCAATTCACTCTGTCCTATTTTGGCCACTGATGTTTATACCTTTGCTCAAGTATAAAAACAACGCAAGTACAGCATGCAACATACTAAATTAGATTTCAAAAATCACATGACATCTATTTTGCCACACGATGCATCACATAAAGTAAGGGCACAGGGCTGGAGACCTGGGCAACAAAAACCCAACTTGGATGATGCAATTTCAAGGCTTATCTCTAAAAATGTTTAAATGAAAGGAGGTAGAAGCAGCAACCATTTGTTGTTGTGTACATTCTGTTTACACTCACAGTCTTGAAGGCCGCTCCCCTTGTCCATACCTTAAATCATAAATGTTCTGCATCAGCTCCTCTGTCAGTACTTATCTGCCTTTTGGATATCTGTTCTTTCCTATCTGTCCCCTTTGTTGAGCAGAAACAGAGTCGCCTGAAGCTCTGGGTTAGTTATGAAGCTTGGAAGTCGAATTAGAGACTGGGAATTGCAATTTGTGGAAGAGAAGTAATGGACCACATGAAATGATGGAGAAACATCAGTAAGTGCAACACTGGATGCTGAGGCTCTGTAGCATTTACATAAGGCTGTTTATGAATATCAAGGTGATATGCCACATTTTTTCCCCAACAAACTAATGAATGCAGAATGCCCTGTACAACTGAATGTCTCATGAATGTAGAGGCCAGTTACGCTTGGCACTACCTCTTGATTGAGTTTCATGTGGTGCCCACCTCTGATGTTACCTTTTATTTTATTTATGTTCTCTTTCTTTGATAACATAAGCAAGGTAAAGACCAAAAGCAAACACATCCTCAGGTCTTTGATGCATTTTCTACCCAGCTCGGTATCACAATTCAAAAATGGTTCTTCTTTATGGCTTGGAAACACTATGCCTCTGTCAAAAATGCTCACTTTTGCCTCTCAAAGATTTTCATCTCTTCCTAGGGGAACTAGTTAAGCAGAGTTGCACTCAGCCAGAAGCAAAGAACTGAAAACACCTCCTAGAGCGAGTTTGCATTCAACCCTCTCTTCTGTCCTCACTCACTGAGCTGTCAGAGCCTTTAATCTTCCCTTTCCCTACCTGATCCTCTTACCATGTGGGTCTGACCCAGCTGACACGTCTAAAAGCTTCATGCAAGTATGGCTGTCATGGGCTACTCCAAATACAGAGGCTAGAAGTATTGGTGTGAATAAAACTATAAGCAATGCTGGTAAAAAGATGTTCCTGACCAGGATGTATTTTTACCAGGGATCTCATCCATTTACAAGCAGACGGAAAAGAGGCTCTTTTGGCTCCCTTTTGACTATCCCACCAGCAAGGCTAAATGCAGTATGCAAGTGCTTTTGCCTTGTGAGATTTTCACCTCAAAGTGGCAGCCTCCGGTGAACTGGTATCAGCTCGGGCTGTTTTGCTGCTCCACTGAAGCTGCCTGTTCTTGTGTGACCAGGAAGGTTCATCTCATCCTTTAGCATAGCTTAGGGAGTTCTCCCAGGCTCCTTTAAGCCTCCTAGCTGGCTGACACTCTCCTGGCACCATGGAAAAAAGGTCTGGATTGCACCTCCACTTGGAGGAACAGAAGCCTCAAGAGGAGGTGCAGTATTTCCAAAAGCTGCTGGGAAGCAGGGAAGAGGCTGTTAAGCAAGAACATGCAACTCCCCCCACCCTAAAACCCAGAAAGGGGATTCCCTTGTTAACCCTCAGTCTGATCCCACACCTGCCCTTGCTGGCCAAGCTCAAGAGACCGACGGAGGCATCCATTTCTGAAGAGGCCCATTCCCTTGCGAGGCATCCACTCACCTGTCTTCTCTTCGGTTTGGCTGCTCTCCACTGTCTCCATTTGGGGTTGCGCTGTTGCCTTGGCAGTAGCATCCTCTGCAGCAGGGGTGGTGGTGGCAGTGGTGTCAGCAGCAGGCACGTCGGCTTGTTTAGGCTCCTCTTTGTCTTGGGCTTCATCAGCCTTCAAGGACGGCGAGTTATCAGTGGAAGCTTTAGTGGCACTTTCCGTTTCGGCGGCAGCAGCGGGCTTTTCCTCCGAGGAGGCAGCAGGAGTGGCAGCCTGTGGGGCTGGCTGCTCTGAGCCCGTGTCGGCGGCTCCATCCCCTTTTTTCTCCTCTGCTGGCACGCTGCTGTCTTTGCTGCCCTCCTCCAGCTGGGCACTGTCAGCGGCGGCCGCTTCTGTGGCAGTGGGAGCCTCGCTCTCTTTGTTCTCAGCTGCTCCACCAGCAGGGCCTTCCTCCTTCTTGTCGGCGGCATCAGTCTCAGATGCCGGGGCATCTCCCTTCTTCTCCCCCTTGAGCTTTTTCCTTGTTATGTGTCCGCGGAAGCTGGCCTGGATTTTGGTGGCTGCCTTATGAGCTTTATCTTCTGGTTTGATGCCATCTTGCTCAATCTTTTGGTCCCCGTCCTCATTTTTTTCAACCTTTAAAGAAGAACAAGGGAGGAGGACAGAGGAGAAAAGAGGGAGATAAGTTAAGATTTCTACAAGTGCAGCCCAGGATCCTGTTTCACTGGGAACGTCCCACCTTCCCCTGCTGCGAACCAGTAACAAGTTTCAGAGCAGCCTTTCCATTTGGTATGCATTTGAAGCCAGGTGGCTCTAATTTCATCCTAGGGCTGGACAGACATAGAGGGCTTGTAAAAGGAATTTAAAGCACCTCATCATCTCTGTCAGCAATGCTGAAAGCACCTTGGCTGTGTGGAAAGGCTTGCACCAGCTGGATTGTCTCTATTCCCATGATTTATTTTCCCATCCAGTTTGAAATATACCAATTTTTCCCCCTACTCATTTTCAAAACACTCTCCCGAGAGGGTTTTTCACAGCCTTTGCAAATCCACCTGTGCCTTTAAGTCTTTGTTTCTTTTAAATGACATCTTGTTTCACAGGTGTGTGACTCTAATGACACCAAGTGTTTTGTCCTTTATATCTTTTTGGCTCAGGATTGCCCACAGAGAATAGAATTGCTGCCTGCCCCACCGCAGATGCATGCTGTCAGACATACACAGATATTCACAGGATATGCTCCTCTCAAACGCCCTGCCTGCAAGCACTCCAGGCACTTTGCCTCTGCTCCCCACTCATGGTTTCAGGGAAGAAATAATAGGCAGATAGATATCAGTCTTTCCAATTTCAGCAGATTATTATTATTTCTCTGACTGTTGGGGGGAATTCAGCCTTGCAACAAAGAACTGACATTTCCCATGTTTTTTAGACTTAAGCCATGCATTAAAGTCATAAGTGGGACCAAAACAGAGCCTGTGCCTTATGCTGGTCTGCTGCAGACAGATAATGCTCAGCTTGTAAACCCCCACTGAATCTACAGGACATACAGTGCTTCACCCCAATAATTTAGCACCTCTTGGGCAAGTAGCAGCTCAGATGCATATTGATGAAAGGACACTGTTCTATTAATATTCCCACTGGGAAGCATTCAAAAGAGCTACTCGGAAGCAGAGCCACTGGCCTCTTTGCTGTCTGCACCTGGTTTCCACCACTGGCTCAGGTCACAAAAGAAAGAAAACGAGCTGGCTGAGAAAGATAGCACACGCTTGTTCCTGGGTGGGAAGAGGAAACCGCTCCTTAGGCCATTGCAACTGAGAGGTGCCAGCTGGGGAAAGGCCCAGGAGCAGAGAGAGTGGACTGTCTATAAATACATTCAAAAAGAGCGGGGCAGGATAAGGGAGAAGAAGCCACTGCAGTATGCACACATGGCATTGGAAACACCATGCCTGTGAAGAGTGGGAGAGAGGACTGGCCACGCCGGCAGTGACCACTGGGAAACAGACTGGAAGTGACCATTGGCACGGAGTAAGACAGGGTCAGGGTCAGGCACACGTGTGTTAATGAAGCTGTGCCACTGAACCAAATGCTTGGCCACCAGCATGCCAGAGGTGGTACCCACTATCTCCCCCTGGGTCCCCAATGAGAGCAGGATCCCCCACCCTAGCACTGGTGCCCATCTAGGATCATTCCCTGGGTAAACAGGGGTGATCTTGAGTTGGTACAGTGTCCAAGGAATGAGCAGCCCCAAATCATCAAGGAAAAGAGCCGCTCCACACAGCTGTGCATGGGTGAGAATGGGCCTGAATACAAAAGGAGATAAGTCTGGGAGAGAGACTGGGAGGCAGGAAGCTTATGTAGGGGGTGAGGGAAAAAGCCTGTGAATGAATATGCAACTGATATTAATACGGAGAATTCAGCACAAGGAGTTTTTGTGCTCCTGACCGCGCCCAGGGACAATTCGGTTGTTGTCCCTATCACAGGGGCACAGCTGAGCACTTAGGCCTACACCGCCCCGAGCGCATTAAGTGATGTGGTACGGCAAGTGGGCTTTCATGTTCCTCTCAGCTTGTCAGAGCGATGGTTATGCGTAAAGACGATGCAGACGTTAGCATGCTGTAACCATCCATGTATGTCTTTCGCTTGCAAAGCTAACTCTGCACTGTTATTCAGCATCTGGGGTAAGCTTTCCAGCCTATTTCAGCACAAGGGGATGGAAACAAGCCAGAAGTACCTTTAAGCCAGCATGTTCACAGAACAGCGGTGATCCAGCCAGGGTAGTGCAGAGCTCTGCACGGACTCATCCATCCTGCTCCTTAGGCAAGTTTTGCAGGTTGCAGTAAGTCCTGTGTTGCTGTGGCAACGTAACTACTAATACCTGGACTAGCTGGTTTAAGGAGAGCTTGAGTATACTTGCATTATGCTGTAGCCACAGCAACGTGAAGATAGACTAGGTACTCCTTTATAGCACGGTGTAACACTTAGATGCCCTAGCTTTGACTCTCTCTCCCTAAGGACTGTGGCCAATTTCAAACAGCAGCAGGCCTGGGAGACTGGAAAGACAATTTAGACATAACTACGAGACCCTAAAGGTCCAGACCCATATGCCTGGCTCCTGCAAAACCATTAGTGAATGTAATAAAACTGTTAATCCCTGGACAAAGATGAAAACCACTGACTGAAGGGAGATCTCTCTTGCCACTGGCCCTGCTGCTCTCACATCCCATGTACCTCCTGCACCAACCGGGACAGCTATTATGAAGTGTGGCCTGCTGCACACGTGCCTTTCTGACTGCAGAGGAGTTACCCTGTCACCGGGGCTATGCAGCCCTTATCTCCTTCCCACTGCTAGCAGGAGGCCAGGGCACAGCAAGCCGCAAGGTTGGCTCACCTGCTATTTGACAAATGAACCTGCAGACAGCTGTGACTGTCAGCCGGCCCTTTACCTGGCAGGGAATGGGAGAGGAGTTTTCCTCTCTAGGGAGGTCAGACCGAAACCTCTGACCCGCACCTACCGCCTCACAGAGCTAAAAGGCTCCTTTGCCAGTCTGATGACATCATTGTTCTCTTATCCCAGTTGGGATGACATCAGTTTGAGTCCTTGCCAGATAGCAAGGTTTGCAACTGCAAAATGCATTTCCAACAGGGTGCCTTCAGCATAATTTCAGATATAAAAGATAAGAAACATGAGGCTGGGGCAGAGGTGGAGTTTAAGGTCATGGATGAAAAAAATGTACTAATAGTCTGTCTGTGCCAACTGTGGCCTTCAGGAATCCCATTTCTATTCAGTCCTTCCCCAGTGAAACATCCCGGGCATATGATATGACTTCTTTTCAGGCTACTGGCCTGCAGCTACTTCTGGGGCAGGACACGGTATCCATCTAGTATGTGTGTCATGTTGCATAACAATGGGTTGTGTGAGAAACAGATTGTTTGAAACTTCTGTTCACATAAAAAAAGACAAGAGGCCTTCATCTGTGGATTATGCACACAGCAGATAAACCTTAATTAAGGAAGCTGCTCAAAAATAACCTGTATACAGTGAGGCTCCTGGAAAGCAATTTATCTTCCTTGGAAGGCTAAAAGGGTGAGTCAGCCCTGCCAGGATGTATTCAAAAGCATCTCACTGGAAAATTAGAAATCTATCTGTCTTATCTATCTGCCATGTGTGTATGACATCTTGGTTATAGTATTGTGGCTTCTGGAATAAAGTGACTATTATTACTAGTGTTTGTACAGAATCTAGAGCTACCAACGAGGAATCAGGTCTGGTAAGGATAGGTTTCATATATTAGTATTCCGTCACTCCCCTGCTTCATTTACACATTTATGTGTAAAGTAAACTCATACTAGTACTTAATATTGTCACACTCATGAAATTTTGTGGGCATGCAACGTATTGTCATTTTACACAGAGCAAATGTCCTCTGTTTCATCTGGTGTGAGACAAATCATAGATCCTTCAATGGCAGAAGGACTTGAAATCACTGAGGCTAGTGGATACTCAGCTATATGGATGTATAAAAGGACATACATAGTCAAACATGTCCCATTTTTTATTTGGACCATCCCCAGATATGCACTGAAGCCAGTGTGCAAAGCTTTGCCTTAATGAAACACACTGTTAAGCTTCTATGTCTCTACCTACACAGCACACAACATCCAAGCCTAGAGGGATGATCCTCTCACCATCTCCATCTGCTTGTCTGCCACACCTCCAGGTTTCTAGGACATCCCTTCCCAGGCAGACTGTTCCTGTGAGACTTTCCTTGCTGTCACATAGCTGAGAGAGTAGGAGATGAAAAAGGAATGTTTAAGACACAGGTAGGGCAGAGATTAATTCTTAGGCACCAGGACTGGGGAAACTGCATGAAGCCATGACCCTAAGAAGACTTCTAATCTCTGGCCCCCTTTCCACCTTCCATCTCCAAACCTACAGTTTACAGGGGGATCAAAATATGGCAAAGAATGAAGAAAGTGATACTATAACCTCCAGGCCTGTCTAAATGTCCCACATGCTGGTACGGCAGGGAAGGTGAAATGGAGAAACTAGATGTTTTCCAGATGTTCCATGTGCTTGCAGCCACATATAGCCAAAGAGCAAGAAAGGAGGGGACTGAGTGCTTTGATCCTCGCTTGCTGTTTGTCCGCTTCTCTTTTGTGGAGCACCTCAGTGCCTGACCTTGGAAAAATAACCACAGAGTTTTGTATTTTGGATGATGAGATGGAGAGATTGAGAAAGAACTTACTGTTTCATTAAAAGATCTTTCAATATCATAGAGTCTCCTTTGCTCTCTCTGTAGCTTTCCTGGTGTTTCTCTGCCCATCAATACATAGCATGTGTAATCCTCCTTAATATTCATCCTAGGATTGAGCTGCTATACATTCAGTCATCACCCTCGTATCCCACTCCTTTCTGTCCTTAGATAGGATCTCCTCTTTAATGTGACACCAAATCCCAGAGCCTTTGATTTACATTGCTGTCTCCTGGTGTTCTGAAACCCGTGTGCCAGGAGTCAGGAGTCCAGATTTAGAATTTACACAGCTTTCACTAGAGAGGGCATCAATACTGGCCAGAGCCTGGACATACACAGCACCAGCGACAGTTATCAGTAACTCACTTCACAAGCCAAGGGAAATATGCTACCCGATTATTAAAGAAAAAGAAACAACCCATGTTCTTCATGCAAAGATATAAGGACCCCAAGTCACTCCTTTCTCCTGACATCTGCACTAAGGTATGTGTGGAAATCTTTCCTTCATTTAGTTAGGTGAAGTAGTGCTGAACAAACTAATCGCCTGTGGTACTTGTGGGGTTAAGATGCATCTCTGTCCATGCTGTAATCTTGACTAAAGCATGATGTATGTTCTTACTGATGTTATTCAAGTTCACCTGGGCCCAGACTCACAAGGAAACTTAGGCACCTGACTCCCATTGATTTCACAGGATTGAGTCACCTCAACGCTTTTGTGGGCCTGGCTCTACATGACCTGATTTGTCTCAGAGACAGCATTTAAGGAGCAGAATGCATTAAAAAAAAAGACCAGCTGTCTCCCCAGAAGGAGCAAAGCATGGACACATGAGAGAGAGAAAAGGCTTTCACACCTTGTGAAGTGAAGAAGCAATTTAGCACAGAGAACAGCTTTTTTTAACCCAGTTAAATGGTGTGAAGACACCTGGCTAGAGGATGACATCTCTCAGCACAACCTGTCTGCAAGGCGAGGAAACAAACGGAGTTCCTTTTTTTCCCAGGATAACTATGGTGATGGTGGGTAAAACACCCTTGAGAAAGAAAAGGTTAATTCATCTCTCTGAAGGCTTATGCAGGATGGTTCCCCAGGGTATAACTAGCAGGGTTTCAGCTCTCCAGTTTCAAATCCTCTAACAATGGAATCTCCATCCTTTTCTCTAAAAGATACTCTCACATGTAGGAAATTTCCCCTCTATTTTATGGTGCCTGGAATGGAATAAGCTAATGATGGTCAGGCAGATGCATGGATGTTATTCACTTGTACACAGTGACTGAGAAGGGAGGCAGAAAATAATCTAAGGTAGACCTATTTAGGTATTTTCCAATGTGCCTTCTCAATAAATACATTATACTCTCCTCACCTATTTTGTGTTTGTCACTCCGTTTCTGTTAAGTTGGTGGTCAGCCGTGGTGTCATCTACCACCTTGAAGCTCCCATAGCTCCAGTGTTTAAATGGAGAAAGGCAGTCAGTACTGCCTATGCTGCCTTTGCAGGCTGGGTGAAAGAAAGAAGAGCCTTGCCCCTGAAGCTGATGCAAAGTGGCTGATGTCCAGGACTCATGCTTTCTGGAGCAAAGTGGCTCGTGGATGTCACTGGGGAAAAGCACTTGCCTTGTGTCTGATCTGGGCTCTGTGGAGCATTTCGATGGGGCACAGGATGCATTCACTCATCTTTCAATTCAAAGCAGCCGAAGTCTCAGAGACAGGAATGGGTGGCAGCTTGCCAAGGCGGTCCTTTTATAGTTAATGTCAAGGGCATGTGCACAGCCCTGGGGTAGAGCCCTAAGTGTGTGAGGGCACTTGGGAGCACAAGGTCTGTGTGGGCTGTGTTGAAGGCCTTGCATGTTTGGCATGATCAATATCTACGCTCTTGCTTCAAGGTGCATCCTGGCACATACTGTGCTGTCAGTTCCGCCTAGTCTCCTTTTCAGAGGGAAATACTTGTGTTGCTCCAGAAGGAGCCAGCCAGCAGGTGATCAGATCACGGGACAGAAGCCTGGAAATGAAGCAGGAAGGTATCCAAGCTGACTGTTTAAATCCACTCCCAAAATAGACTATGTTGAAGAAATCCATCAAAAGGACCCGGTGAAAAATTTCCCTTGAACTATGCTTTGATTAGAAAAGTCCATTCAAAGAATCGTTTCTGCTGCAGGTGGGACAGAAACAAGCTTCAGTGTCACTGGACTAAAGAGAAATTTCATCCAGGCTCAACTATGTGGTTTGTATGTTCTGTTTGGGGCAGTTCAGGCAAAGATGTTTGCTGCTATGTGACTTAAAGTAACACCTTCAGACTCTGAATCCCATGGTGTGCTGACCATGAGCACTTCATGAAACCCTGAATTATCCATCTTTCTCCCTCCCTGCCTTTTCTCTCTCCTCACTCTCTTTTTTTTTTCTCTTGCTTGATTAGTTTTGGACTCCACAAACATTTCCAGGGAATTGTTATTAACATCTAGTGGCTCAGAGTGCCTGCCCGCATGAAAGCTGGACACATCGGCTTCTGCTCTAGCTGCATCCAAGGGCCAGAGGCTAATTTATAGCTCAGACTTGCTTCCCTGAGATCTGGTGCAGGCAGCTGCTGAGCCTCCCCAGAGCCCAGGGTTATGCAAGGTCTCTAGAGCCATTTCCACAAGAAGCAGCAGGTTATGTCCTACAGCTCCTACCCCATTCCCTTCATGGAAACATACGGCTGCACCCACCTCTAGTGATGGGAAACATCCCTACTTCTCTCTAACCTGAGTAAACTGCAGGCAGGGATACTACAAGCCCTTCCACTGCTGGTCTCTGAGGTGACCTTGACCTTTCCTGGTTGCACCTAGAAATTGTGAGGAATTTCATGCAGGGGCCATCAGTCCATAGGCAACAGACCCTGTCACTATCTCAGCACTCGCTTGTGCTCCTTGCTGGTTTGCCCAGGGCTTTTGCAGCCAGCAGAATAACAATGAAAGGCTCAAGCCCCAAGTCCATCCAGTCTCTGAACCTTCTTTTTAACCTGCCTGTTAACCTTGAATCTCCTCTAGTATCTCCTTCTGACAGTGACTGCCAACACCATGAAATCTCCTAACCTAGTGATGAGAGAGAGCTAAGCACCAAGTATCTTCCTCCCTGCCTGACGGTAAGCTCAGGGCTGTATTTGTTCCATTATTATTATTATTTTAGTTTATGTCACTGGAAATGGGGACAATTATCTTCTGAGAAAGCATTTGGAAGTTCATTAAAGTCAAACAAACATCCCCAGCAATTAGGGAAAGCAAGGCATGGACTAATTCCCAGTGGCTTGGGGAGCTACTCAGAGGGTGGGCTCTGCTATTGCAGCAGCGACCTTCCCCCCCCCGCCCCAGCAGAGTCACAGGCTTTGCCACTGCAGGGGTGGGCAGGGAAGGGGAGATGTGGGGCTAAAACCCAGGGTGGGTAGAAGGGACACTTGCAAGAAGCTGGTGTGGTAAGGCGGAAGGCTAGGGGAGGGAAGACAGAGCTCAAGGCAGAGAAGGAAAGGAATGAGAGTAGAGGAGAAGAAAGAACAAAGGACCCAAATGGAGAGGAGAAAAGAAAAGGTGTAGAGAGAGGTAAAACCCGTTCAAATCAAGGCACTGAATGGAAGAGAGGCAAATAAGAGGCTCGATGACAGAGATCCAATACAGAGGAAGGGAGAGTGCAAGGGAAAGAGAGAGAAAATCACTGATCCACATCCAAAGGGCGTGACAGCGGGAAATACCAAGGAAAAACAGGCAGCTAAACAGCCGAGCACGGTCTGCTGGAGCAGATTTGCGTGACTGACTGTGCCACAGATGAAAGAGGTATTGGCAGGGCTCCCTCTGGCCCATGCCACCTCGCTGCACAACCTTGCTGTCATTTCCATGAGCACTGGGCTAGCAGAGGTCCTGAGGACCCTGCGTCAGCCTCTCGACAGTGCCCTGTTGGGGAGCTGGCCCTGTCAGTAAGCAGGCTGATTTGGATGTGGGTGAGTTATTGTGTGACAGCTCTGGGCTGAGCCTTTCCCGCTCCTTCCCCATCCTGGACAGTGGAGGGGGGAAGTGAGATGGAGCAGCTTCTCCAAGGCAGCAGGGAGATGTGAGAGAGGAAATCCAGGTAGGGAATGAAGGTTATTCAGTCCTTTGCTTGTAGCTCTGTGTCACTCTTCTTGTAAAATGTAAAGGGTGATGCTTACTTTGCCCTTGAAACCCGAACTTTTGCTGTGGTGCTGCTGGGGAGGCAAGGTGCTCTCATGAATATCCTACGCAATTATCACTGACCACCCCATCAGCCATGCTCACGTCAACTAAGGCTTCAATGAGGAAAACCCTTTGGCTGTGCACCAGCCTCCTCTGTCTTCCCACACTGCTCTACAATGAACCTCTGCTCTGCAGAGCACCTGGACAGTGAGGTTTCTACAGGATCTTTCACCCACCGGTGCTTTACAGGTAGCACCTGCACGAAGAAGAAAAGATCTCTCTCTCCTCCCAAATGGCAGCTACTGCTGGGGTGAAGCCCTGTAGCTTGTACCTGTGCCCACAGCCACATACAACAGTTGAACTTCAGCAGGGACGGGGGTCTGTATCCCACCTGAAATGACAGGGTGAACTGAAGAAAGTTGCAACCAGGGTTCTTGATGAGGGTCTGGCAAGGATCAGTCGGTACTGCCTTTCTTAGGTTCAGTACAGTACATTCAGTATAGTAAAGTCAGTACTGCCTTTCTTAGGTTCATTATCCTCCTGGTCAGACCTTTGTCTTTTGTTTTTCTAATCTCCTGAAAAAGAGCCTGACCCACAGCACCACCTTTAGCCAACAGCTTTGCCATTCCCCAAGGAGCAGAGTACAATCTTTCAAATCACCAGAGCTGCCCCCAGCAAAACCCAAATAACCACAGTTGCACGTCTACGTAATTTGATAAACTGGCTCTAAAACAGCCCTGCCAAAGATACCCTTTCTCATACCCTCCTCAGCTTTTGTTCCAGATAGACCAAGCCAGCATCCTCACTGCAGAGCTGAACTGTGTGGGTTTGACAGGTCTCAGTGGCGTGGCCTCTCCTTATCAGCCAAGATTGTCTCTGCTGGCTCTGTTTCTTGCTCCATGGGATTGCCTGAACCAGCCCCAGCTCCACTAGGACAGGGTGTCAGCCTTGTTGTTGGAGGCAGAGAATGATTGTGTTGAGTGCTGGCTCTGATCTTCACAGAAGCTTGTTTTATTGATTTGCGTTGTGGATCTTCATGCCCACCTGGGCTTGACTGACCCAGGTATTGCCCTCATGCATCCACTGGCTTGGTCCTCTGGCTTGCCCTGGCCATTCTCTCCACCCATCTGTACTTCAGTGGTACCACTGGTGATCATGTTTGCTCCACAGATCTTCTGCAAGGTGGCTGATAGGGCTTTCACAACAGTATGTGTGTGAACTCACCACAAGCATTGGGTAAGACATGGACCCCTCTTATGGATCTGAATTCTTCACAGCAACAGCATGTCTTGGATGCCAGAGACCTTAGAGAAAACCTTCTGTGAAATCACTCGTGGCCTACGTTTTTTTCTCGTTCCTTTTATGTGTTTAAAGTACAAGCAGAGAAAGGAGAGAGATCCCGTATCTCTTCCCTCCTTAGTCACTAGTTCAGGTGAGAACGGGAAGAGTTAAACCTACTCTTAAGACATCAAATATAGGAGACAGGTCACTGGTCCCACTTTGAGCTCTTAGATACTGATGACTTACAGCAAAGTGTGAGAAGACTTAGACTGTTTCTCTGTATTCCTCCTGTCCTGAAATTTGTACAGCTTATTAACAAACATTTGTTCTGAGACCTTATTGGAAGTTCAATGCCAAATGCAAATTTGCATGGTGAAAGTGGAGAAAGTGGAAAATTTCATTTATTTCAACAACATTTTCACTAGGGATAATTTTTACTTCTGTGGTCTGCTGCTCCAAGCGACTTGTGAGAGACAAAGTCATGTTGCAGAAGGACTCTGAACCTAACTGAATTAGTATTTGTAGTGTTGCAAGATCCTCAAACGCATGGTGTTGTAGCAAGGTGTAAAGCACTGTGCAATATTTAAGCTGTGCTCTTATCTATTCTCTCCTGTCAGTGCAGGATTAGAACATCCTGAAAGGAGGCGTAAGTGTCTGTCAGAACCTGAAAAGGTCTCCAGAGGGGACCTGTATGACACAGCTTCTTTCACCCAAGAGCCTGGGCTTGACTGTCTGACACCACGCACAGTTTGTGCAACTTCAGTGCTTTCCAAGGTCCATAAAACTGATGAATTGGGCCTGTGATTGCAGCTGTCACTCCTGAGTGGCACAGCGCCGAAGGCATAATGTTGTGCCATACCCCTCTCCCATCCTTCAGGTAGGGTTGTCACCAGAGCACAGACATGGCTTTGATTGGAAAGATCCTTTGGGGCCAGAGGCAGCTGAACACGAGACTCAGTAGCCTTAGGGCTTAATCACTTATTCTAGAGACTGGCACTGAGCTATGGGAAATGCACATGTGGCTTTGAGCCATTTTGTTTCCTATTTTGCTCTTCTACTGTATACAGCCCTATTGAATAAGGGGGACGGGGGAGGCAAGCCTGCAGTGCATGCTGTGATAGACCCTTTGTGGATACTGTTAAGTTAGTGCTATAAAGACCTCCAGCCAAAAGGAACATGTTGAATAGATGTGCTAGGGAAAAAAGCCACAAGTGTTTGGATTTGCCGCTTATAAGGGCTAGTACATCACCGCCACATTTAAGTAGTCACCCAGAGCTTCTCCTAAGCTTCCTGCTGTAGGAGAGCTGTTCTTTCTTTCCATTTTTTCACTCCCTGTGCTTCCCATCTTTAAGTTGTTATTATAAAAGGGCTTCAATAAGCTTTAAACATCTTGGTCCTAAAGTCTTCTGGCTTTTTTCCATTCTTCAGTCAGGAAGCATGGCAGTAGCCTCAAAGCATTGCGCATTGCAGTGTGTTTTGCCCAGGCACACAGTTTAGTTCACTCTGTACCTGGTGAGTCTGTAGCACAACCATACTGTACATCCAGGCACCTCTGGAGCCCTCCTTGTGGAGGGCTTTACTCAGCAGCCACACTGGCAGAGAACTTGAGGGAAAAGGGATCACTGGTGATGATGAGGGGATGTCTGGCCAGGCAGGGTGCACAAAGCTCCTTCCACTTCATTCTGATCTGCTGCAGATGTGATACGGAAAGAGAGTTTTTATCCTGAGAAGGACATGTGAGTTTCTGGAATAGGAACCTTCTCCCCTCAGGAACCTCTGAAATGCCAGACAGAAAGCACTGGGAAGTATGCAAAAATGATCTAACACCAGAAAATGTGCAATGTTTCCTCTTCTGTTAGTAAGGGCCAGTTCACACTGCATAGCGTTATCCCCACTGAAGATCAAATAATTAGGAAACTCCAGGGTGCTCTAGGCCCTCCCTGTGCACTGCAGCAGGGCTGATTTTCTTCTTTAGACCACCCTGCAAGAGCAGTGCTTTTCACCAGTCTTTCGACATTCTCCCAAAAGATGATCCTCTGTGTTTCTCTGGTTTATTCTTTTGGTAAACCGAAGAGTTCCTCCCAGAGTTTCATCCAGGCCCCTGTGTCTTGCCCGTTCCACATTGAGAATAGCTTGTTTCTACTTTCTTAGTAAGACTCCTTTGTGTATCAATAGTTCTCACCTGTCATACCATCCTTCTTTGCCACATCACCCACAGAATCACAGAATCACGGAATGGTAGCAGTTGGAAGGGACCTCTAGAGATCATCTAGTCCAACCCCTCTGCTGGAGCAGGGTCACCTAGAGCAGGTTGCACAGGAACCCATCCAGGTGCGTCCACTTTTCCTAGCCCTCTTTAGCCGTACTCAGAGATCTTCCTTTTGTTACTGAATTCACATTTATTCTACTGATAAATGACTAAAATGTCTCTCCAGCTTTAATGAATAATGAAACACTATACTCACAAAAATAATAATTAGCAATATAGCTAAAAATAAATCAATGTGTGGATCAGACTCCCAAAGGCAGTAGGAAAAGCTTCAGCCATGAACATAGATGGTGCTGAAAATAGCTAAGCACTTAGGGAAAAAAAAAAAAAAAAAGAAGAAAAAAAAAGCCTAGGGGAACTTATGAATGGCCCAGGGTCCTGTAATCCACGCAGATTGTTAAACACAGCCCTGAGTCTGACGGCTCCATTTCCTGTCAACCTCCCCAAAATGCTATTCAGCACACTTAGGAGTTTTCTGAGGATGTCAAGAAGTTGGGTAGCTGGAGCAGGCTCGGACAAGTAAGATGGACTGGAAGGATGTCAAACACTTTTCAGAGGTACTCCAAGAGTTTCCATCCAGGACCTTATTGTACTAAGGGTGAGCTTCCAGATGAAGGAAGAGGTGCCCACTGTGAGAAGAGCCAAATGCATGAGGATTTATGATGACGACAACTATTATTATTTCTACATCTTTGGGATGTATCTCCCTTGTGGTGCCTGGAAAGGAAGCAACAGGAACAAGCAACAGGTGTCAAGACAATGGGAGTGTGCTGAACACAAGACATGGCACAGGCAGAACACAGGTTTACAAAGGAAAAACAATTCAGATACTATAGGAACCAGCTTTCTTTCTCCTAGCACCATCTGAAATATAGAACCATTTCTTGGTAGAAAGACATAATTCTTGCTTCTTCAGGAAGCCAAAGGACAAGGCTGGTTCTTTTCAGTCCAATTTATTGACCCATTAACGATAACAATACTAAGTCCTTCATCATTGTAGTTAAGCAAATTGCAGGTCTGCTCAAATGAAGCAAAGATTATGGTAGGCGAATGTCTACATTATGTGGCCAGGTTATGTCATTAGCTGTACTCTACTTTTCAGATGAACTGGTCCTTCATCCATGAAAATAGACAAAAATCATGTAAATTCCATTATAATGAATGATTTAGATTATTGCTATCTACAATGTTAGCCCAGGAGCGTGGCTTTTTCTTTTCTTTTTTTTTTTTTGTTTGGGTAACTCTTTCTTTTTCCTCCTTCCTAGTCAGAGAGAGAAAATCATATTGTATAACTCTCACAAACTGCATGTCACAAACACAGACATGCATATATATAAATATAGTGGAGTAAGTGAGTAATTTGCAAGAAATCCACCGCCTGAAGTCAGTTTGCATAGTCAATTCCTGCTGAAATGAAATCACAAATGAAGCCTAGATACAGAATATTTTCAAACAGAATAAATTCAAGAAGAGTAATTTGATCCCTTCCAGAAAAAAATGAATTACAGATGCACAAACACTTTCTGTACTCTTTCAGACCAGTCACTAACTCAAGGGTTTGGGACCTGCCTAACCTTTATTAATATCTGAGAGTACTCGGTGTAGAATTCAAGCACTTATTGGGGCTTTCAGGAAACTAATATTTTGATCTCAGTGCAAAGCAGAGGAAAAGTTTCCAGCTGTATTTTGCTTTGGTTGCACAAGCAATTATTTTGAAGCCTGAAGAAAATATAACACATCCCCCCAAGATGCCTGTTTTCCAGATTGTACTCTCACAGCACTTTACAAACATTCATGAATTAATAACATTTTAGTATACATTCCTATGCTTTAATTCTAGTGGATCAGCATAAACTTGATTGAAAGAACAATTAAAGGGCCAGGTTTTAAGGAATGAATGGTGGGATCTTGACAAATGCCTACTTGCCTGAATACTACTGAAACCAGTGTGAATTGGGCACCAAGGCCCTTTGAAAATCCTGCAAGGCTTCTGCCCGTATAAATCTTATTTGTTAGGACAGTTCTGTAAATTACCTGATGCTACCCTGCCACTGTTTGGAACCAGGCTTGTAAATATCTGCTGAAAGATTGCGAAGTAAGACAAAGGAGCTTAAAGACTTAAAGTGTTAGTAGGAAATCTGGATATTTCAAGCTTAGGAAACTCAGGGGTATAAAGGGATTACACTAAAATCTTGGTCTTTTTTTTTTGCAGTTGGAAGCCAGAAAGTTAAAATGCAGGAGGCAGAGGCTTGGCAAAGGAGAACAGAGGATCTCAGGGTTAGGGCATCCCACAGAAAGCTATCCCACAGCACTGCCCTACCTCTGCTGCTGAATTCCTGTTATCCTGGCCCATGCTTTTCACGGGGTGATTCCCAGTGGCATGTTCTGCACCTCTGAGTATCTGGCTTCAGACAACTTGAGTCTGACTTGGAGCAGCGCTGAGCACTCAGAGCTGCAGCTGACAGTCATGGGAGATGTTTTCAGATATGTGCAATTCAAAATAAAAACTATTAGTAAAAGTCAGGCCTTCTGTTTCTCAAATTCAGCACATAAAATTGAGGAGTCCTGCTGACCAAACTCTCTCTTTGTGCCTCAATTGTCCATCTGCAAAAATACAGTAAAAATACTCAGTTATCTCACATCGGCGTTGCAAAGATTTACTAAGTATTGTTAGGGATGTGCTCAGAATTACAAGTCACCCCAGGAGAAAATTATTATTTCTGATTTCAGAGCAGAGTTTGAATAGTATTTATTGAGTAAAGCTGTGGGGTCACACGCTGACTTATTATCAGAGAACAAAATATTGAATGACTGCTCATTAAGTGAGCACTGTCCATTCTGTGACCTGAATGCCGTAGGAATCCCTGGAAAGAAAAATAAGATGTGTTGCTCTTATTAGAAGTGTACTGAAATACATTCACAAGAGAAGACCATGCTGAGGTTTGCACAGGCAACTGCACTTCCAATATTGGCTAATTTTTTAATACTTGGCTTAGCAGCCTTAATAACTTTCTTCCAACATAGTTCCTCTGTGGTCTTTTTTCACACATGCACTTGTTCATCTTGCAGCTGAAGCCTAAATCTATTTCCACTTCTAATAGTGCAGGACAACTCAACTTTTACCCAGATTTCACTTTCTAAAATGCAAGTGACTAAATCATGGGAGCTCAAACCTCTTGGTCTCATGAGCCTCTTAAAAAAACCCACCTACCAATGTCCAAGAGGTGCCAACCGCCTACCCAGTACCTTAGGCAAGGTGAGGGATTTTTCAACAAGTAGCTCCCAGGCAGAAACAGCAATGGCTCCCCAGGGTTCCAGCACCCAGTATGGGATGAGGTGAGGCTGGATGCTGAGTCCCTGAGAGCTTCTGACCACATGAAGATACTAATAAAAAGCAGTCCTAGCATCAGCAGTGTGCTGTCAGTAATATGACATATCTCCACTGTGGGAGTTCAATCACTCAGTATCTGCCTGTGGCTTAAAAGCCACAAGTTGGCCATCCTTGAATTAGGTGAGGCAGGATTATCAGTGGAAATGAAACATTTTTCTTAGCAAAAAATAAATTAATAGAAAGTAAGTCTTATCTGGCAATTTAATGAGTGCACAATTACTGCATCAGGGAAAAGCCCCCTAAAGATTTAATCATTTAATATGTACAAAAAGCTACTGAGAATTACTTTGTTCAAAGGATCAGTTACATCCTTGCCTAGTTTTCAGCAACTCAACGGCTACCCTGCAACATCAGAGCTGGAATAGCGGTGGTGCTGCAGGGCAGAAGCACAGGGCGTTGATAAAAGCCAAGCAAAGGAACGACAGAAATCCTGATCAGCATTTTCCCGTGCTCTGTATAACTGCTATTTCACTGCCACTGGCAGCAAACTGACCTCCTGTTTACACCACAGTCCCTGAAACTTCTGTTTTTTATAAACTGCGCCCATCTCAAATTCTGATTAGCTTCTCCAGGCATTTCTGTGCTGCTCAGAGTTTTCACAAACAAATTTCCAAACAGCGCAATTGCTCTGTACGGTACCCCTCAGAGGTACTCAGCATACGCTGTGGTGTGTTGCGCCTGACAGCAGGAGAAGGTGAGAGGCGAGTACCCAAGAGAGAAGCTGAAAAATTACAGGTTGGGGATATCAGTGTCAATGCTACCTTACTGTGTGAAGCTGGAGAGCAATGCATCATATATGAAAGACAGAACTGAATGGGGATGAATATAAGGAGGCAGAGCAACAAGGAGCACGTTTTGCTCTCTGCAGGGACAGGTAAGAACCACAGAAGAGAGAGAGAAGAAAGCAAGCCCTGCCAGTGGGGCCACTTACTGCACTTTGAGAGACGAGAAGACTGACTTTAGCTTGGTAAGGCCCCTTCAGCTCTGGAGTGCGTGCTTACAAGTTGTCGAATTATCTGCTGTGGTTAGTGCTTCTCCTTCTATGAAGAGAAGAAGCAGTGGAGCCACACAATTGTAGATGCTTCCAACAAAACCTAGTCCAGTGCCTCTTCTGCCTCCCCCTTAATTTGTGTGCTGTGGCCGTGTACGCTTCTTCTGTGACAAAGCCTGAAGCAGGGGTTGCCCCAGGGGTAGGCTGAAACGCCATCTGATTTGGGAGCAGTATGGATTACAAAATCCCCACCACCTCATAAACGTTAACACAAGACCTACATTTCCACTACCTTCTTGGCAAACGTGCACCAAGTTTGGCCCAGAGAGACCTCACGTTCAGTTTGCAAAAAGGTCTCTTTCTTCCCTACACTGACAGCCTCTCCACTTCCATTCTTAACTGGCAGAGGGACAGTGTCCTTCCTCTAGACTTGCCAACAGGACCTCCTCTTTTGGCCACCTACACTGCCTCCATGAAATATCTCTCTGGATCACTCCACCATCAACTCTACATCAGCCCTGACAGCCAAAGATTTAATTCCAGAGGAGCAGGAGGAGGGTTTCATAAGCTGCCATGAAGGGCAATCTCAGCAGAAGGTCCTCAAAACAGGGGACAGGGTATCCTTATAAGGCATAGGCTTCAAACCATAACCAGTGATTAGATTTGGTGTGTTTACAGTGTCATGCCATGCTGGCATATCTCAGGACAACAGACATAGGTACAACTCTTCTTCCATGCTTACAGAGTGCTGATGAATTGCTTTTTTCCCAAGACTTCTGAATTTCTGTACCGGGATTTTTGTATTTCCATTTCAGTCTTTGCCAATAAAAACACTCCCTTGAGCATGTTAGGCTGCTTTGTGCCCCCCTGGGAGAAATAAACTTTCTTCTGGAGGTAATTCATGGACACAGAGGCCTAGTAGGCAACAGATCAGTTCTTCAGCAGCCGGCATATATAGCAATGGTGGGAAGAATTCCCACCTGTGCCTGACCAGAAAATTGCATCCCATCTTATGACTCAGAGATTTGAGGAAGTCAATACAGACATTCATAGTCTCCACAATAACAACAGCATATTCAGACCAGGGAGAAAGCCCAGGCAGGCTCTCATTAACAAAACTTTATGACCATGTATTACTGTGTTCTTGCCCCTTCTTGGGCTCCCTGTTAAGCCCAGTTTAAAGGCTCTGACCTCTTTCTAAAGGGCATCCTGGACTGGAGCTTACGTTCCAGACTGCCTGCCTCTCCTAGTGCGAGCTCAACCTCCCCAGCTGGAGATCCTCCAGGGCAGCAACCAAGAGCCTCAACTTCATAAGAACAGCACCAAGGTCAGGACATAGGACCTGTCATACCACAGACCTGCTTCCTTCCTCAGCTTTCCAGCTCAGCCCTTCCTCAGGAGATCCTCCCATGGATCCTGTAGGCAGAAACAAGCCCCACCCCTACAGACACAAATATAAAGTGACTGGCAAATAAAGCAAACAATTTGCATTACTCAAACTACTTCTTCCAGGTGAGGAGAAGGGAGAGGAAGAAAAGAGGAACAAACCCATAATACTTCTGTCATTTCTAGATGAATTCATGCAAGTCATGAGAATACTAGTTTAAAAGCTGTCGGTTGTATATAAACAGGCAGAATGACTTCAGCAGATAATTCCACTTTCTTCTGTGCCTCAGTTTCCTCACATACAAAGGAAGTAATAACAAGAGTGTTCCAGGCTTGATTTCTTAAGGATCTAAGTTGACATCTTCCGACACCAGTGAAAAGTGTAGTACTAGTTTCAGTGATAAAGTATTTGGCCCATTTTTGCCCAATTATTTTGCAACCCATCGTTCACAGGCACAAGTACAAAGTAGTGTGACTCATATATTACATAAAAAGCCTGTCTTACAAGCATCTTTCTGGGCACATGGTAAAGGCTGAAGCAGAAAATGTAAAATGGAGACTACCTCTGAAACCTCACTTTGACTCCCTTGTGCATATGCCTTATAATAGTCTTTATCATATCTTCTTTTTTCCCTTGCAAGTCTCCCCCCACCCCAGCTACTATAAAGGATAGACAGAGCTCACTGAGTGGGTATCGATTCAGTATTTTCCCGTTATCCTAATTTCAGGCATGCAAAGTGCCTTATTTGCCACACATCATTCAAACCCATCACTGGATGCAGAATTCTAATTTCCTCATGGTCTTCTTCTGTGGTGCTATTTTGCCATAATATTCCAGTGCTTCATGAGCCTTAATGGATGGTCTCCCAGGGAGGTAGGTAGGGTTGTTATCTCTATTTTACACTGAAATCAGGCACAAGAGGCTAAGGTCAAAATGGCCAAAGCACCTACTAATTTTCGGTCCCTAATTTGTGGTGCCTTGGATTAGCATTTCCCCAGCTCTGTGTGTGTTGAGAGCAGAACTCCATACAATACCAGCTCTGCACTTCTGCAAGCCAGACCCCAGGTGTCTCAGACTGAGAAGACAGAAAATGAGAATACACCAATTAGCGGCCACCTATGGAAAACCTCATTTATATGGCTTTTTCATATCACATAGGAACTTGTGGCAAAAGGCAGGAAAAAGCCTAATTCTTCAGGGCAGTATTCAATTGCCAAAACATGACACTATTCTTGTGTTTTTGAACAGCCCCCTGCCCAAGTCAATACATAACCTTCATCACTGACAGTAAATGAAACAGGAGACCTTTAGAAAACACATTTGTTTATGGCAAAACTCATTCAGTCCCTAAGTATATTCCATTCTGTGCATTGAATGAGACAGGGATCCTATTGAAAAAAACCACCTACCAACTAGTATTTGATCTTATAATTAAGGACCACATCATTTTGCTATACGTGAGAGAAGACAAATTAAAGATGAATAGGAAAACCTTTCAATTACTTCTCTATATTCTTAATGTTTGACTTTGAAAACTCAATGTATCCTGAACACAAGTGTTTCATGTTTCATTTTTAACATGCAAACTAAAAAGGAAGACAATAGGAAACTCCATCATTTGAAATCATAATGGCATTCTCTTCCCTTATATTATAAAGGCACAACTGTTGCTTATTAAATGGTTGCAAACAATTCCAAAGCTTTATTCCTCTAATCTCAACAGATAGAGCCAAAAATTAAAAAACCACGGCATCTATTTGAAAAAGACCCCTACCAAGAAAATTCTTATCCAAACAGGGAAAGCTCAGCAAAATTTCATGTCATTGAAAAGATTGCCTTTGACTGTTACAATTGATCTCATCCCCCAAAAGTTGGGTAATCCTGACGATATGCAGGGTGCCTTGTTCCCCTTCTCGTGTTGCGTAAAGGCTTTGGAATAATCGAAGAAAGGATGTCTTCCTGAGGGTTGTATGGACTCAGCACGTGATAACGGAAGAATACCACAGGTCAGCTTTAGTTGTTCTATACTCTCATGCAGCAGTAGCCCTTCTGCTGCATGAGAATGTATCCAGTGAATGTGAATATTATATCTCTGCATGTTTTATTCAGTATTTCCAGCAACTGCGGGGACACATCATAATGGGAGCAGAGGGGATTAAGGACTGAAGGTGAGTACTAGTAGGGGTACAGCACTCCAGTTGGGAATTTCTTAGTGACTGCCATATAAATGCTTTGAGACAGTTCATGTCAGGCAGGTAGGAGAAGCCACCAACTGATAAATCCCTTGTAATAATTCTCTCCTGAGGATGATGAAAAGGGAACCTCAGTGTAGAGTTCCAGCAGATGTCCGTGTTCAGAGGACGCATGTTGGAGCTAAGTTTAGGAAGAAGGGGAGATGCCTTGCAGAAACCAAAGTTTGAAGTTCACTAGAAAATACAGGGAGAACTAGGCACCTCAACATCACAATACACCAAATAAATGTTTTTTGAACCTGCCTATATCAAATGCTGAAGGGAGAGCAACATCTAAACTGTCTGAGTTTAGGCATCTTGCTCTGGTTAACAGGGAGGCATCTTCTGGTTTGGATTCCAAGCCCTGAACCCCTGCCCAGAAAGAGACCACAACTATAGTTCCTCTCTGACAGCATACAGTAGGTAGATATTTATCTAGCATCTCAGTGGAGAGAGCAGCTTCCCTAAATTATGGGAGATGTTGATTCAACTCTCTGCTCTTCCTGAAAAGATCTCAGGTCCTACCTTCCTCCTATAGAAGACTGTTTAGAGGAAGCTGCTCCTAGCTTTTCCTGCTTAAGTTCTTAGTCTTTTTTCATGGAACAATTAAATCAACTTGAGGCCAGAGACAGAGAGAGCACAGAAGTAAACACAGCTTTGTAGCCTACTGGTTAAGCACTCTTCTGCAAGAGGACAGATTGGGTCCAGTTCCTACTTCAGTGGATATTTGATACTAATTGTATAAAATAGTGTTGAGAGAGCACAAGAGACCGTTCATCAATCCCCTGGTCCAGAAGTACCTCCTACGGCCTCCCAATGATTGATGTTGCCATAGTTTTCTCAGACAATCTATTCCAGCCCACGGACTCTTCCTAAAGCCTAGTCTGGATCACTCTGACGGCCCATTAAAGACCATTACTTCTTGTTTTATCCACCCTGGATGGGAAGAACAGATTATTCCCATTTTCTTGCACTAGCCAGACTAGCATCCTGACCTCTTCTTGGCCTTATTGCTTTTAGGTTGAACAACTCTAATTATTTCAGTCTTTCCTCCCAAATTTTATTTCCCTTGACCTCCAGCAATTCTCACTGTCGCAGTCTGCACTCTCTCTCACTGGACCACATTTTCTTAGGGTGCATTACAAGACTAAGGCGTGACATTTCAGCTGAGATTTACATGTGCTCATCAGACCTGAAGGCTTATTAGATGTGTCTTACAGCCTATACTCCCATTTGCACCACCTAGTAAGATGATGTTTTGCTTTTTGACAATAGAGTGACGTTCTAGACTAACACTGAACCTGTGGTCCTTTAGAGACGCTGTCTTCCCCCCCACAGGATAGCTTGCTGGCCTGTTGGCTCCCATGGACAGCTGGCTGCAATTTATTAATTATTCCCACGGAGAGCACTTTACGTTCACTCTGATGCTGTTCAAACCAGGTCCTTGGTTTGACAAGCTTGTCTTGAATTCCAGTAATTTCAATCAGCCTATACCTGGTTCATGCCTTCTGCAGATTTTAATACACACTTCCTCTGGACAGTCATCCAGGTTGAAATTAAAATATTAAGTACAATGTATTTAATGCAAACACGAAGCATTAACTGGCCACAGCTCACAGCTTGATAGAGCCTTCTTTTTCGACAGGAAATCGGTAGGAATTGCTGCTGTAATATTTTCCTTTGGACCATGTTTCTTTGCTTCACTTATGATAAAAGCCTGTGAGATAATGTCAAAATCCTTACAAATGACAAGGTATGACAATTACTTCCCCTGTATCCACAAGGCTTGTTATAGAAGAAAGCTAAATTAGTTTGACATGATCTATTCTTGACAGATCTGTGCTGGCTCCTAATAATCTCCTTTATTTGATTATTTCCACCATTTTTTTTCCAGGAATGAAGTTAAACTGAGTAGTCTGTAATTTCTTATCATCTCCTCGTTCTTTTTCAGCCTTCTGACACCTCATCCAGTCCTCACGGGTCTTCAACACATTCAAAACTCATGGTTCAGAGATTGCTTCCATCGGATTTGTAAATAAGCTAGGATGATTTGAGACAACCATTTTACATCAGTATGTCCTGACTTGTTCTGCCCTTTTCCTAGATCCTGATCTTCCTCCTTTATGGCTTCTATTAATTGTTTTAGCCATCAACATGGAAAATGGGCATAAAATGCTTTGGCTTTATTGACAATGCATGAGGTAAAGCTTTAACCAAAGCTCTCCCCTCCTCTCCACAAGTATCATAAACACTGGGGTAGATAGTCAGGATAATATTCTTTCACTCTCTTGCTGCGGCCCAATTAATATTTTATTTGTCTGTGCAAAATAGATCAGCTTCTCCAGGAAACACTGGTCCCAGTATATTCTATAGCCTAATAGCACATTCTCCTGGGAGGTGGGGGTACAGATCTACTTAGGCAGAGATGGTATATTCACCACATCTCTGGGTAAATGCTTTAATCAAAGCTTTCTGGATAAAAGGGAGGTGGTACATTCCCTTCCTCTTGGATGCATTCTGTGCAGACACTTGACCCTTATGCTCTGACAAACTTACCCATTTTGGCCATGCAGAGGAAAGCAACTGGAAGAATATAAGACTTGTAGAGCCCATGGTAGCTTAGCTGTTAAGTAGGTACTGAGATGATTATTGCTTCTAAAACTAAGGATTATCTAGGCATGCCAGTAAGCAGCCTATAAATGTTTAGGGGACTTGACAGGTGCAAGTATAATTATCTTAGAATTTTAGGCACCTCCACAGTTAGAAAGGAAGGAAGCTCTAAAGTTCTACAGCCTATAACAGACACCACTATGAAGGTAGTTCAATTTACAACAATCTCATATTTTTCAGTTCAGAACAATGGTAAGGTCCTGTGATATATTTCACACTCCTCTTGTCAGCCACACCCTAATTAAAAAGTAATGAAATTCTACAAGATAAGGCATTGTCTTATGGTATCTCTTCCTGAATTGTGGAATCATATGACTAAAAGGAAGTAAACAAAGAACATAAGGAAGACTTAACTGAACTTTAAAGGAAGATTTGCTAAAAGTTCCTATAAGCCATTAGGGCTCGTTTTTCACTCATTTGTCAATTCTTCTGTCTTCCACAGAGTATTGCACACTGGCATCATAATGGAGGGTTCTTTTTGCTGCATATCTAGTTTTACCATATAAGAGGGAACTTCAGGTATTAATTCATATATTAACTTTGCTAACTATCTTCTGGAAGCTATCCAACTTCTGTTTACTTCATGGAGGTTTCAGTTGGCTTCAGTTCTTCAGTTACTTTGGGGAAAAATCTTTTTTCCTTGCTCCATTTGTCCTTTCCTTAGGATTTAATCTCTGATAGCTGGTATTCTGACTGGAATTTAGGATACAAGGGATTTAGGATACTTTCTTGTTTGCAAGAAAGGCTGTGCTTTAGGTGGGACTGGCTGCATCCTTATCCTGCTTTTGACTGAAACTTCAACAGTCAACATTACACATCAATTTTCTGTTGCAGGTGTCTGTCCTCAAAACTCTATGTAGGGCTTGAAGTTCTTCTGGGTCTTCCACTGGAAATGCAAACAGCAGGAAGGGTTAAAACCACTGTTTTTCATCTTTGATCAGGCAAAGTCTCCATTCTGGCAGATTCCAACTCAGCCTGTGCAATCCAGGTCTTTGCAAGCTGCCAGCCTGACTACTCCAACATAACAAGCTAAAAATTAAAATCTTGACCCTATGAAAGGTGCCCCCAGTTCTGAGGAACACAAGCGCCATTTCAGTGCAGCTCTCCAATCTACACTGAAGCATCCCCACTGAGGATAAACTTTTGGTCCAACATCCAAAAGCCCCTTTCCCTCAGTTCCCCACCATTCCAGTTCCCTGTTGTTCCAGTACCGCCTCCCAGCTGCACCACACTTCTCAGGTACTGTCAAGCCAGTGATGCCCTCCTCTCGTTTTCTCAGCAGGTGATTTCCAGCAGTCGACTTCAGTCTTACATGATACTAAATGGCTGCAAAGTTTACTGTCAGCAAATCAGCAAGTGATACTTGTTTCTTTATCTCTAGCCTTCCAAATCTAGATGATTTTTGTTAAATTATCTATAAATCCATCACTGAAGACCTTACTCCTAAAGCTGTGAGCAGACAGAAGGAGGAATGGTACAAGGAGAACAATGCAAACCATTGTGGTTTACATCCTGCTGGTTTCAACTGGAACTGATATAAATGAGTGGCATCTTGTGCAAAAGAGCAAAGCATGGTACCACGCTGCCCAAACCTGCCCACTCTTGAGTACTTAACCCTGCAGATTTAAAAGGTCATTGGATACTATTAATAAAATAAATTGATTAGACTCCATTCAATAGCCTGATGAACTGGATGCCAATTTACAATACTCTTAATGATTAGAAGAATAATTAAAACTGTAATTTATTCTGGATATCACCAATTATTAGAAATCACCCCAATTCATAAAAAAACCTGAAGTTCCTGAGACCACAGTTTCACTCCTAGGCAATTAATTAGGAATGGAATAAAACTATCTTCAGAGCTAGGTTCAGACCTAAACACACTCCTCTGCACCCCTAAATTTTAGAGGCATTCAAACCAAGGGAGTAGGATTCTTTTAGAGCCTATTAATTAGCTTTACTCATTACCAGCCCTTACAGAAAGGTGTCTCCTACATAGAGAATGTTTAAATACTGTGAGATGTCCCGGCTTTCTATAAATAGAAATATTACTGTGATTATGGCTGGAATTAATTCAAGAAACTTCAGAAGTAAGATGAGTAATGAATGGGACTGGCATTTATTGGTTATAATTTAGAAGAATATAAGTATATACTGGCTTCCCTTTTGAGGCATCAAATCCAGCCAATGTTGGTAGGAGGAATGCAGGCTCAAGACATCCTCTCTTGGGCCAACAAGACAGCTAGAGCACAGCCTGCCACCCAGCCGTGGCATTAGTAGCCAAGGGGCAAGCCCAGAAGTATGAACCTTCAAGAAAGCAGGAATGTTGATAGTAGTTTGTACGGCATGCATTGCTCCTATGGCAGCCATACCCCTCCTCATCTGCCCCCTGGGGCTGGGCAACTTTTAACCTATGAGAACAGCAGTGTGACAGGTGAAGGTGCACCGCTTTGCTGTCTCTGTCTATAGGTGCTCATTTGCAGGAGCTGCGACACCTGCCCAAGTGGAGGAGAACTGAGGAGGCTGCAAAAGCAGCTGGAAGCACAAAGGAAGAACCCATGTAGTTTTCCCTCCTACCAAGCTTCCCTTCTGATACCAGTGCCAGGAAGGGTGAAGGGAGTAAGGCCCTGGTGACAGCGGCTGATGGTGCCAGCAGGAGTCCTCAAGAAGCACAGCCTAATGGAGGGCTGGTACCCAGCTGGAGGAGAGAAGCAGCAGCAGGAGGACTGCATGGTCAAGGGAGCAGGAGGAAGGCAAGGAGCAGAACAGATGGGGAAAGGAGACAAAATGAATAACAGGCAGAGACAGCAGGATCAGTGTAACTCCAAAAGCACAAATTCCTTTTATTATATTAAAAACAAATCACTATTTTCATTACACTATTCCTCCACTCCATACACACACTGTAGGTTGCTACTGGCTGGATCATTATGACAGTAGGGCAGGAGCTAGCACACTGGTGAATAGCAGGGAGAAAAAGTGGTAGCCCTACTCTCAGGCTCTGCCCCACAGTAATAAAGCCTGGGTCTGGGAAGGAAATCAGTGGTTTGTGTTAAAGGAACTCAAGTGGCTAATAAACATCCCGCCACTGCAGGAGTGACTGAGGATGCATAAAGCCATGCTTTGCCTGTCTAAAGCACCTCTCACCTGAGGGCATCTGAATCTTATTTTTTTCCAGGCACTAATTATTTAGTTTCCAAATTAAAGAAGCATCTTGCAGAGACGGCCATTACAGGCAGAAAAACTGTGCTTAGATCAAGTCAGAAAGCAGGTTAATAGCACTGCTCAGAAGAGAAGCCAGCTCTCCTGAAACCAATTCCTATATACTAACTATTGGCCTGTGGTGCTTGCAACCATGAAAAGCCGTGGAGTTTTACACACACACTCAGCAGGTGATAGAAAGAGCCCTAAGGAAATATAAACACCTACTCCACATGAGGCCGTCAGAGCTCTGAGGTTACATGTCACCTCCCGGCGTGCTCAGGAGGATCTTGGAATTATAGATGAAATGAATGTGGATGGATTTCAGACTTTGACTTTGGACTTCAGGTGTCGAAAGGCGTTTCACCAGTATACGTGCTCTGCTATTCCCATAGCAAAGTATTCTGGTATTTCCACAGCAAGGCATGTGCACTTTCCGCTGAGCCTTTCTGGATGACCAGTCTCCTCTTACCAGCCTGGCATTCCCCTGTGTAGAGCTTCTGGGCTATGGGTGTTGCCTTACAGATGGACACTGGGCCTTCAAAACTCAGATGCAGCCAGGTATGGACTGCTGACAAATCTATTCCTGAGACTCGTCAGACTCACAGCAAACAGGGGAATCGCATAGTGACTTCCAAAGGGCATGAACACAGAGAGCTGCCATCAAAAGGTTTCTCATCCTCGAGTGCCTTTAGCCTGGAACTGTCATCAGAGCTATCACATTCATTCTCAAATCCAAACAAAGCCCTCCCTGTGTAGGGGGAAAGCCCTGAGCAACTGAAGAGGTGCAAGAAATTTATGTGCAGGAGGGGAGGACAACAGGAGAGTTGTACAGAGGGAAGGATGCATGGGCCAGCAACTCATGGACTGAGCAAACAGTAGTCAGTAATGCACCACCAGCCTGCTGGCAGCATGCACAGGTCTCAGCTTCTATTATATGTAATTGGTGCTTTTGCTTCATACTATCTCAGCCAAAAGCAGAGGCAATCTTGAGGCTATGCCTGCTGTTTTACTTGCTAATACACCGACCCCTCAGCATATACATGCCTGCTCAGTACGGGCTAGGCAGAGACCAATTAGGCCCCATGTGCTCTGCACGTGGAGCAGACGAGAGCCATTGCAGGATCAACGAGGCCAGCGAACCCAAGCAGGTCTACACCTCCTTGATTTACATCATCTAAGAATATCAGCCTGCTTTCATCTTGCAATGGGCAAAGGGACCAGTTCACCTTCCCACTAGCACAAGAAGGCCTTGCAACTTGGCAGCTGTCAGCAGTGGGGAATTCCTGCTCTCTGTGAAATGAGGAGAAGGAAATGCAGTGTCTGTGCAGGGTGGCTACTAGATCCTGGGACGGTGTCACAGAACTCATGACAGCTGGCCTGAAATGAGAGCGTGCTTGAGGGGAAACCTCTTTGCACTTTCTCCTCCTAGTCAGTCAAAGCCACATGACTGGAGGAGGGGTGCCCCTCATCCCCCATTCCCAAGCGATGCCCACCTTCTCTGCGTGGCATGGGCAATGGGCAGAGAGCTACATACTGCCCATTTTCTTATGCTGGGTCAGGAGCCGCACTGAGATCATTGAGACACCCTTAGCATTGGGGCAGGACCAGCCCTCAGACAATACATGTCGGTTCCTTGGGCTGCACACATGCACCCAGCCCGGCACAGGCAGATAGATACAAGATTCAGCGCAGCCCTCTCAGCAGGGATGCCTCTACGTACCGGTGGGTACCGCCTCACTGGTTTTTTACTGGGACTCTCATTTGGGAGCAAGTGGCAATAGGCAATTTGGATCAACAGACTGGTTTCTTTCCCACTAAGTATTACCATTGTCATTCTTCCCCTAGAAACTCTGCCTGCAATTAGTTCCCTAGGAGGGGGCTTGTCTGTGCCATTAAGAACAGTTACATTATGTGATCTAGGAGAAATCAATGTCTCTAATAGTCAGCAAAGGCAGTGGAGGAGGACAGGGTGATGGGAAGGGTGTTTCCCTGGAGACATCCCTCTTGGGAGAATTCCCAGGGGTATTGCCCCAGGAAGAGAAATAGTAAGGACCTGGAGTAATTAAACTTCCATGCAGCAATTGTTTACTGGAAGAAGCACAGAAACTGCTCGGTGTCTCTCAGAAAGGCAGAGGCAGTGGCTAGACTCTCCCCAGGCGCAGATGAAGTGCCCCTGCCCTGAAATCAATGGTCTGTGGTGATTTACACCACGCTGGCAAGTGGAGGGAGGAGAGGCGTGGATGTACTCCTTTCCTTTAAAATACCCCTTTTCCTCTCTCCACCTTGGTGTTTAAAGGTAAGACCATGCCTTGCAAGTTTTAAAGCATCTGGATTGCATGGCATAATTAAGTTATTCTAAATGAGGTCCGAGGCATTTTAATATCCCGAGGCAAGAAAGCCTTAACTCTGCGTGCATCTTCCTCTCTCTTTTTCTCCATTTCCTCCTTCCTGCACACCTCTGCAGTTCCTGGAACGACAAGACACCTCATCGGCTGGCTGTAATTGCCAGAACAGTTCCCTAAAGCTTTCTCCTTCTCCAATTGCATTAAACTGCATCTTTAGAGGTACAGCCCTGTTTATTCATGCCGCTCGCGTGGAAGGGGAAAGAAATGCAGACTGCCTCTTCCCCCCTCCCTCCTTTGATTTGCTGGGTGTGGCAGGTTTGAACCTTTGCAGCCGCTGGCTCTCCAGCACTGGGGCGAGGCGGAGAGGACGGAACGGGAGGGAAGCCGTCGGATACGGCTGGTGATGAATGAGAGTCATCTCACCCACAAGTGGGAAACCTGCTCGCAGGTTATTGTTTAATCACTCATGCAATCCAATACTGAGCACATACCCCCATAACGTCCATCTGTTCTAGTATGCGGTGCATGCAACACTTGCATTTCTAGCCACCTATCGAACTATCCAGCTCTGCGTATTACTGACTGCATCTCTTGCTGGCAGTAAAGGTTACGCTCAGTTTTTCAGAAATTGCTTGACCCAGTCTTTCGGTTATGCCACCTTTTAGCTGAATATTTTGTGGGCACAGATTCAGAGCTGCAATCAACTGTAGGCAGAAATGACAACACCAAGCTATCTACATCTCTCATGGGCGGGCACAGTCAGTCAGATACTTCACTGTTCACATTGGCATCGCACCCACAAGAAAGAATAATCTGCAAGGTATGAGTGTGTGAACATAGTTGTCTTTGAGGGGTGGGAAGACAGACACATACAGGCACACCTAGACACAAATGTGAAGAGATTTCTTCCACGCCCATGCCTGTAAATTCAACACTTCGCTCTTTAGCTGCCAGAAAGGCGGGACACTATGGGCTTCCCCTGAAAAAGAATTTGAGGATTACTGTCTTTATTTCGGGAAGGAAACTGTGCTGAAGAACCCATTCCATCTTTTTCTCTCTGTGAAAGGTCTGGGTGGGGATAGAGGAAGAGCCCAGGCTGAAAACTAAGGTCTTTTTCTTCTCCAAATTAAAGCCTCCTCTGGCGTATCACCAGCTTTGCTGAGCAAACTGCGATATTGCCAGTTTGGCAATTGCAGTGTGTATTCAGGTATAGGAGCAGGAGTAGGGCTCTGAGCCCAGGAAGAGCCACCGAATATGCAGGGGCAGGCACATTCCGGTTGCATGGCTGCATAGGGATCAGAAGGCATGTGTGAACGCGTGCATGTGTGCTTGTGCATATGTGTGTAGCACAGATGCGAGCAGCCGGAGCGCGGAGATGTGTGCCGCACATGCACGCGCAAAGGGGTGTGTTCCATGCGGTGGGCTCATGTGCGGAGTGGGAAGAGAGGACTATGTGCGATCAAGATACCTGCATACCATGCATCTCTAAATATGTCAGAATACAAAACGACAGGACTAAACCCATAGAGGTGTAAAGAACAGATACATCGGAATATTACTGAGGAGCTTTAATGCCCAACCTGTGATGGCACGGGCAAAATTATCCCCCTCCCCCAACAGCTCTCTTCTGACTCCAAAGAATCCCAGAGCTACCTACTTTATTTTAAAATTTGCTGTGCACCTCCACCCACCGCTCTGTCATGCTGCCTCCCTGTCTGCCTGCCTTCTCCTCCTCTTCTCTTTTCATCCCATATTTGCCAGCTGAACGTGCTTGGCTGGCTGGCTGCAACGTGTTCCCCCCCTCCCAGCCATCACCACCTCCCTCCAGGTTTTAGTGAACGTATTGTTAATTGCAAAGCATTTGGAAAACCTGCATGGGGAAAAACACAGGATGACGCAGAGTCTCTTTCTATCCCATTCACCTGCCCCTCCCCATTATTCTACAAAATTGCTGTTTTGTTTGGTAACACACATCTCTATTCAGAAACACACCTTAACCTGGATTTTCTTTCAACACCATGCTGTTCTACAGTAACTGGAGTTACTCGCATCAGTGTGTTAGGCTATTGCTCCGGAATACTGCAGTGCTATATTGTAAGAGATATATAAATGTACGCATTTATAAATAAAGTAACCAGTACGGTGCTGTACCTAAGACCGAGTTGAGTTTTGCGCTCAGAACAAGGACCAAAGCTCTTTGTTGCTACCTACAAATCCGTAATTAGGGGAAGTTTCCAAAATGCCTTACAAAGATATCTGGGGCCAGTTCCTGCCTCAAAGTTCCAACTGCATAAATCCAGCATCCTCCCGAGGAAGTCCAAGAGGTTCAGCCAAAATAGGCTCTCTTGATCAGGAGCAGGTTTGGGCTTTCACATGAAATAAAAGGGGGAAGGGTGAGGGGGGAGTGACCAAAGTAGCATTTTTCTCAATTTCATTATCATTTTGTACATAAAAATATTGGCACTGAAAGCTAGCCACCACCCAAACCTTCTTATCACCCCGATTCCCCGATAGGAAAAGCCAGGTGATACCAGTAAGGGGAATGAACTGGTTTCCAACAGGTTCACACTGTGAGCTTCTCTTATCCCACCCGAGTTCGGAGCTAACAGAGGCGTGGTCCTCTGTCTCTTTACCAGCTGGTGCACAGTTGTCTAACTGGTTGTACTATGAAGGGTATTGCAAAAAGGGTGACTCTCCCCCTCCTCTGGCTAATGCTTTTGTTATTAATTAATTGCATTTTTCACTACAGCACAGGTTGGGAAAAAAAAAAAGCTCCAGGGTAGTTCTTGCTCAGATTGTTGTAACACAAAAAAAATGAATGCACCTGTCCTCTGAGCCACCTCACAGCACATGCACATAAAGCATCTCCCATTCATCGGAGCCAGGAGCAATAGAAAGCATTCTGACCAGGGATCAAGGCTCACTGGGCATCCTTTCTCTTTTTTTGCCATAAGATGAAGAATTGCTTCCTTTATCTCCAAGGTAGAGCCAGCTCTCATCACGTTTCCTGCCAGCCGCACCCCCCCCACCCCCCATCCACACCCTCAGAACCACAGACAGAATAGCCCAGGCAATACATCTGCCCACTATTAAAAAATAATAAGAATAGAGGGGACATTCTGATAGCTCCCCAAATTTGGAGGTAGGCCACCCCCCCTTCCCCACATCACCAGCCCCGGAAAGGCAAAACAGTCATGTTGCAGGGTGTGAAAAGAGCCTTCAGTCGCAAGATGCTGAAGAACTGCCAAAGAGATGTNCCCACTGTACAGAGGCGACAGGGGAGAGGGGACACTGCAGACTGCGGAGGGGGTGGGAGGGGTGGGGTGGGGTGTGCCTGGGAGGCACCGGGCGATGGGGAGCCCCCAGCCCCACTCCCACCCTGGCAGCCGAAGCCCCCGGCACCCGGCCACGGCCCGGAGGGGGATTTAACGCGTGAAGACAGCGTGGGTTGGGGTGGGCACGGTGGGAAGAAGAGGGAGCTGGGGGTATTGCCATGGCAGGCAGTATATGCCATGCACAGGTGACGTACCGTAGGTGGGAGCTGCGAGCTAAATGGCAATCGGAAAATATGTTAAAATGGCTGTTAAAAATCCCCCTCCCCCTCAGCAGCACATTCGCAAACATATATGTATGTGCTGCCTTCTCATATGTGCCGGCATAGACCTTGCGGAGTGATGTTCTGCAGCACTGAATGGGACAACTTTCTCCCTTCTTCCCTCAGTCCATCCTATAGACCTTCCATAGGCACAGAAAGCCACACTCCTGCAACACATTTTTTTTTTTTTAAGATTAGCTCCAAAACCTACAGATATCATCCCTTTGCCTTCTGTATAGATCTCAATTAGTTTCAGTGCCTAAGTCATTTCTATGCCTATTGATCCCTGCCTGCAAATTGCTGTTCACTATGATGGGGAAGACGTGCATGTTCACACACACGGCCACCCCGCCTCGCACGTGTGGGAACAAAAATGTATGGATTTGCATGCATAGAAGATCATGGCGATGCGTGAGCCTGGGCGAACATTAATGCGCGCACACATCCCCAAGCACACGTCTTGAAAGTTATAACACCCTGTTTTCTCAGCACATATATGAGCAGGGTAGCTATATCTGTCATTGCGAAAAAATATTCCAGACAATGGTTAAACCTAAGTATCATAATGTTGAGCATGTTAAAAATATAAAAAGACTGCTGAAGTTTTAGGATTTCATCTACTAAAATTCAAATTTAGCTTATTTACTGTGTCGGGGAGGCACAGTCAGATGCTCTTCTTTTTTTTCAGCACTAATCTCACTACATCAACTTCTCTGACACACCATGGAGTTACTTCTAATTTATTTTTAATGTAAAATTGCCGGCAAAAGAGAAAAAAATGTATTAGGTTATTATTAAGGCCTTTGCTCTTTAAATATATCTAAATACGTTATTAACACAAATATTCACGCATGCATGTGCACTTATACAAATAAATGCATACACATATAGATACAGTTTCTGGAATACCCCTCAGTGCAGACTCCTACATAATCATATTCAGTTGCTATGACATCACTGCAGTTCCCAGTACCCCGTATTTTTTTAAGGAAAGCAAACAGCATTTCAAAGAGAATCTAGCTAGATATCTGCATCTGTAGGTAATTAAAAGGAAGTGCCTTTTAGGGTCAAGAAGGTATCAGTGTTAGTCCTGGTTTTACAGTCTAGAAAAGGGAAATAATGATATGATAATGAAATTCAGAGAAGATACTAAACTGGGAAGAGTTGCAAACACCAGCTGACACAGAAGTAGACCAAAGGATTAAATAACAAAAATCAGATTCAGCTTCAGAAAATGCACGCAGAGAAAAAGAAGGCAAACTATGCAATCATAAAAGACAACAGGTAAGAAGCGGAGCAACAGAAAGCAATGGGCACGAAGTTCAAAGAAGGGGTGTCTGTGACATAGACCACTGCTGGCAACACTATGCCAAGGCCCTGAGGAGCAGTGCAATGGCATTTTGGAATATGTCTATGGGACTTACGAGCCTCTGCTCCGGCCCCCTGAGTTGCTGGGAGCTCACCTTCACAATGAAGTTAGTGTGTCATCAGCTTGTGGGGACTTGCTAACCCACACGACTGCTCCCAGTGCCCTTGGGAGATGGGACTCCTCCAGCCAAGCATGCATGTCCCCATGTGAGAGTGTCACTCTGGACTCTCTTTGGTGACAATGAAGAGAAATGGGAACTTCGAGGGTGCGATTCAGATCATCCTAAAGCAAGAGCTTAAACTAGGTCAGACGAATCACGCTTCATAAGTGTTTTAGAAGCTTGTTTTCTTCCCACTGACAAGGCCTTTTTAGGGAACCTCCTTGCTGTAGGAAGCCCTGCTGAGGAAAGCCTTCCCAGCCCCCATCTTTCCCAGACACCAACCTGGAGGGGGAGCAGGCTGGCAGCAGAAGGGCTGCGCTGGTGCAGCCACGTAGGGTAAAGCTACCTTTCTATGCACACCTGAGGCAGTTGCTCACCAAAGGCAGAGCCACCTCTCTTCATGCCCAGCCCCAAGGGCACTTCATACTCTAGCTTATTGCAAACCACTTTTGACACATAGACAAAAACCCCTTAATAGGAGTAGAGAATGCATGTAGAATTAGAGGTGAGTGGCCAGTCCACTGCAGGTCACATGTGAATTCCCTCTGAATTAATCTTCTTATGTGGAAGACCCACAAGCTGAGACCCAAATTTTCAGGGTATGTTAGTTCCTAACACCACTTTCTTCCAACTCAGGACCCTTTTAAGTATATTTAAAAGATGGACTTTACATTCTTTGCCCAATTACATGGTTCTGAAAAGCATATCTCAGCATCCCTTGCCCTGCCATTTTGGCTATGTCATCACTCCAACCTGTTAAGGTAAATTATCTGGTAACAGAGAAGGAAAAAAGGACAAGTCTACAGCAATGAAAAGGCTGAAGAGAATAAGAGGCAATTAAAGGCACAAACTTCAGCCAGGGTATTAATGAACATGAGAAGCAAAACTCAAGGGAAAGAGAGGAGGCAAATCTCCATTTCTTGAAGTCACCAAGTCAAGATGAGATGCTTTCATCCAAATGACACTTTTGTCTCTCCACTGCACTGCCAGCACTGGCTTATTCAGCGCTCCTTCAGAGTTTCTGGATAACACTGCATTGCACAGTATAGACATGCCCTGAAAGGCCCCTTTGACCTTGGCTTTTGAATCTGCACAAATAAAAGGAAGAGCAGTTCCAAAGAATAACATGAAGGGGGGGGCTGGGGAAGGGGGCTGGCAGGAGGGGTTGAACAATGGCCATAGATTTTAAAAGCTTCGTCTGTGAGACTTGACTAAATGATAGCAAGGAGGTGGAGAAGTGTGATATTTTCAAAATCTGTAAGCCCCCAGAAGGGAAAGGAATCATTTGGAGTGATATATTAACCACTGTTTGGCGTATACTGCGTGTTCCTTCACTGTGAAGGAGAGTAAAACTTGTGTAAAGTAATTATTAAGATGACTCCTTTAATTTAAAGCCATGTTTTCTATTTAAATGGGTCCGGATCATTTCAAGTAACGAGACATATCAGTGGTTGCTACAACATAGGGTGGCTGTACTGAGACAAAACCCAGCGTTTTTTCCACATTCAGTTCTGCTCCAAGGTTTAGCAGTGCCTGAAGTTACTCCAGCAGCTCAAGGTCTGTACTGGCTCAAGGAAAAAGTATCTTCAGTCCGGCTGCTAATTTAGGTTCAATAGTAAGAGCTTAGATTCAGTTTTGATTTGAAGAAACATCTAGTTTCAACCTGCTTCTGGGACTGTTATCAGGCTGGTCCCCTGGCCAGACGATGTCAAATAAAACCAAGAAGAAGGAAGATAGTTTGCCTCTAAGAGTTGTCCCAGTGGTAAGCATGCTAAACTGAAGAGGCGTCTCGTTGAGAGGAGTACTGTGAAAGTCCCGTTACTAGGGATATTTAAAGCTTCAGTAAAAACAGCACTGAAGTGAGCGACTTGCTTTCATTGGGAGATAGACTGGGTTTTCTCTTTATTCATATGTTCCACATATAGTGGTAGCCTCGCCTTTTGTTAGCCAACTTTCATGCTGAAGGGAAAAAAGCCAATTTTATAAAGATTTTTTAGGATCCTCATTTGAATAGGCATTCCTGAAAATCCCACTGTTGGCCCACTTGCATTTTTAGTCTCCTCAGTAGTTTTGCAACTCTGACCTCATTTGGCCTCACTTTCAGTCATCTATGGCTTAATGACACAAAAGAGTGCAGTGCAACACTATGACCAAACTCATTTTCTAAATGATTTAGACATAGTTATGAATCTCCTTGGACGACTACCCGTTTTTCAGTATAAGGATCACTTATGTCAATTTACCCTGGATTTCAGTTAATCCTGAATTATTAATAATAAAAAAGGAAAGCCTAGTTTATTTTGACCTAAGATTGCACGCCACAGGCTGAAATAAGTGGCTTTAAACCCATGAGTTTCAATAGCCAAAATACCACTTAATCTTTCAGAGAAGGCTTCAGAAATGCCAGTCCAGGAATGCTCTAATTCGTTCAGTGCCTTTAATGACTGGTTGCTCATCCTCCAGGACACTGAACACACATGCCATTAGCACCTGTTGCCATCGTGCTAGTGAAAGAGATACACACAGGTGCTCTGCATTTCTTCCCCGTGATTTCCATTTTTCTTCCCATGCTGGCACAGCTGGGCTCACAGCACTAAAGACACCTTACTTTACAGCAGGAAACATAATAAGAAATGGCCTCAATAATTTCCCTGTTTTCATCAATCTCAGAAAAAATGTGGTTTCCGTAAATTGTGTGGAGTATACAAACTGGAATATCTGGGTGAGAGCAAGGGTAGAAAGATTTTTAACATGCACAAAGAATGGTCTGTACAACCCCCAGGTCAATGTTAATTATTATTGAGCTTCAGAATCATCAAAAATGCAAATACAACAGTTAAATCCCAGCACAGCTTAGTGCTGAAGACCTTCTTCATCTTCATCTTCAGTAAAATGAAATCTCATCTGCTTGTCTGTCAAAAAGAAAAATGTCATGACAGAAAGCAGCCAGCCTATCAGCTATTATTCTCAGTGTAGTTATAGTCTGCCATGGGGGAATGTGATAACTCTACAAAGCAAACCAAATATGAGACAGGATGACCCAGGAAGCTCCTTCCTGCTTCTCCAGGGACCCTTCAATGTGTGCTGTTGGGTATACGCAGCAGTTCCTTCCGCTGTAGCACAGGCTCAGCAAAGCAAGCTTTGAACGAGAACCAGTGGTAAGCAGGAGCTCAGCATGGGGCAATTTACACTGGTTCTCAGGCTGCCTCCATCGTTTACTCCGAGTCCTGTAGTGCCGTGGAAAGTTGCTGTCAGCAGCCAGGCTGGCCACCGGGCAGTGCCACATGAGGGATGTCGACACTGCTCCATGCTGTGGGGCATGATGGGACTGGGAAAGAGATAAATCCTAAGGTGTGCACACTAACTTCAGGGTATGATTTGGAGAAGGAGAGTCCATCTCAGTGCTGTTTCGCTCCCCTCCTGGCTTCTTCAGTGATATATTGCCATTCCCCTAACACTGCAGCACCGAATGTGGGAGCTGCCCAGTGATACCAGTATGGCGACATGACAGTATTATGGCCTAAGTCACAATTTCCTGAGACTTCTTTGGACATCTTGGCCCTGCTCCGCACCTGCCCACAATGTCCCTCATTCAAGCCAGAGTGGGGATGATGATCCAGCTGCTCCAGCACTGGGAACGTGGGTGGGCAGGGACAGGTTCATCCTCCTTCCTTCTTGTCCCCTCAGCTGATCGGACTCTTTCTTCTCTCCAGCAAAGTAGCCAAGTTGACCAGAACCAGTCTGCATGCAGGAAGATACAAGAGGTAACCTGGAGTCACGAAACGGACGAGAGTAAAGGAAAGTTGAAGAAGGTCTCTTCCTATGCCCTTACTTGGCATTGCAGTGCCAGCTATAGGGTGAAGTTTCCAGGGGTGAAGAACACCCAACAGATTAGATCTGCCCTAGCTTTCAGCCCTTCAGGAAAAAGAATGAAGAATTTCTAACCATGGCCAGTCTTCACTCACAGGCACATGGAGACCACCCATGCATTGATGAGGATCACAGCAGCAGACTCCACAAACCACAGAGATGGTTACAGGACTGGCATGGTTTCTGCTGGAATGGAGTTGTTTTGTTGCTGGCAGCTGGTATGGTGCTGTGTTTTGCATTTGGGATGGGAGTGGTGTTGATGGCACACTGACGTTTTTGGTTGTAGCGAAGCAGTCAAGGCCTTGTCTGCTCCTGACACCACCCCACCAGCGAGTAGGCGGGGAGTGCACAAAAAGTTGGGAGGGGACAGAGCCAGGACAGCTGACCCCATCTGACCTAAGGGATATTCCATACCATGTGACATCATGCTCAGTATATAGAGCTGGGGGAAGAAGAAGGAAGGGCGGGACATTCGGACTTACGATGTGTTGTTTTCCCAAGTAAACATTACACATGATGGAGCCCTCCTTTCCTGGAGATGGCTGAACTGCCTGCTGATGGGAAGCAGTGAATTCGCTCCTTGTTTTGCTTTGCTTGCCTTCATGGCTTTTGCTTTACTTATTAAACTCTTTATATCTCAACCCACAAGTTATCCCTTTTTTTTCCAGTTCTTCTCCACATCCCACTGAGGAGGTCGGGAGAAGTGAGCGAGCAGCTGCATGGTCCTAGTTGCCAGCTGGGGTTAAACCACAACAAGGACATAGGAGGAATATTTGTATTGGAGAAGTGTGAGGTGGTGGAGTGAGCTTACAGGACCCTGTCACTTATCCAGAGCTGTACATGATGGAGTTAGAACAGCAAAGATCTACCAGGAACTAAATGGTCAGGAAAACAGTAAACATCCACCCGCCTTAAGGCTCCAACAAGCATCTCTCCTTGCCTTGGCATCATTTAGATTAGCCACAAAGATACACATTGAGAGGAAAGAGGAAAGCCCATGTCCCTCAGTCTATCAGGAACAGCATATGTAGAAGGTGTTCCCTTGCAGTGGGATCCTCAACACAAAACTCTCTGCATCCAATAAAGTGGAAAAATTCCCCAATGCAAAATGCAGAGCACAGGGCTTGGGTAGACAATAGGTCTACGGTTTGATCTCCCCAAGGCCAAAATCTTGTTACAGTTCCCTTTAAGTAGAATCCTGCTAGATGTGGGAGATTGACCTGTAGCGATTATGACGCAATCCAGTATCAAACCTGTATGAATTGCAGATAGGGTCTGCAACACTCTTACAAGCTAAAAAGTGCTCTATTTGGTCCACAAAATCATCAATACTGGAGAGTGGAAATTCATAGTTAAGATTTCTATAGCTCTGATCATCATCATCTCACTCCAGCAGCATCACAGCTGTGCTTTGGTGGGTGTGTGCATTAAAAAAGAGTTCTCCTAAATTGTCAGAGCCACACCATGCCCAGGCTTCATAATAGTGCCCTGGTACAGCAATTATTATTTCTTTTCCAAGACCCCACTGTTAGCCAAAGGACTTCATCTTGGAGGGCTGGAAACACAGATGGAATTTTACTAAGAGTCCAGGACTGTGCAGGCAGGAACCCAAACCTGCTGCCCCGTGCATGGAAATTGCATTGCAGCGAAAGGCCCTGTTTTAGCTCAGCTCCACAGGATAGAGAGCTGTGTTTCTGGAGCATGTATTTCTGGAGGTTTAGAAGCTGTTCCAAGCATAACGGTGAATTTTCTTACTGTGTAAATCTGGGGGATTAGCTCCTTCCACAACTGATTCTGGTGGCAAGGAGAAAGAGAAGCTTTCTGGAGAGGGGCAGCCTAATCTCTCCAGGCTATTAGACATCCCCCCCCCTCGCAACCTGACAGAACAGTATTATACAAAACAAATGATACACACCATGGATGCCTGGCACTGTACCATGGCACTGTGACATGCTAGAGAAGACAGTCCTGTTTCATGCCTGCTGCAGCCATTTCTTTGCCCTACAACCTGCATGCACAATTCACCCCACTTGTCCCATCCCTCTGGTCCCCTCTATCCAGTAGATAAAGCACAGCCTGCCACAAGCTGAAGCCAGAAAGAGTTTCTTATCCTGAAGAAGGCAGCAGGAAGCAGCAAGGGAGGCAACAAGGACCCGGGGCCAAGCGCACAGGGAGGTTTATGCCTGCTCGGGTAATGGCACAGGAGATGCAGAGCTCAGCGGAGGTGGAAAGGTCTCCTTCAACTTGAGGGAGAAAGGAGGAAAAAGGCATTCATTTACCGCCTACATCAGGGAAGACAAGTATGCTGATTTTCTCATGTGTGTTCATCCTAATAGGGTCAAGTTAAAATTTATTTTAATATTGTATGCTATAAAGTGTGAAGTGTAATTCTTCCTTGTTACTCTAATTTATTCAGCCTGAGAGGAGGAAAAAGAAGTTCATTCTCTGTTTGTTATGAAAGCTATGCTCAAGTATGAACAATGTTCCATAGTAAATGATGGAGAGTTTGACAATCTTATCTGTATCCTATGATCATATATTGAAAGGTTCTATTGTTAAGAATAGATACAAGAGAATACAATTTCAGCTGCTTCAGTAACTGTATTTCTGAGCTTCCTCATTTTAGAGTTCTTTTCAAGTCAGGGATCTGTGTTTTCTCAGCATAGCTTTTTGCACACTACTTCCTTGGCTACTTTCTAAAATGGAAATGCATCCTTGTAATGTTAGAAAAGAAAACTATGTATGTCCAGCTTTCTCAAAGTTAGTCACAGTACAAAGGTAATAATGGAATGGCCATTCTGTTCAAGAACAGCCCTGAGTTCTGCTTAAACCTCTAAATGTCATTAATTTCCTTCTTAAAAATAACAGCTTTAAAAAAAAAAAAAATCAGAGAAAACAAAACACAGAGTCCTCAGGCAACACCAAGCACAAAGAGGTAACAACCTGACAGTGCCAGGTAATCTCCACATTACACGATACACGCAAGATCCCCCCCTACTTAGCTGTTAGCCACTACCATTGAATAGAGAGCAGCATGGTCATTTTCGTTCTTGCATCAATCCATGGCTTGAGGCACTGTGATGCCTTCAAGGTCTTCCAGCATTTCCTGCAACCACTGGGAATTAATAGACTAAAACTGAGCCCAACAGGGAGAGGAAAGTTGTTGAAACACAGTGCTCATTTAGTATTGTTGCTTGGAAGCCAGTGAAGGTTATTAATTCTTAGATCTTTGGTGAATACTGCGTCCTTTGTATGTTTAGTCATCCAAGAAGTCAAAATGGTCTCCCAAGGGATGTTGAGCTACTGTGTCTGACTTAATTTTCATCCTACTGTGCCCACTGAAAATGGGACTTTGCTGCATCTGCCTTTTTACCATCTCGTCAAATTCCTGCAGGTTCTTATTAGATCTTCTTCACATGCAGTCCAACCTCACTGGCCCAAAATCTGCCTCACTATTACATCTGCAGGTCCTTTCTGTGTAAGTACACCGGTGTCACATTCCAGAAAAATTAAAGGATGGATTTGGACTTTGAAAACTTAAGTCATGCTCAACATTAGAGTAAAGCTCTATTCCTCCGCACACAAAAAATTTAGGAAGCATTTGCTTACTTTCGTCGATCTTAAAACTGATCTTAAATCCTATCTTACTGTCACTTCCTCCAGCTTCCTATTGTACAAGACTTTCTGTCTGGCTTGTAGCAGCGAGGTCATCTACATATCGAAGTTGTTTGTGCTGGACATGTCATTTCACCTAATCCACAATAGTTTTTTACAAAGGCATTATTAAAAGGCATACGAGATGGTAAATCTGTCTGCCCTCTCCTGCAATGTTATTAAGTGGAACAGAAATTCTGCTGTACAGTCACACTCTGCTTTTTCAGCCACAAAAGCAAAACTGCCGTAGCTTAATAACTTCACTGAAGATTTAAAATTATTTCATTATATCCAGCGCAATCTTGTATTTTTGTAAAATCTATCCAAGCATTCTAATCATAATCTCATGTGGGTTTTTTTTGATTCGGTGGCAAACTATTGGATCTGCTGTGAATTCTGCCTTTCTGAGATCCCTATTCTTTCTTCCTAGGGGCTAAATCTATAAAAGGATCAAAGGTAGGATTCCTCATACTGCCAAAAGATGCTTTCATAAACATTAGTTTACAAGTCGTCTTCAAATTTGGATGCAGAACCACCTCCTTCCAGTTTTTCAAATTTCTTTGCAGCATACTATTGAACCTGATCCATTTATACTATGCTTGACTTTAAGCACATTTCTTTCTCTCCTCCATCACCCAGTCAGGGACCTAATAGGCTCTGTTGCTTTCTTCCAGTCCTAGTGTTCAACTGCTTTGAAGTAAAGCTTAAAGTAAAGCAACACCATCTCCTGAAACAAATGGACGTTTCCATAGGCTTTAGGAAATAACCTTTCTCAACGTATATACACTTATGCCCTGCCAACAGCATTATCTATTTTTCTAAGGCTCAGCCTAGAGTAATTATTTAAAAGCTATATACATTTGCTGCAGTGTTTAGAAAGCACCCGCTCCTATATTTTGTAATTTCAAACAGTTCCATACCTGGTTTTCAGTGCAGTGAGATATTTACTGCTCCTAACATGCTTTGGGACCTTGACAAATTTACTTCAGTTTCTCAATTACCACACTTCTAAAGGAAAAAAAAATAAAAATCTCATTCATCTTTCTTTAAGTCCCTTTGAAATACACTGTAATTCATCTTTGTTATTAGTCACTGCTGAACATGTCCATGGTTAAGGTAATTAACAGTACTGTATGTAATGAAGACACTTTTTGAAATGTTTCAAATTTGATCCTTTTGAAGTCATATGATGCAAAACTCTTATTATTCTATGACACCATGGCACACAGTATCCCCAAATCTACCCTATGTTCTTAAAATTTCCTCTCTGCTATACTTTCTGTAAATTCTCCCTGACACAGCCATCTCCCTGAACCTACATGGTCCCCTCATTTGACTCTTGTAGCCCCTAATAATTTTTTCTGGCCTAGCCATAAGGCAATAAACAGAACTTGCCATGGCTCTTTCAGAACTAAGTGTCTGCTGATTAGTCAGACATTCTACCTCAGAAAGTATCAGTTCTGCAAACTCTTAGAGGCTGGAAGAATGTCTGAGGAAAGCATTTTTGCTGTTTCTTTTATTGCTGCTCTCTGTCCCTGGTTTTGGCTCCTGACTAAAGATGGTGGACTAGATGTATCTTTGGTCTACCCAAGGATGGTCATTCTCAAGCTGCCAAACAGATGGAGTGATGCCTGAGTTTCCCTGCCTCGCCTTCACTAATTTCAGTCTTTCTCTGTCCTCTACCCAGAGCTGATATTAGTGAAACTCCCGGAGACTGAACTGTCTTTGTGGTCACCACTTCTTTATCGAACGTGGGTGGGATGAGATAGTGAGCTGAAGTCTCCTCATGACAGGGACAGACCAACATTCTGAGCCAGTGTAACCACCAGCATATTGGGTAGGTTTCTTTGCTAATGTAGTGCACTTTTAACAGAACTTGCTCCAGAGGTAGGTTTCCAAATCAATGAATACGGCATTTCAGACCCATCAAAGCTACTTCTACAGCAGCTGGCTGCAAACATATTTCTTCTGCAATTTCTGGACTTCCCAACTGTTGTTGGGCAGCAATATTTAACCAAATGCTGTGGTGTAGGGCTCATTTAGCCAATGACATGTGTGACGGCTGTGGTGCCAAAGAACTGCTTTAAGCTGCAGCAGTGTTAGGGCTAACAACACTCTTCTAGGCTTTCCTACTCAGCAGGAAGCAGTTGCACAGCCATCCAAGTAAATTACAGGCTTATCATTCTTCATTCAAGCATCAGCACAGTCATTCAGCAGAATCTCCATGTCCCTACAGCAAGAACATAGAAAAATAGTGGCTTGAACAGTACTGTGTGTTTGTGCTTCACCTTATTTATTGCCCCTGCTCAGTAACTTTGCTGCATGGTTATTCAACAGGTGCCCTTTGAATAAGGAGCACTGGCACAGAGATGACTGGAAGACAAGGCATTAGAAAAGAGCAGCCCCGGAAGCAGCTGTGCAAGGTTTATCATAAAGGGCAGCTAACTGATTCATCAGTGCCCTCCCCAGCAAACCATGCCATATAAATGCTATTTTGAAATTAGCCTTGTGGAACAAGAAGGATTAGTTGGCAACGGTGTGCATGCCTGATGTGTGAATATGTAATGTCTTCTCTCCCTAAAGGAAGATAGGGGTGTTTTTTTAGCCTCCAACTGCATGGTGCATTGTTTCAACTCAATTTATGATGTGTGCCCCAAGGCCATTTTTGCAGCCAAACCTAATTTAAGAGAATTAGCAGGATTTTCATTCTCTACCATTGGACTGGTATTCTGGCTCTGACTCTCACACAACGCTGGAGGAAGAAGGCAAAAGAAATAATGTTATAACCCAGCATAATAAGATACTGCAATAGGAAGAGATAGGAACCAGGGCTGCCTCCTTTTGTAGGTCTTGCAAGGAAAAACAGCAAATCTGCCAGGCTACAGATTGCTGCGTTAGCATGCAGTGAGGTTGAAAGAGCATATGGCAGAAATGGCTGCCTGGCTGCAGTGCACCTATTGCCAGCCCCGTCACTCAGGGCTGTGGAGACGAGATAAAGGTTTATTTTAGTGCCCTGATGGCTGACAGGAACTTGTCATGTTGCAGAAACTGCTGAATCTCAGTCAGGGGAAGGAGGGGAAGGGAAGAGAAATCAAAAGCAATCACATACTTGGTGCATGCTTGTCTAATCTCCTGGGGGCAAAAGAAAGGGTGAGGTCTCTCAGCATATTCTGTGCGTGCAGGACCTAGCACAAAGCGGTGCTAACAAACGCAAGAAGCAGACAGCTGAATAAGGTGCCAGAAGAATCTGGACTGAACTTTATTTTAATTTGTACGCACTTTTCAAATGACATGGGGAAAGCTATTGCTGTTGGGTACGAGAAAAGTTGCTCTGGGATTTCCATGTGACTTCCCAAAATGGAGAAGAACCTGACGTGCTTCTGGTAAGTGTAGGGTTCATTCCCATAACTCCAGAGGCAGGAGATGGGGAAGAGGGGGAGGAAGAAGAGGTTTTCTCTTTAGAGAAAATTTTGACTCTTCCTGCAAAATCAGTATCAATTCTTGGCTAGAAACATAAACACTGCAATGTTTTAATTAAAATTTTATGCAGAAAGCAGATACTTTCTGTTAGTGCATCCAAAAAAAATTAAATCCCATAGAATAGTTTTGCCTAAATTTTTGAGCTCATCTTCCTCTCTATTTAGTTTTAGTCACGATTTTAGAAACATTCCCTCTATGGAGTCTTCTACTACCTTTACTGTTGATTCCAGGTAATTCATCACATAATAGGTTTTAAGCTGGGGGCACTGCAGTGTCACTTCCCAGTAAACACGCAGCCTTTTTCCCCATCAAGGTTAGCAGAAGTGTCTGTTGTACAGTGTTCTGCATCTTATCAGATCACACTTGTGGGCTGGTAGTTCCTTGAGGCAGGAGACCTCCTTTAGACAACATTAGATACAATGCTGAGCATACTGCTGGAACTAGACAGATGTGTCAGCTCCTTTAATCTGTTAATACAAGTGCAAATAAAAAGAAAAATCTGACCTGGATTTCAGTGGCAGTTGGGAGTAAACTCTGGATTCAGATCCAACAAGCATCTGAGTCAGATTTATATGCCTGCCTTGGAACATAACGCCCCTACTCCTTCCCATTGACATAACGTGTCAATGAGACATCTTCTTAATGTGACTCTGGTGTCTGATTGTTCCTCATGTTTCCTCTGGCTTCACACAATAAAACACCTTTTGAACAAGCACCTTGCCATCTTGGAAGCTGAATAAACTCAGCCTGTGCCCCAATCGCTGAAGAAGTGTACGAAGGAAGACAGAAGAAATCTGCCAGCATGGCTGGAAGAGAAGCTTATCTTGCCTTGTCTGGGTTAACTTAGGTTTCCCTCTCCAGCTTCTTTCCGTCAATCGCCGTGCTAATGTATCCACAAGGGTGCTGATCCCAGAACAATATGCTGCAAAGATGATTACAGCCTAAAAAAGAAAAGAAAACCCTGTCTCCATGGATGTTATGGGTTTCAGCTTTTCACATTTAATCCTTTAATTGGTCTTTCTGGCAAGAAGAATTTGATACTTGGCTTTATTGCCGCATGGATGAGCCCTACTGCAAATCCCATTGGGATGAAGTTACAGTCATTTGGCAGAAAGAAGATCCTTAGCAACCTCTCAAGAGCCTACCCAGAGGGTTCCTTGTTGACATCACATTTTCTGCGTGATGTCATAAAGCTTCCCAGGAAACAAAAAAAAGCAGTAGGACCTCTGGATATTTGATGAGACTGTGGCCAGCCCTTACTGTACTGTTGTATGTATCAAGAGCTAAATCAAAGAAGAGTTTGAGTCTTGGCTTGCAGCCAGAACATTGATGAACACAAAATACAAAATAACAAGGTTGATCAGGCTGTATGCACCATAAAAACAAATATAGTACAGATATTAAGTGTGAGGGACAACAGCGAGAGAGAACATTATACTGAGGCGTTTGCTGAGGTCAAGCCTAAGATGTCTTGACAACTTGCTATTGCTTTATGAACAGTTCCATGGGCTATCTGCACGCTCTTGGGCAGACCCAAACAAGGGCTAAGCAATCTGAGCAAGTCCCTTCGGAGGAGACAGTTTTGTCCTATGGGAGTAAGTCGCCTTGGAACACCCCAACTAAACATCTCAATAAAATTTAATTTCCCGTGCCCCAGGCCAACAGCGATAGAAGCTTCTTTGCATTCCAAATGAGCAGCCCTTGAGGTAGGAGAGAAACGACTTCATTTAGAATAAAATGAAATATAGGAGCTCTGATTCACAATCCTGTTCATTAATTACTGGTAACTCTTTCTGCTCTAAGAGAAGGGGAAAGATTTAAGTCATTGTAGTGAGTGCCCCTACGAGACAGGAGTGTACTTTTTTTTCTAAGTTAAGAAGTTCTTGCATTCAAACCTGAAGATTTGGCCCTAAACACCCTCCTCAAGTCAATCAATTTCTGCTGATGTAACTAATGAGGCGTCTGGATCTTATGACCCATCGTCATGGTATGTGTGCAATGAAAAGAGGGCATTTTAACACCTATGAAGCTAAAAATAAAAGCGTCACCTCCGAGGCTGGGCCTATTGTGCTTATTGCAAGGGGTGGGGTAGGACTGGTAGAGCTGTGCGTCCATCGTGGATGTCACCATGGCACACCCACGCCAACATCTCCACGGAGACACAGCACATTTCTAGCTCCTGCATCACCAACTTGTTGCCAAGGAAACAAGAGGATGCAAAAAAAAAAAAAGGAAAAAATCTCAATGACATTCAATTTTGAGACAGTCAAGAAACCCCTGAAAGGGATTTTAAAAGTGCCTGAGAAGGAAATGGAAATTGCGCTTCTAATTACAGATTCTCAACCAACTCCTTTTTATTCCCCGGTTATTCTGTCTGATCACGTCACTGTCTTCCTGCCATTCTCTGTCTACAGAGGTACGAATGCCAGACATCACTGAAAAGAGAATCAGAAAGAGCTTTCCTGGAGGGAAGGAGGGGAGGGAGGGAGAGTAGGGGAGAAGGTTCCTCAGTACAAGTTACAGTGGAGATTCCATACATAACTCAGAGAAAGCTGGTGGACAGAAGCTGCAGAAAGGGAAACGCGTGGAAGAAAGGCAGAGTGGGAGTGAAGGCTTCTGTGAGAAGGGGATATGTGTAGTTGGCAGGTGTGGGTGTACACGTGCATATCTACATCCACATGCATGTGTATTTTTATATATGCAGTTGAGAAGGCACATGTGTATACAAAGGTGTATCTAAATCCACACTAGATGGCAAAAACCTGAGCTGTGCACACCTCCACCAACCCTCGGAAATCATTAAGTTGACTTAGAAATCAAGCAATTAAACAATAAAAAGTTTGTCTTTTCATTTTGTTTCGTTTGATCCATTATACCGCTACATTTACAAGCTTTCTCCACAATCAGAGAAGCTACACATTTGCATTCTTTTTTTAAATGACAGACAGCATTTTCATGCAGCCACCTGACTCTAGGAGCTCTGGCTTTGCAGGAAAGTAGCAAATATAAGCAGAATCATAAGAAGGTGCTAAGAGCTGGTGCCCGGCAGTGTGCGTAAACATGAGAGCACATGAGAGAACCAGCACATACAAAGGGAAGGCTTTGCTGGGTGTTCCTGTGCAGAGAGACATGGCCACCTAGACAAGGTGTACAGCTTGCTGTCAAAGCATAGCAGAGCCAGATTCTACCAGCTCTGAAACCAGCATGGTCCAGAATTAGACGCACAAGCTATCCTGGGGAATGAGCACAGAGAAGATAACCTGTTTGAGTAAATGTCTGCCTATCACCTTATTTAAGCATGGGAGACAGGGAAGGTTTCATCACAGGATAGCACAAAGTGGCACAGATGTTTAATGGCTATCCTGCGTGGCTAGCGGTATGGCTTGCATTTGGGTTAGTGCTGAAACAGATGAAAGAGCTCTGTCTTCACCTTCAACTCTTCAGTATTGACAGTCTCACCCTTCTTCAGGCCTTGAGCCTGTCATCAAGCTTGCAGCCAGAGGTGAGATGGCTGTAGGCCAAAAAGGCAAACTTACAGACAGAAGTTAACTATTGCTGAATCGCAACGAGGGCCTTATAGAACGACACTGAGGGATCCTCACTAATATCAAAGAAATTCATGCAGGCTGAATACCCACAGAATTAACGATTTATGGCTTTTGACAGTAAAAGGCTGCTTGGACTCCATCCCAGGCAGAGAAGAACCAGTGCTGCCCAAACAAGAATATCCCTTTTTGCCTTCTAGCACTTTCTCCCTATCCCTTGCACATGCCTTGCAGGACTAAGAAGTCTCTACCCACTTTGAGGCATATTTTCTTCCTCTTGCTAGAAGCAGGTGTGAAGGAGGATGCCAAGTGCTTCTCTCCAAACCTGTGTGGTGGCAGTCCTGGCAGTCCGACAGCTTTTCCTAAGGTTGCCATGACATGGAAGTGATGGGCATATGAATCACGTTTGTGGAGAACACCAGCCTACGTGCCGATGCTGCGTTCAGATTAGCAGAAGCAAGTCCTGACCCCAGTTCTCCACTCCTTACTGCATAAGGTAATTTGGAGCATCCAGTCACCTCAGGGACTGTAAGCAGGAGAGGACAGGGAGACCACCTCTCACATGTACGCAGCAACATGAAACCACAGGAACACAAGCAGCCTAAATCACCTAAATGATGAAGCCAAGGTCCGATTAAAACATTTTAAGCAGTTGTCAGTGGTCCACTTCAACTTGGTTCGTGAGTAAGGTGACAATAACTAGAACGACTGAAGTGAAGGCTGTGGAAAGTGGTCTCTGCTTTGTTTGTCCCAATGCCACACTGCCCTGCAGACTCAGCCCTTGTCCATAGGAGCAGAACGCAGTGTGGGCTATCTGAAGCGGCCATCTCACCCCAGTAGAGCTGTAACGGCAGGGGGTGCCTTGTGCTGAGAGATAAATATGGATAAGATATAGGGAAGCAGAGGCATTGCTGTCAAGATGCCGGGGAGGTCTGAGTCAGGAAGAAGACAGTAGAAGCCTTTTTTTCGCTCTTCAACCCATAAAAAGGAGTATCTTAATTCTCCACTATATGGCTCAGTTATACTTTTTCTCTAACATGTCCAAAATGTTACCTTTTCTCAACACAGATAAAAACACCATTCAGGTGACTACTTTTAGAAGGCAGTTCAGATTTACAAATTACCCATGAAAAATGATATAATGCACTCTTTTAAAAAAAGTATGTTTATATCACAAGTTCCAGCTTCTGAATCACCAGTACATGTTCATGTTTCCTGGAGGGAAGGATGTTTTTCTAGTAACTTACTGTTTTGAATGAATTCATCATGAAGTACCCAACAAGTGCCGTAAAAATTTGCTTTTGGCAAAATACAAATTCTGATAGTTTTTGATTTTCCTGTTTGCTCCAAGTGCTGTTCATCAATGAAATGAACACTTATTGCAATTGACTTTTTTTCAGGGGGGAATTTTATAAGTGGTATTTCCCTAGATATAGTTTTGCATCTTCAACAAGTATTTTAATAGGAATGTTTAAAAGCCTAAGTGCTTTGAGTGAAAAAGTATAAAAAAGCTCTGAGAAATTCCAGAATTTTGGAAAAATGTTTCTAAAAGACTGACAGTGGTTTCTTTTGTAAATAAAATTGAAACAGAGTTTACAAATTATCTAAAATATATACAGACACACGCATACATATAAACATACATGCTTTGTTATTTTTATACTTACATTTTTATTTTGTGAAATAGACATATATTGTGACTTTATCTTTCTCCAAGGACATACAGTATGACCTTCTTCTCTTTAACATACACAGTGTAGGCTCTCTCCTTCATATACATACATATGCATGCATACATACTATAACACATTGCATCCCTAAAATGCATATACACTATACTCTCACCCTCTAAACACACACAAACAAATCTGCTTTTCGTATAAGCACAGCTACACACACACCTGCACAATGAAATCTTTCTAACACAGAGGCCCTGAAAACACAATTTTATCTCTCCCTAATACACACTGTCATTCCTTTTGCTAACACAATGTAATCTCCCTCTCGCTCACTTTCTTTCATACACACAGACACACAAACAGACACATACAGTGTAATCTTATCTCTCTCAGATTCAACTACAGTATCTACATTATTTTCAAAATTGCATAAACACTTTCTGCCTGACATTTTCATTTGTAGACTCCATCACTCACAACTACACAAATGCTTGCAGAGATGTGAGGATGTGGTCCTTCATCACACAAATGCCCGGTTGCTCAGGTAAAGAGGCCTTTTCTGGCAAGATTTTTTTTTTTACAATGGAGAAGATGTTATAGGCAATGTTTTCACTTTGGATGCAGTATTGGTTACACAATGCCTCTTGTTAAGATATTACACCACCACCAAATAATAAGACTTAAACAGCTTGATAAAAAAATGTCTGCTAGATCATAAAACCAGATTATTTCTGTATTGCTATCATTGTCAAACATTTCACTGATAAGTTCCACGATACATGCTGCAAGCAAATTACAATATACAGTTACACCGATATTTCCCGTGACATATAATATGATGTAGGCCCTGAGATTTCAAAAGAAAAAGAGAAAGATGTATAGAGGAGGTTCCACCTCCACTTAAGCTATTATTTCTACAACAAAAGTCTACGCTTAAATCACTTGTATTAGCAGGATTGTTCTAATGGGAATATTAGATGAGTGTCTGCCTCTGCGAGCTTTACACAATGGAGAGCGGTAACAGTAAGAATTAGAGGATGCAAACCAGAGCTCTTTTGCACGTCACCGAGTCAAAGCCAGGCTAGTTAGCTGATAGTTTCGGGGGGACCCCTGCAAAAGTGTGTTTCATGTCCTTACTCTGATTTCGAGTACCCAAATTACTTCAAAACAGAAACAAATATCAAAATGAAAAGGACCTGGAGTTGATCAGTAATGTTACAGCTAAAGAGGAAGCTTTTGCAGGGCCATGTTGGGCTACAAGGTTTTCTACACCCTACAGAGGGTAGAAGCAAAGGCGGATAGCCTGGGAGAAATACAGAGAAATTGTCTGAGCAGCCAGGGATCAGGTTAGGAAAGCTAAAGCTCAGATAGAGTTAAATTTGGCCAGGGACATCAAGGGCGACAAGAAAAGCTTCTATAGGTATGTCAGTGACAAAAGGAAGACTAGGAAAAACGTGGTCCCACTCAGGAAGGAAATGGGAGACCCACACACTTGGGATATGGAGAAGGCTGAGGTACTCAACAACGTTTTTGCCTCGGTCTTCACCGGCAAGTGCTCTAGCCATACCACCCAAGTTGCAGAAGGAAAAGGCAGGGACTAGGAGAATAAGGAACCACACGCTGTAGGAGAAGACCAGGTTTGAGACCACAAGAGGAATGTGAAAGATGCATCAAGTCCATGGGACTTGATAAGATTCACCTGTGGGTCCCGAGGGAACAGGTGGATGAAGTTGCCAAGACACTATCCATCATATTTGGGAAGTTGTGGCAGTCTGGTGAAGTTCCTGCTGACTGGAAAAGGAAAACCACCCATTTTTAAAAAGCAAAAAAAGGCAGACCAGGGGAATTATGGGGCGATGAGTCTCACCTCTGTGCCTGGCAAGATCATGGGCAGATCCTCCTGGAAACTCTGCTAAGGCACACAGAAAATAAGGAGGTGATCTGTGACAGCCAACATGGCTTCATTAAGGGCAAATCATGCCTAACAAAGTTGGGGCCTTCTATCATGACATTACAGCATTGGTGGATAAGAGAAGAGCAACTGACATCATCTACCCGGACTTGTGCAAAGCATTTGCCACTGTCCCACACAACTCCCTTGTCTCTAAATTGGAGAGACACAAATTTGACAGATGGACCAGTTGGTGGATAAAGGATTGTCTGGATGGCTGCACTCAAAGGGTTGTGGTCAGTGGTTTGATGTGCAAGTGGCGACCAGTGACCAGTGGTGTTCCTCCAGGGTCGGTACTGGGACCAGTACTGTTTAACATATTTGTTGTTGACATGGATGTTGGGACTGAGTGCACCCTTGGGAAGTTTGCTGATGACACCAAGCTGTGTGGAGTAGCCAACACACTGGAGGGAAGTGATGCCATCCTTGACAGGCTTGAGAAATGGGCCTGTGCAAACCTCATGAAGTTCAAAAAGGCAAAGTGCAAGGTCCTGCATGTGGGTCGGGGCAATCCCAAGCTCAGATAAAGGCTGGGCGGAGAATGGATCAAAAGCAGCGCTGAGGAGAAGGACTTGGGATTGTTGGTGGATGAGAAACTCAACATGAGTAAGCAATGTGCCCTCGCAGCCTAGAAAGCCAACCTCATCCTGGGCTGGATCAAAAGAAGCGTGCCCAGCAGGGCAAGGGAGGTAATTCTGCCCCTTTACTCCATTCTCGGGAGATGCCACCTGGAGTACTGCACCCAGCTCTGAGCCCCCAACATAAGAAGGACGTGGACCTATTGGAGCGGGTCCAGAGGAGGGCGTGAAGATGATCAGAGGGCTGGAGCACCTCTCCTATGAAGACAGGCTGAGAGAGCTGGGATCGCTCAGCCTGGAGAAGAGCAGGCTCTGGGGAGACCTTATAGTGGCCTTCCAATACTTAAAGGGGGCCTACAGGAAAGATGGGGAGGGACTCTATCAGGGACTATAACGATAGGATGAGGGGTAATGGTTTTAAACTGAAAGAGGGTAGATTTAGATTATAAATTAGGAAGAAATTCTTTACCGTGAGGGTGGAACAGGCTGTCCAGAGAAGTTGTGGATGTCCCTGGGGGCTTTGAGCAACCTGATCTAGTTGTAGGTGTCCCTGCCCAGGGGAGGGCGATTGGAACTAGATGATATTTAAGGTCCCTTCCAACTCAAACCATTCTATGATTCTATGAGTCTGTGATTTTTATTAACTCATTAGAGGAGGCTTTATAGAAAAACTGCAGAGGAAAAAGTTATTAAAAAATAATCTCAGGAAACCAGCTTTAAAGGTATTGTCTTAGGTCTAAATAAGCACCCTTGGCTAAACACAACTAGGGTCACTAACAGGCAGTAACTTGCTACCGTCCTTGGGAAAGTGCTAGTTTTAGGTCATAAGAGCAATTTTGCCTAAGAACTTGAGCCAAAGAATCAATTTGGCTTTAAGAGCACCTCCTTGGAGACACTGAAAAGGGAATACCTTTTTGGAGTCCAAACTAATGAAAAAATACTGATCCAATGAGGGACTGGAAAAGCAAAATCAGCTATCCTGCTACCAGAAGGGACTAAAAGAAAGGTCTGCCTTTTATGGCCTATGATGCTGCTCTGATTAGTGATACCTTGCTTTGAGAATGCTGTCTGGTTACCTGTATCAGCGCAGGGCCACACAGCTCCCAACCGAAAGACTGCCGAGCCTGGACCAACTGGGATCACAGGGAATGGGAGTGGAGGGATGAAGGCAAAGAATAGAAGAGACACTGGATCCCATCTTGAGAGCATGAAAGCCTGAACTTGAAGAACGGCTCTCAGAGGGTATGAAGGTGGAAGTGTTGTACCCCTGGCTGTGACACCTGTAGATAGCACAGGCGCACTGTCAGCAGCACTGAACAGGCCACGGGAAACTCCCATGCCCAGCAGTATTCTGGCCCTTGATAGGCTATAATCCAGCTGGAAGTCTGAAGCGGTGGTTTCCTGACACTGCCAGCCCAGCCTTCGGCTACCACACAGATACCTAAAGCCAAGCACATGACAGAAGTAGACTACTTCTAATCACTTTTGACAAGACAGAAATTGACTCTAATCCACTGCAGGAAACACCTATCACCACAGACCTTGCAAATCTATACAGCGAGTGTTAATGTCAGCCTCTTTCTATCCACAGAATTGATAAAGCTGGAGCACGTGCAGTGCAAACTTCCCACACACACCACATACCCTCATGTGCCTTTTCCCCTCTTGCCCCCTGGAAGAGATGCCAGGTGCCCGCAATCCCAGCTGCAAGGCCGTTCATGGCACTGGCACACTGTGTTGCATTAGAGGATAAGAGAACACTTCATAAGCAGGACCCAATCTCACTCTACCCCCGGGATACAAAAGCATCACTAGGCCCCTTTCTATGGTGAGAAACACACTGCAGTTCCATGTAGCAACCGCAAGCCTAATACAGCCCAGGGGCTTTCTGACCCCATTCCTGAGATATCTGATCATCTGCTGCATGGAGATACTCTCTAGAAAATAGACTGGGAGACTAGTTCAGCTGCCCTCAGCAGCTCCAGATTTTTTCCCTTCTCCCTGACAACTTCTCCCAAACATCTAATAACCTGCATTAGGGATCCTGAGCATTTTGAATGCTATTTAGATGTCATCCCTGCTTGAGAAAATTTGGTAGGCTTCACTCCGCCCTGCCCCATGAGCGCCACTGATGTTATAACCCTACTTGCTAGTTGTGAGATGGATTTATTTCTTGGAATCACCTTCAATGCACTTCGGCAAGTCTCCGAGGACCTGCAGGGAAATGTCACCTGTGGGCTAGTCAGCTCATTTCAAAGACTGTCTGCTTAGCATCTACTTGTCATGGTGTCCTGGCCACTGCTTTGTCACTAGGAACAAACCTGTGATTTTGTGTCCTGCTGAACAAATGGTTTTCCACAGGTCACTTGGTCAGCGGTACCGCTGTCACTGCCATCTCCATCGCAGTCGCCTCCTGACCTTGCTGTTGTTGCGCCAAGCCTGAGCAGAGGCCCTGCCATCAAACTTTCTAGGTAGAGCTCAGTGTGGACTCCTGCAGCTCTTCCATTTTTACCTCTAATGAGATTGACCCACAGAGGCCACTCCATTGAGGATTCAGGAGAAAGCCACTAATCAAGCTGACAGTGCCATGTGACAAAGCTTCTTCCTTTCTCTCTCTCTCTTCCACAGTTTCCCTCTTTTTTTCTTCCCATCTAATCAACCTAGTTATCTATCTTTCTGTCACAATAGTAGTTAAGTAGCTCTTCAATATTTCAGAAATAGAAACAACCAACATTCTCCTTTCTTCTTTTCCTTCCCAGGCTGTAGGAGGAATTGTTCAATTAGTTTTTTAGGTGGCGTGATTTGTTTTCTTGTTTATACACATACATGTGAGTGGGTGTTTTATAGATGTATGTGAAGAGCGCAGTGGGGGAGGGCTGGGCTGAAAAGCCAAGCTGTGTATTTATTACTGAGAGTGTAGAGATGCATGACCTTCCATAACTGATGCGGTACGGACCTCCACAGCATAGCACAGCCCCTGTCAGCACTCTGTCTCCTGCTTTTAGCTCAACCCCAACAGCAAATCTGGGCAATCACCGTGGAAGGAAGAGATTTAGTGGGAGAAGGAAGAGGAAGGAACAGTAATTATTTCAGACTTCGCTACTTCAAGATTGCCTGTCTTGGATAAACAAGATAGCCTCTGCCACTGCCTAAACATCTAAACATGAGGCAAATGCAGCAGAGAAGGTCAGCACCTTTTACTAGGCCAGCTGCTACGGACAGACAGACAAAGACACATCCAAGGTTCTCTTTGGGCTGGAAGCAGAAGTGGAGTGAAACACTGTGGATCTTTGCAGAAACATTTTCAGTGCTCTGAGATACAACAGAAGCAATTTCCTGGACAGTTTACTTTTCAAAAAAAAAAAAAATTTGTACAAAACTTCTCTAAAAAACATTTGTGCCACAAAGTACAAATATCCTAAAATATTTTGCTCTCATCAATGACAGATACTCCACTGGCTCCTAACAACCACATTTACTGGAACAGCTTTCATCCTTTTAACAGCTCTTCCTTTCTCCATGTACCATATGTTGTGTGTGGATCCTGTAAACAGAGAGAGCCGGAGGCAATACTGAGGGTCTCCTGCCATTTTTGAAGCTAGCTACTACTCAACAGATAAAATAGTATCAAACATGATGTCAGGAGTTTCGCAGTGAAAGGACGTGGCAGAGGAATGTATTTGAGTTGGGAGAAGATATTTCCAGCATTGGATTCACTGGAAGAGTGTTACCTCTATCCAGATTGCAAGGCCATTTGGGGACTTCACATAATGCTGGGATGACTGTTTTCAGATTTTAGAGTAAATGGTACGAAAAGAGGGAAAAAAGTATCTTTGTTCACTCCAAGGCAGTCTCTGTCTAAGTTTGTCCAACTGAATACCAGTCTTTCAGCATTTGTTTCCAAGAGATTTGTCTGTTACATTGCTAGTAGTAGAGTAGTAGATTCAATGCTCTAAAGCCCTTCCTCAAACACATGTGTACATGGGAGCTGGGACAGAGGGGAGAGGTGAAGGTGAGGCGCTAGGTACTGGAAGAACCCTGCAGTCCTGCAAGGCTCCTTTTGCAAGAATCTGAAAAAAAAAAAAAGACAGACAGGAGAATTGCTGACCCAGGTGGATTCACATTCTAGGTGCCTATGAGACAGAAAGACTTCCTCTTTAAATGCAACAGCTGATTTACAGAGCCCTGCACTTCAGAAAGCAGAAGGGAAGAAAACAGGCACTTCAGCTGTAGCACGGCTGCAATGAACCACCCTGAAAAGTCATTATAGTGTCTCAGCATCGGGATGTCAATGGCAAGTCACTGTACCTCTGTGTGAGATTGGCTTAAAAATCATGCCATTCAGAAAAACCAAACCATATATTAGGGATTCTTTTTATATTCTTTCTGGGTTTTGAGTCCTCAGATTTCATCTGGTCCATTTTTTTAGTATTGTCAGCAACTGCGAAGATTAGAAGCACACATTTTCAAAAAATGAAACCTTAATAAATTATCTTGTATTTTCATTATGCCAGTGTCTGGGGATTTTAAGAAACACCTGAAGTATCACTCAATGCACAGTGGTGACATTGCTGTTCCCAGTAGAGGTCTGTTATGGTCTTTGTGTTAATGAGCCAGGACGCTTTCCCTTCCATATGCCATAACCTTTCCTTAAAGCTATGGATTTCTGGAACTGCCGAGCTACTGCTCTGCGTTGTGTATGCAAGATTAGATCTGAAACCCATGTCAAAATTTCCTCCTACAAGGTAGACCAGAAGCAACAGAAAAGCAACAGGAGTTGCACCCAGCGTTTATTTCAAATATAGGCATTTATGCCAGCGCTGAGGGAATACATCCCAAATTATACATGCCAGAGGGTCTCTACTAGCCTTTTCCAAGGAGACTAACACTCCCTTGGGGAGAAGGCTCCCTCTCTCACTTCCTCTTTCTCCCCCTGTTCTGCTTCACTAAGAGAAAATGCATCTTTCACCAAGCAGAGTCAAGCCTGCAAATCCCTTGGCAGACAGCAGGCAGATTTCTCTGTTTGCTGGCCCTTATGTGACCAATTCACATAGTACAAACTAATGATGATGCAGATGTTAAAGATGGCAAAACATTACAGTGTAAACAAAGGCTCTTATAGGATCCTGACAGCTCCACCACTTAGATCACTGCATACCAAAAGCAGGAGTAAGATCAGAATGCCTCTGTCCCCATACCACTTGGAGTCTCAGGGAGATGGTTCATGCGTACATGAGATCTGTAGGGCACATGAAAGCCTTTCTTCTGAGTACCCAGCACTGGCACACAGATCAAAAAACTGAGAGAACTTAAGGTTCTGCAGTCCTCACAGCATCACCAATATTCACATGGAAATTTGAGCATCACTACCTGCAGCAAAAGTAAGAAACATTAGACCATGAGGCAATGGGTCTCGAACATGTCTGTCCAGCTCACGGCACATTTTTCCAGTGCAGGCAGAAAATCAGAAACCAGATGATCAACAGCATGGTGGAGCAGTGTATGCACCCCCCACTCCCCTTCTCTTCCCCAGGCGGCAAGCAAAGGAGGGTGAGTGCTAGGAAGAAGGCAGGCTGGCTCCCCGATGTGAGAGCCCTGCTCATAAAACTCAATTAAGTGGATTACAGATGAGCTCACTCCCAGTGGTGGGTCACATTCCATTAGAGGCAGGCTCGATGCCAGGCGGACTCAGCGCTGCTCGGATGGCAGCGTGGTCCGCCCCACCGCTTACCGTCTCTGCCTCTGATCTCACCACACCTTGCGGGACTTCTTACTCCGTGGCCCACCACTGCATGGCAGGCTCATTGCTCATCCCTGCTCACTCTCCCGGTGAGATAATCAGGGCCAGCACTGGGTCATGGAGAGACACAGGGATGGCCAAGCTCTCTGAAATGCTGTGGTCTTGGGCAGCAATGTCAGAAAGGAAAAGCATAGGGAGAAAGAGTCAAGGGGAGAAATGGGAAAATGAGCACAAAGGGAGGTTCTGTGGAAAATGATGGCAGAGTTCAGGCTGAGGCAGGGAAGGATGGAAACAGCAAGCTCCATAAACTGCATCAGTGGTATTTTATGTGAAAGTGAGAGTAATCAGAGCTCTCAGTTTGCTAATCCCAAAGGCTTTTTCACAGCATAGGTATAAGATTACAGCATCGTCTGCCGTACGAATGTATATATGCCACCTACAGACACTGCACTCAGCACTCATAAATGGGTGTGTATGTTTGTATATGGGAAACAAAGAGTCTGTCTGGGGTAGATTTGTGTGTGTGGATGACTGTGTTTGGAAAAGAAAGTGGGGAGGGAGAAGAGAAGGTGAATGAACCTGTGAAGGGTGAGCGTGTGTGGGTGTGAGGGCAAGAGAAAGCTGGATGAATGAGTGTGTGGGTGTGTAATTTATGGGCTAGAGTAAGTCAAATGTTATAAGCACCTGCAGGCATTTTGCCAGATTTGAGACCTATTTTGACTTGTTTTGTGCATCCCACTTTGCTTTTCACTGTTTGCAAACGTTCCTGGCAGCTCAGCTTAATTCGTACAAATAGCAACCAACCCAGAGCAAGCCAAATATGTTGTGAAATAGGTTGAGCAAGATGCAGGTTTTTTGTGCAGATCAAAGCAGCAGGGGCTTTGTACCATCTGGAACTTGCATACCAAGTCCCAGGCAAAGGCCTACAAGGGAGATCAATCTACTTACCTCCCCACCATTTGCCATCCCACGTGAGGAACGAATACTTCAGACCAGTTGTAGAGTGAGACATGCTGTCTGGACAATGATCCTCACAGGGCATGGGACCCACACAGCGCAGGCATCTGCTGTCCTGGCACAGGAGACCTCCATATCCACAACCTCAGAGAGAGCTTTATGCTTTATCTCAGAAAGACTGAGAGGAAGACAGCAGCCTTATGTTTCATTCCCTTGTGTGTGACAAGTAAATTCAGTTTGGCAGTGTGAGGCAGCAGGTTTCCTATTTGCTTTACCACCAGTTTACCAGGCAATTTTGGACAACTCCCCTCGCCTTCTCCACATTTCTGTTCCTAAGATATAAAAAACTAGCCGTAATGACACAGACATGAGATCTCTTGATGAAGAGCACTATGTACAACTCAGGTGATAATATTCTCTTGCACTAGCTGAGAGTGATTGCCAAATCTCCTTTGCATTAATTGGCAGCAGTATCCAACCCTTAAGCTCAAAAGAAGTCCAAGCCTGAATTGCAGGAGCTCCAATTCTAGGCTCTCCAATTCTACTGGTCCCTTCAGCAGACCATCACCCAGGTCCTGGCTGTCTGTCTCAGGACCTCCAGCATAATACATAGAGCCCACCCTACGTGGCAAGGGATCTCACAGTCCATTTGGCATGTCACAGATTGTGCTTGCTACTCTGCCCTTGGCAATGCCACCACCTGGCTGTATGTCCAGTGTATTAGAATCCAGACTAGCTGGGACGCAAAAGTACTGTGGCCACACCCTTTCTCTCACCACCATTCTGCCAAAAGATTTTAGGGTCATACGTAGCAGCCAAAAAATCTGACCCCTTGTCTTTTATTCTGCTTTTCCCTTCCTTTCTGACTGGCTTTTCTTTATCAGTATCACCCTTTCTGTTACCCTGACACAAAGGTTTCCTCTGGCAAGTGCTGGGTGCACTGTGCTGAGCTGCCTCACCCCGTCTTACTGCTGGTTCTGTAATGGCTGACAGTATCCTCTTGTCTGTGTGCATGAATTAGCCAACCCTTTCATTTCACCTTCAACAGAAACAGAGTGACCTGTCTATGCAAATAGCCCCCTCTCCCTTTAACTAGAGGGAAGACAATATATTGCCTCTCTGGGGAAGAGAAAAACCAGAGATGCTATCAGGGTGCCAAAGCACTATGAATAAAAAGACTTTTCACCCTAACACTATATCAGGTGCTGCCCCAAGAGCTGTTATTGAACCATGGCCAGAAATGGTGTGGTTCTATCCAGTGTGTTTTTCTCCCGCCCCCTCTCCCCCCTCTGGCACTCTTCCTACCACGAGTGTATTTCATTCAATGAAATGGTTTAAGGCACTGCGTGCAAGGAGGTTTTTTTGTGAAATACCACGGCTCTCCCTTCTAAACCTTCCAGCTGAATGAGAATAACTGCTGTGGTTGCCACGGCACAGGCTACACAAAAATGATGCTTGTGTTTAATTACACTGAGTGGTTGAGGCCACTGCCTTACTTTGCTCTGGGATATGTTCTTCTGAAAAGCAGCCAGGTAATTCTGCTGCTGCTGTCATTCCCACAGTGTCCTGGGAAGGGAGGAGGGGTGACAGGGAGGGAGGCTTACTGACAGGTTTAGCTACAGCAAACGTATCTGAGCTGGGGGTCTCAAAGGACGTGGCTACACCAAGCAGACATCCCCCAAGGCAGTGCCAGAGGTGGCTGGTGGATTCTCAGCAGTGTAGAAAAATTCAGTTTTGGCGTGGGGACTTCAGTTGGACTACTCCTGTGCAAAAAAAGGAGACAGCAAGAAAAAGGACTGGGAGGGGGAAGAAGGCAGAATGGAACTGGAATGGTGATCCCTCAAGACTCCAGGAGGAAGAGAACACAGGCAACAAGGATATTTCTGAGGAGCCACTACCCTCAGATCACCATAAATGTTGTTTTACACAACTCAATCTTTCTCTAAGTGACGTTGCCAACCTGGCTTCCGCAGAGCTAACAGCAGGGTTGGAGATGTTTCAGCAGCCCTTGTAGCTACCTCCTACTTTGCCTAGAGTTGGCCATGGATAGTTGTGCCCCAATAACTCCAGAGCCGGAAACAATAATAGCCCAATGTGCTTTGAGACCCCACAAATTTCACTCAGAAATGGGGGAGATTAACCTCAATGTCACGCTATGCTAATACAGCTTACTTCCTTTGAGGGCTCATGTCTCTGCATGGATGAGCACAGATATACCAGCTCATCTGGTGCATGCTCAAATACTCACAGTACAGCATTGCCTTACCCATCTGAACATACTTTAGGTAGCTCATCCACGAGTGTTGTTTTCACCTCCCTCACGGGCGCTCTCTTTTGCAGTGCACGCAGTTCTCGGACTCAAAGTCCCTCTTATCTTCAACAAAATCATCTCTAAACATGTCAGGAATCTGCCACTACTTCCATCAGGCAAGCCTCATTCACGGTAACCTCAAGGAGACCTGCATAAGGGAGAATCCACTGAGTTTCTTCCTTTTTTTTTCCTCCCCTTGCTTCATAGCCTTTGAGTTCCCAGGGGTAAGAACCAGTGAATGAGACCACTCTTAGACCACGTTTAGAGCTACCCTCTTCTTAGCTAGACAGGCGCTATTATCAGAATTTGCAGTGGATTTGGGAGGCTTGTTGTCACCCTTCTTGGAAGCCATCAATGATTTGGGGGTTTAGAGACTTTTTTCTGGCATTCTAGGGTGAATACTTAAGACATCCTGAAGAGGACCAGTACAGAGCAGTAATAACTTTTATCAGATTCATCAGGTATATCAGATCTATCAGGTATGCTGCTGGTAAAAACCAAACCAAACCAAAAAACCAGAATCCCAGGAAAGCTCTTTGTACACCTGGAGTTGGATAGATGCCCCTCGTGCCCTGTCACACTCCCTGCTGACGCCTTTGTTTTTGCAAGGCTATTTTTGGAAGACAACGCCTGCAATGGACACCAGTACACACTCATGGTGTCCTTCATACAGCCATTGGGTGTGCATCGGGCTGATTCCAGTCAATTCAGCTCATGGTCATAGATACAATCGTAAGATGGACAGGATCCCTAGTTTCAAAAGGTAAAGGCAGCTGCATTTAACCCACTGGTCTCACAGCACAGATCCCCGGGTCTGGTGCTTTCCACTCCCAGGAAGATGCAGCATTGCTTGGTCACCATGGTGACAAGCACTTTTCTATACGTTAACCACCAGCCTGAACTCTGGAACTCACTCCTGTGTGAAGACCAGGTCCTTGTAGGTATGTACACACACAGCCTGTTTTGCCTCTGCAGCCCTGCAGCGGCTTTGCCGACCACCCCATGCTCCGCTCTTCACCAAGCACCTTCCCGCACCCTGTAACCCAGCACCGGAGCATTTCCCAGATGACCGCAGGCACCACCCCACCAGAGGATGCGGCTGGGCTGCCCTGCTAAATATTTCATGGGGAGAACGGCCGGTGGCTTTCACAAGCCTGTTGCGGGATGCAGGAGAGCTCCTCAAGAGGACGCAGCCATGGAGCCGCCATATTGAGCAGTCACCAGGCCAGACCTCTATGGAGGCAAGCGCCGCCGCTGTGGCATTACCTTTTCACCCTCCTGTCCCTCACCGGGCATGCCCTGTCACCGCCCGAACCCCAGGTGCGGCCCAGCTCATCCGTGTCCCCGGGGCTGCAGCACTCCGAGGGAGGCGGGGAGGGCTGAGGGTAGGGGCGAGCCCCAGGCCCACCTCGGGGCAGGCGCCTCGCCTCAGGGCGGCAGCCGCCCCGCCTGAGGGGACACGGGGCCAGCGAGGCCGGGGTCCCTCCTGCCGCCCCGGGCCTGCGGGGGGAGGCCTCTTCGCCCCCCAAGCGAAGGGTTAAGGCGGCCGCCTTGCGATGCCTTCCCCTCCCGCCATCTCTCCCTGCCCCCACTCCCCCTCCTCGCGTCCCTGCAGACATC
>VXBO01007882.1:0-86019 GCA_013400135.1 Rhinoptilus africanus | reverse complement strand
CCCCCCCCTCCTCCCCCCGCCGGAGTCGCCATGGAAACCAGCCCCGAGCAGCTGCCGGCTGCGCCCCGGCCGCCGCCGCCGCCGCGTCGCCGGGGAAGGCGGTGGCGGGCAGCGACGGCCGCAACGGCGGCGCGACCTGGCCCCAGGGAGGCCATTTTCCTCCCCGGGCGGAGACCCTGCGGGGGCCCTCGGGGAGGGAGGGGGCAACCCGGGGGAGCGGTGGCTGGGGCGGGCACGGCGGCTCGGGGCCACCCTTACCTGCGGGCTCGGTGCTCAGCGGCGAGCAGCGGGGTTGCCTTGGCGGGGCTGGGAAGGATGGTCGTGTCCCGGCATTTTGCGCCCTTGTGCCGTTATTCCCCCCTGAAAATTCAGGTTGTGGTGAGGTGAGCCTGAGGCAGGCTTCAGGGTCTGCTGGCCCTGGGGTGGGACGCGGAGGCGAGCTGAGGGATTCCTGCTCTTCCCCGCTCATCTCCAAGGGAGAGACTTCCAAATGAAAAAGCTCCCCAGAAGCGTCCCATATTGCCACCAGTAGCCCCTGTGACAAGCAGATGAAAGTAATCACTGACCCTTGCGGGTCCCCTTTGCCTCTGCACTGCGGAGGTTTGTGTTCTGCTGAGGGCTTCCCTTTTCTGGGGAAATAAACCAGGCTTGTCCTCAAGTGTGGCAGCTGTCCTTCATCCACTGAAAAAACAACGCCCTTTCACACACATAAAGCTCCGTTCTTCTGTTGGGTGAAGCTGACCTCACCTATGCCACAGACCAGAACATGCAGAGGATGGTCTGAGAGCAGCCCTGAGGAGGCCTTGGAGGTGTTGGCGGATGAGAAGCTCAACACGAGCCGGCACTCGCAGCCCAGAAAGCCAACCGCATCCTGGGCTGCGTTAAAAGCAGCGTGGCCAGCAGGGCAGGAGGTGATTCTGCCCCTCAGCTCCACCTGGAGTCCTGCCCCCAACTCTGGAGCCCTCAGCACAAGATGGACATGATCCTGTTGGAGCGGGTCCAGAGGAGGGCCATGAAGATGATCCAAGGGCTGGAGCCCCTCTGCTATGAAGACAGGCTGAGAGAGTTGGGGTTGTTCAGCCCGGAGAAGAGCGGGCTCTGGGGAGACCTTATAGCACTCTTCCACTGTCAGAAGGGGGCATACAGGAAAGCTGGAGAGAAATTTTTTACAAGGGCATGTAGTGAAAGGACAAGGGCTAATGGCTTCAAGCTGGAAGAGAGTAGATTTAGATTGGGTGTCAGGAAGACATTTTTCACTATCAGGGTGGTGAGGCACTGGCACAGGTTCCCCAGAGAAATTGTTGAGGCCCCACCCCTGGAAGTGTTCAAGACCAGGCTGGATGGGGCTTTGAGAACCTGGTCTAGCAGGAGGTGTCCCTGCCCTTGGCCAGGGGGGTTGGAACAAGATGATCTTTAAGGTCCTTTCCAACCTAAACCGTTCTATGATTATATGATTCTCTGGGAGTTGCTTTTGCTTGGGGTTGTAACACATGCTCTTTGGAGCGAAAGTTGGTGCTAGCCCAGCTGAGCCTCCTCGAACCCCGGCTCCCTTTGCACAGTTCCCATGTGTGCCTGCACCGGCAAATTTGCTCACAGCTTCTGGAGGAAGAGTTGTGCCATGCAGCACAAGCGGGAAATGGCTCCAGAAGCCCTTGCAAAATGCACAAGTGACAGCATATCCAGTGGGAACAGGTCAGGGTTTGCTTTCATCCGTGTGCCAACCTGGAAAATTAGCCTGGTGGTGGAAACATATGCCAAAAGATGTCCTGAAAGCAGGTTGAAACAAAATAGGAAATTCAGCTTTGCTGTCTTATTATCCATAGTGAATCATGTCTTTTTTTACCACACTTATCTCAAATGCACCTTCCTGGCTAGCAAAACATCATCTCCAGTTTCAGCTCTGAGAGACTCATTATACCTATCCATCCTGTAAGGTCAATTTTGGACCTGACCGTAACTCTGTTTTGTTCTAGCCCCAAACCTGTCTTCAGCCCCCATCTTAAACTCTCCCAGATCTCACCCTGTTCTCACTTATGTCCTTGATTACGTGGCTGCTGAAATCTCTGACCAATTTCCCTATAATATTTCACTGTATCCCTAACCAGCAATTATACATCAGAGATGAAAAGGAGCATTTGTCCATACTCATCAGCTGCTTCTGAGACAAAGATTTTGCCTGCATGCATGAGGCCACCCTATTGTCTCTGCTCTTCTGAATCAAGCTGATGCCTGTTGGCCTCCAGCTTTCCCTCCCTGTGTTTTCCCTCTAATGGTTGCTTTCTCTTACCTATCTCTTCCATTGACCAAAAGATTTGCAGTTTAGGATCTCCTTTTTTCATATGGTCCTCCCAGACTCTCAAACTGAGAGGTCACACTCCAGTATGATAGAGCATAGACACTGCAGCTACTGTTTGGCTTCATCCAGGGAATATCTCTCCCTCACCGCTGTTTATTATGAGACCTGATGTGGTCTAATAGTCATGGCTGTTGGATGCAAACTCTCTCAGCTGCAAAACACTAGGTACAGTCACTAGCAGCTCTCTATTTTCTGCTCCTTTCATATTTTCTTACTACACTTGGTAAATATGACCCTTCCTTCTTCCTTGCTAGAACAACCAATTTACCAGATATTCAAATAAGTAAGTAGTGAAGGCAATAGAAATGCACGCTAATGGGGCATTGAGGCTGTAATTTCAATACACACAGCCTAGGCTATTCAATCCTCGTTAATGGATGCTAGGACAGTTCTGTAGCTCCATGGTCCAGAGAAGAGGTATAGATCAGAGGGAGATTAGTGCTAAGAGTTACACTGAACTCTTCAAGTCTGCTAGGTATAAAGATTGCTACTGAGGTATAGATAACTATTATTTGATTTTTGTCTAATCACATGACTGCATCTTTTTCTTTAGAATGAGCTCTTAGGCAAGACATTTGTGTTTTTATGACTCTTGTAGCTGACCACAGTCATGAAATTGCTGTGGCCGTAAGCAGCTCCAACTGGCGCAGCGGGCGTCTAGAAGCCACCAAGCTGTGTAGCAGCTAACAGTGTAACTAGCTACATAACTCACTGCTTCAAGACATTAGACCTCAGGTCTCACCATGTCCAGAACCTACTGTTGCGTGAAAGGGGCAAAGCGGTTTTGGCAGAAAATAAACCCCCTTGTGTTCTAACACCCGTCACCGAGGTGGGAGGCTACCATGGAACTTCATTACTCAGCTGATCAACTATTGGAACAAAGAAATACAGCTTGAAAAGAAAGATGAGGAAAGCAAGATGGTTGCTGGGGGGCATGTATATCATAAAGTCAGATGTTTGGAGCTCAGAAACCATCATGATGAAGGTGGTACAGGCAGAGAAAAATTCAACTCATGTTAGATGTAGAATAAGAAAGTCTAAATCAAAGAAGGCCGGTTCTCCAGTGTGCAGTTTTTTGCAAGTGTGTATGCTGGACCATCTCAGTTCCTGATAGACCTGATGTCTGTCTGCTCCTAGATTTGCACTTCCTTTAACTGTCTGTCTCCGATACCAAGAAATGGCCATACTGATAACCAGTATTTTTTCCTTCATTGCAAATTTAGTGAAATAGTGGGATATTAGTCAAGCCATCTGACAGTCTGGATGATGGGACAAAACCTCAAGAGGTGTTCTGTACATGTAATGGTACACCTTCTTCAGGGACTTGCAGCCTTGCCTATTTTCAGGCTTAGTTTTCCTTCAGCTTAATGGAGGGAAGGGGGGTTAAAGGGAGGGGTTGAGCTCTCTGGATCCCCTTCAAAGAGCTTAGCTTTGTTAGCCTATCACTAATGAGTTAGGAATCCTTCTTTCTTTGCACCTGAAGATTAAATTTACCATAAAACAAAAGCTTGGTTTTGCTTTGTACAGACTAAATCTGAAGAAGTAAGGTCAGGAAAAGCAATACCTAAATTAAGCCACCCACCATAATGGTTACTTGGCCTGCATGTATCCTAAATGGTAGGAAAGCATGACGGTCTTCTTCCATTGCTACACTTCATGGGGTAGGCATGGCGATCAGAAGAATGTGGAGGGGCTGTGAAGGCCACAAGTTGCTTAATAAGAATGTTCTCACAGGAGGAAGGTTTTCCAGAACCATGAAGACCATGTTGACTTTGGGGCTTTGGGACACATGAGCCAGTCCCCAAAGGCAGGCAGGAGCAAATTAAGGACAGAAGGTGGGTCCATCAGCACCAGCAGCTTCTTGTCACAGTTCAGAATCGTCAGGAACAAAAGTTAAATTAACCCATCTTTAATTAAAGCTATGTTAGGTCCTCTGCCTTTTACAGCAAGCACAGTCTCAGCCATAAACATCTTTACACTGCAAACATAACACAGGGAGACCAGGAACAGAGTATACTACAAAGACCAAGTCTCACTATCACTGGTGATTCACAGGGGCAAATGAGGACAAAATTAATATATGTAGAGGAGAAAAACTGACATTGCTGTGGAAACCATTTCACTTCATGACATTTTAGGTTTAAACTGTAAATTCCTGACAATGAATCAATGTAGTCTTGTGTTATTCTACTGTTGCAGCCAACCCAGAGTGGGCCATGATGACGAATACCTTCCAGGCTATCTCCATGCAGCAGAAGCCCCTACCGTTTCAGCCAAAGTACCCGTAGTGACAGTATATGCTTTATGTGGTTCAGCTATGACTGGGAAACTTGATCTCATAAACTTCATCAGCATGAATTATGTTTTTATTATATTAAATTGTGTCCTGGCGTTTGCCCATACAAAACATCGCAGCCTGAGCAAACACATAGTACGAGCCCCTCTGCCAGAGCACGCAGGCATGGGGGCAAAGTTATGGTTGTTGTGAGGCCTCCCGCCTCTGAGCCTGTCCAATTTGTTCATGATTGACATCTCAGCTGTCACATTCCATCAGTATAAGTGCCCCCTCCCCTGCCTCATTCTTCAGCTTTCAGGAGGTAGGTGCTTGGTCCTGTGCCTGTTCAGAGCAAGCACCATGACCTACACGTCTGCCCCTGACCTTTAGTCTGATCAATAAAACTACAAATTGGTCTTTTCTTATCCTCGGCACTTTAGTCATAAAATCCCTATTGAGATGGAATGAAACACTGAACTTTATGTCTAGGCGTCATGAACATATTTCGAGGCGGGGGAGAGAGACTGGCAGTATTTCAGCCATCAAATATACAGCCCTCTTTCTCTCGCTCACTCTCTGTGCAGCAACCCTGTGTGTTATATTTGAAACCTGTAGAACGTCCTTATTGGTTCTATATTCACACATTTTCCCAAATATTCCAGAATGGAGAGAACAACAAGGTTCCCTTAACAACGCTTTTTTTTCCCCACTACACATCCTTACCCGCTTTGGCGACTCTCCCTTTTTTATGTTCCTGTCTAGAGATGACAAGCTCCGGGTCCCTGGCAAGCCAGTGGCCAGATCCAGCTGCCTCCTGGGCATATTCTCTGGGCTGCAATCAGAGGAAAAGCCACTGACCAAAACTCCTAGAAAAAGCACCTTCCACCTTTGTACACCAGCAGCTGTGCATATGAGGTGCGGATAAGATGCAAATATACTCACGACTGTGCTTCTGTTAAGAAAGACTTTTTTTTTAATATCCAGGCTAGCCTAACACAGTGGAAGATGCAGAAATTGCCCCATGCCCAATGCAGGCGAGAGCTGGTTTTCATCCAGGTTTGCTGAAGGATCTTGAAGCAGTCCCTCACATGGCACAGCGTTCAGGGAAGAAATGGCTCACACTGTCGTATTCTTCGCGTAACCTCACCCATAAGCCAGAGACAAGCCTTTCGCTTGCCACATTGAGCTTCTGCTAGCAGCAGGCAATGTGGCAGGCATTTAACACAGGTAGCGCGGCACTCGTGCTGCTTCAGTGATTTGTGGGCAGGGGATGTGTTAGGGAGGCACTAGAGGGAGAGGAAGAAGAAAAAGCCCATTCCAAGGGAAGGAGGGGACAGGAGATGCTGGGGTGAGACACAAGAACAGCCCTTCCTACTGTAGGATGGTGGTGCTCCAAGAGGCAGAAGGGAGAGGGAGAAGCAATGGGGACAACTCCACCGCATGGAGTGGTATGGTCAGGAGGAAGAGGGGAAGAGGCATAATTTCTCTCAGAGAGGAACAGAGAGTGATTGGGGAGAGGGCAAACAAAAAACACTAAGAGCTCAATGCTAAATGGATGTGCTGTTGTTGGTGACCGTTTCTGCTATCAGGCGTTTTGTGGTGGTTACGGCAGAGGCCTGCCTATACGGAGGCAGGCAGCGTGGACGGACATGGGGGGGCACAACCCGACGTGCTTGTCTCGTTAAACCCCGCAGCAGTGTCGGCAGAACCTGAGCTTGCGTTTGCGCTTGTGCAATAAACAGTGCTCAGGTCTGAAAACACATGGAAGGGTGCTTTTTTTTATTTATACCAACAGCCTTTATCAGAAGATCAAAGAGCCTTAACATGGCTAATAAAGGCGCTTAATGTGTTACTTTACACCCATTGCAGAGCGATGCAGAGGGAGGAAGGAGGCTGTACTGCAGTTTTGTTCACAGCCTGGAAGATCTATTCCATCCTCCTCACAGTGAAAAAGCTGGTGGAACCACATGACTTCTTCATGCTGGCAAGGCAGTTGTGTATTTAGCATGCTCAGCTGCTAGTAGGGATGGAAAACATACTTTTTACTCAGCTGCACTGCCATGGAATGGCCCTGAATAACCTCCTGTTTCACTTCAGGGTTTTTAGCTGATGAAATGAAACATGACTGTGAATCAGAGGAAGGAAGAAAATCATAGCAGACTCTCTTTAAATTCCTTTTTGATAGTCAGGCCACTCCTTATGCCAGGAAGGCTTGCCATCATGTCCATTCATCCATAAAAACCCCGGAAAATAGATCCAGTCAATAAGGTGAACAAGACCAGGAGTCTCTTGGTTCTTGAAAGCCTGAGAGAAGAAGTATGAAAGTAACACCATCTCCTATGTGTGTCTGTGCTGCTGCTGTGTGCTATATAACACTGCTGAGTCTGCAAACATGATTTCCTGCACCTCAGCTTGGAGGAGAGACCAGAAATACTGTGCTGGAATGGCAGCACGGCACGTGTTCAAGGCAGACAGGTGGCAGGTTCAAAGTGGAGCAAAGAAACGGCTCCTTTATGTAATGCACAGTTAAGCTCTGGAGTACCTTTTCTCAGGATTTCATGTATGCCGGAAATTCGTATGAGTTTCAAAAGTAATCAAATACAGTTCTGGAAGAAAAAAACCATCAGAAGCTGCCTGATGCAGCTCTGCTGCTGTATTATACAGGGAGTTCTTAAGCCAAAACTTTCTGGAGGGTGGAAGAGTGTACAAGGCAAGGGCTGCTATATGCTGGCCCTGCACCGTACTCTTGCCAGGGCACCGCTGTTGGCCACTATCAGAGGCAGAACTCTCGACTACACAGACTGGTTTCATCTGCTGTAGCTGGTTTTATATATTCTTACATGACACAGGCAGAGACTATAGTCTGCTGGGCTTACATGCTTGGCAGGGAAATCCCAACCTTTGGGAAACAGAGGCTTTTTCTAAAGAGACTTTTAGTGACATCAGCTTTTAATGACACTGCAGCTCGGTATCTCATTGCAGTTCCATCTTCACCCGTTTACCCTTTATTTCATTTGCTGTGGGATCTTAGTGTCGTGAGAGAGACCAAGTCTTTAGTATAGTGTGCGCTGCACTGGGGAGAGGGCAAACAAAACGCAGCGAGAGTTTTAACGCTAAATGGAAGTGCCGTTGTTGTCGACTATTCCTGCTATCAGGCGTTTTGTGGCGGTCACTGCAGAGGCCTGCCTGTAGGGAGGGAGGCAGCGTGAGCGGACCTGGGAGGGCACAGCCCCATGCACTTGTCTCATTAAGCCCTGCAGCAGTGTTGGCAAACCTGAACTTGCATTTGCACTTGTGCAATAAACAGTGCTCACGTCTAAAAAAGCATGTAAGGGCTTTTTTTGGTTTTTTATACCAACAACCTTTATCAGAAAATCAGGAGAAATCCTATGAGAAGAGAAAGGAGTCATTCCTCAGAAGATCTAGATGCCAAAAGAAGAAGATAAAATAGAAGAAGCACATCAGGCAACGCAAGCTGGGGAGAAGTTGGTCCCGTTGGAACTGCTGGAAAAACAGTTCATGTCTCTTAACTCCCAAATGAAGCCCCACAAACCTCACACATCCCAAGCTTATTTTAAGTCCTACCTCAGAATGCTATTTTTTGCTATTTTCTTCAATGCTTCCTGATTTCATGGCTGAATGCCCTTTCCTCTGGTGAAAAGTACTGCTCTTCCATAATGAACAACAGCTCAACTTTTGGTGGTGGTTTTAGCTCTGTAACCACTGTGTCCATCTTCTTCCCTTTTGTGATGCCATTAGAGACCAGAGGAGTTAAATAATGAGAAGATAATACACCATTAGGGACCAGTCCTAGCTGCCCAAAACATTTCAAGCACTCCAGTGTCCACCCACCAGTTTCATCCATAGTCCACGCTCTGCAGAAGGATTCCAGCACTGATATAACTGAGGCTTGCCCAGAGGCAAACTCTATGGAAGCAGTGGTACGACTAGACCATGATTTTAGCAGAACCAGGATTTTATACTCCAAGTTCCCAATACGTTGGCTGGTGTCATATTTGATCATGTAACTTGAGGTACTCTGTATGACATAAAATATGTTGCATACCGACAGATTTGTGTTGGAATTGATCTAGTCATTCTGAGTTCTTTATTCCTGTGGTTGAGCTGTGCAAGGAATAAGCATTTCTGGTACCAAATTTAGAAAGAGTGTATTTTACTGTAGATGTGAAGATATTATCTTCTCTGGTGGCAGTACTGGGGATTGATGGCAGTTTACAAAATGCAGAAGCTGCGTGTGTTAATCTCTGATAGGCTTATCGCTGTGCTAAACTGCTTCCATAAATCGTAGGCCTAATGCTGCTTTCAGTTACACCAACACACACCCAGTAACTCCCGTAGGATTTTAAGATTTATACATTAGAGCAAAATTCGATCCCTTGTAGTGTCAGTATTTTTTAACACTCATCTTTTCAATAGGTGGAACGCATAAACACTCCAGATTGTTACTTACTTGACCAAATTCAGTGTTGCTTGAATGCAACTGATGATACCCACTAAATATAGCCAGGAGGGGCAGATTCCGTAGACCCATTATGTGGGGTGATTTATGTGGCATTCATTGTGACTGGGCTTGGGGTGTTTGTTTGTCTTGTTTTTACAGTATATTGCTGGTCAACTCATAATGTGTGTTATACTTAGATCGGTGGAGAAAATATTGAGTTCACAGAGGAAAAATAAGAACAGAATCTACATTTCATTCATTTTTTGTTTGTCTCTGCTGTTCTTACTCACTCGAATGTCAAAATGCATTTGTTGTATCCTAATCTACATCAAACTATCCTGCAGGAACATTCATTATTCTTTTATTGTCAGCAAAACACATTGAAACAGGGGTATTAAGCATCTGGCCAACATACGTTTATGTGGCCCAAATGGCATATTCAAGTTCTAAGTATGTAAGAATTCCTTTGAAAATAGAAGAAGTGTTCCCTCTGATTTGGGAGAGAACCTATCAGATACAAGCTGGTATAACTAAAACAGCGGTGTCTGCCTGAGACAATGGATAGCATAAAGCAGTGCCTGAGAAGTGCAAACTCCTGTACTCTACCATTAATCTCATTTTAAGTCTAATGAGGGCACTTAGTCAGAATTAACTAGTTTGCTGCTAAGCCCCAGTGATTGACAAAGAGACAACCTTAGGACTGGAGATAAGGCAAAAACTGAATATTGCCAAAAAGAAGGAAATGTGTAAAAAAGCAAAAGGAGCAGAGACATACAGAAGAGCAGGGACCAGAGGAGAAAAGGAGGTTTGGAAAGGACACAAAAGGCAAAAATGTGTGGCCGCAGGAAGTGGACGTGTTTTCACCCCAGTAGAGGGGCCTGTCAGCTGGGGGTGGGGGCAGGACCAAAGGAGGAGATGCTATTTGGAGCTCACAGAGGTGTGTGAGGGCACAGCTCAGCTCCTGGGAGGCTGCCTGGGCGGTAAATTCCCAGGCGTCAGGTCACAGCCCAGGCAGCTCAAGGGTTTTCGGTTTCAGAGAATATTCCTGCCACCAGCACGTTTGGAGGAAGAAGACTTCTGCAACAGTGCAAAAAGGCAAGGAAGGTGGTTTCAAAGGCTGAAAAGAGGGGGAGTGGGGGAAGGGTCAGTGGTACTTTCAGGGTCATCAGTGTGATGGAAAAGATAGTAGATTGCAGGAGGAGTGTGGGCAAGAGAGGATTGCAGTGGGATTTTCAGATCTGTAAGAGCCCATGGATAGGCAATGGGGGTGGGGATGTCCCCTCTGCTCCAGTTCTCTCACCACCTCTTCCTCTGGTGCCCTTTACTCCTTCCTTACTCCCTGGAGTACATAAGTTCCATTTCCAACTTGTACCTTTCCCTAAACCACACAAACCCTTCTCTCTACTCGAGCAGTCTTCTGCCCACATGTCCTTCCTCCATCTCACCTATCATCAATCTGCATCCCATCCGACTGTGCACAGCAGCTCCTCCAGGCAGCAGAGGCTGCTGTCGTAGGGATGGAGGCACAGGGGCAGAGCTAGGGCGGTGGAAATGACAGCAGAAGAAGGGGATACAAGTGCAAACGATGATAGCTGTTGATGTAGAGGACAGCAAAGACAGGGCACAGATTGTGCCACTTTGAGCTGGGAGAGCCAAGACACCTAGTTATCCTTTATGAGGCTTCACCCTGGTGCTACTCTACCCTACAGCGTTCTGAAATCACTGTAGTACATCAAGTCACATGGGTATCGGCAGGGGAAGATCTGCTCCTACAGAAAACATGCATCCATGGGGCAACGTTAGTGTGGGGTCCCCTTAGAAGACATACAGTGTGTAGCAGCTTTGTGGGGCTGCAACCTCTCTCCTGCTGTGGGAGCCCCAACCCCGGACACAGCTGGCTGGCAGACACGCAGGGTGACAGAGGGGGACACTGCTAGGAGTGCTGAACAGGCAAGTAGGAGATGCAGGGATGCTGCCAGGTGGCGGGAGGTGGGGTGAAACAGGGGGTAACTGGTGTGTCTCGTGCGTAAGGTACACCAGCTGGCAGGGCTGCCAAGCCCCTGTCCGTACAGGGATGAGCGAAGTGCTGCTCTGGAAAGAGGCAAGACTGAGATTGAGATCAGATTCACAACACGTCCAGACATATAATTTCCACCATGTGAGACAGCTCTGCTCCTTTATTCAACATGATAGTTAAGAAGCTTGGAAATAAACAGGAGGAAAAAACCTATGATGAAGGCTCTATCACAGAATTCAAACATCAACAGCTGCCCAATAAAAAACATTGGCCGCTTGTTTTGTTGGATAATGGAGAAAACCTTGTCTTTTTTATTCTTGGAATAACTATACTGTGGGGTCTTGTCAGATACTTTGATCACTTGGTATTATAGGTAAGTATGTGCTCACTTTACAAATTTAGGTAGTGTACTGAGCTGTTCTAGAGTAACTAAGTTATTGCAGTGTGACGACTTGGGGTACGATTTTCAAAAGCCCTACAAAATAGCTTTAAAAACTTGCATCATATTTTCCAGAGTAACTTCAACGCTTATGTCGGGAGATGTTTGTGGGTGGTGAGGGAATGGCTGCTATATAAAGTAACACAGATATGGTTTCTTTGGGGCGGATTATAAGGGGAATATAATAATGATAACAGCAATAATAGTAACAACAGCATCAATAATAATGATAGGATAGCACTCTTTCAGGGGAGCACTGGTAACTCTACTGCAGTGATGCTGCTGCCCTCAGCTGCCCATCCTCCCCTCTGCCAAAGCGTTGCTGCTGCAGAAGCAGAGCCAGTGGAAGGGGACGTGTGCCGGGGTCCTTGGCTGTCCCTGCACACAGCCCACGATGGCTCTGGCTAATACGTGCCATGTGAAGTGCAGCAGATGAGCTGTGAGCACATATTTCCCTGTTCTGCTCCCGAGAGAACAGCCTCCAGCAGTGAGGTGGGCTGGGCAGCGAGGGGGTCAGGACAGCATCCAACCCATAGAAATCAGAGCTCTTATTTTTAGCCAGAAGACTGGGGACCCTTGTGTCATGTCTGTGCCCCCACCATAGGATCGCCGCACTGATGGTGTCGGAGGGGCTTTTCTATAGCGTGAAGCCCAGCCTTTGATCGGGGGAGATAAGCATTTTGTTAACCAACCCGAAGGAACGGGGAAAGCACAAGAGTCAGGTGCAGCTCCCCTGTCTCAGGCTGCAACCAGAGATGGGTGCAGAAGTTGTCACCCCAGAGCTGTGCGGTGTCCCACTCCATCCCGGGGTCAGCCATCCCCCATGAGCAGGGGGCCAAGCCCACCGCTGTGCCTGCAAAATGTCCACGGCTCTTCCTCTCGGCTGGAAACAGCTGTTGCTAGGGAACTGCTTAAAGTCAAAAAGACAGCCAAGGATGAGAGGAGAGCAGCAGCTGAAGGACGGCAGGCCAGAAGCTGATGGGTAGGAAAGCGAAGAGGGGGAGGGAAGCGAGAGGGTCAGACGAGAGGAAGGACCAAAGAACGTGGGGTGGGAATCATTTCCCATCTTGCCACAGAGCAACAATCCCTGTCCCTTTCAGGGGACTTTCAGGACCGTGTTTTCTTAAAATCACTAAACAACTTCCCTTGGTTTTTTTATTTTTTGTTTTTACGTGGCTAGGGAGGTGGGTGCGAGCTCTGTCTTTCCATTTAGTGTGCTTTCACAGGATACTTTATGCTTAATTTAATTATCCCCGCTCCCTCCATCCCTTTCCTCTTGTTATAAAAAATACTGCTCTGATTTTTGCTTTTCCTCACTTTTAGGGACTGTTACTCATTTACACAGTAGCATTGAAATTGCAGATGCACCTCATTTTATAAATTCAGGTGAAACTAAAACAACAGGATTTTTGTCTTTTCACTCAAAATTTTCCTTCTTCCTGGAATTAGTGGGATGCTGACAGGTGATCTCTCTCTGGGAAACATCAGGGTTATACAGTTATTCACCATACAGCACTGCCTAAGCTCCAGTCAAGATCTGCTCTGTTCGCCTAAGGGCCTTTTTCAAAGCCAGCTGAACCCAGCAGCAGGTTGTCCTCACATGAAGCTAACTTTGGGTTAGGCCAAATCAATACAAAACGCTGTTAGCCCATAGCTCATCTGTAAGAGAAGCCACTTACATTTGCATGTGGTGGCATTTGACTGCCCACCAAAGCGACTAGCCACTGTTAGAGTTATGACAGGTCTCTGCATGTGTCCAAACCACGGTTCAGACTCTGGCGTTAGGTTCTCTCAAAAGATGCTTCAATGTCTCTGCCACCACACTGTCTGTTGTGTGGGTTGGAGTGTGGTAAAGTGATGGTGTTTGAATTAGAGTGAATTCGAATTGCAGGCAGTACTATTGCCCTCTGAATAGTGAGCAAATGCATCTAAATAAAGAATAAGATTATAGAGATCATTGGCGAACAGAAATAGAAGGAAGCAAAATATTCTTTGCAATTCAAAAAAAATTAACATCATGTGGATAAAAGGTTTGGTAACAAGATATATATATATATAAAGTCATCAAGGAAAATAAAATAAGCTATGTGTGAAGTTTCCAAACTCAACTGTGGTTGCAGTACCTTCCAAAGAAAGCCATGGCATATAATAAAAAGCTCTGTTTTATTGGTTTCAAATACTGCAATGCATAATTGACTTATGACAGGGATGGGTAGTGGGATAGGTAGTATTTCACTTCCAAGCATCTGGTCCAAAATCAGCCTTGGCTAGCAGTGATTGAATGTTATTAGTATTTGATGGGTCTCTGGCGGAACCTATGAAATGCATCGGAGGTTTCATCTCACTTCCTAGTGGACAGGTGCCCATACCACTAAAACCACAGCTCTTTTGGAGCTAGCTGCATTCTCTCACAGTGGCAATCTCAGTGGAGAGGCTCATGGCTGAATGGAGTGTGGAGCAGTCTGCATGCTGATTACTGTCTCTTACAGAGAAGCTGCAGCAGTCCTGTGCTGAGATATAGTAAAGAAAGTACAGGGCTGATGGGCCTGCTCTTCCTGGATGTTCTGAGGCCAGAGCAAGAAAGCATCTTTCAGCTTTTGGACCAAGGGGATTAAAAGAAGATTACTGAGCTTGTAAAAGCCCGTTCTTCCAGGAGAGAAACCAAGGAGGATTTAAGCCCTACATTAGTACTTGGTCTCTTGTTCCTGAATTGTCAGGCTTTGGGAAGAGAAATTCTCTTTGTTGGGATCTTCAGCAATCTCCTCTGCAGGACCAGAGGAGTTGTTATGTTGACTGGTCTCTTCTGTAATGCTTGCAGTTCTCTGTGGACAGAGATACGGTCGTTAGAAGGCATGAGTCACCCTAACGGTGCACAGAATAAAATGGCTGGATAGAAACCGTGTCATTTTCTGGACTTGGAAAGCTTACTGCATCCACCCTATGCAGTGACAGCAAGAGGACTGACCTCCCGAAATAAAGGCTCTTTGGCACATCAGGATTGGTCTTTAGAGGCTATTCACAGAGCTCCCTAGCTCATGTTTCTTGCTGACATTTACGTTTTACATATTGCTTTCACCACATCGCCCTCCTCTTATCGCTTCTTGGCAAGCTAATAAATCCACCTGGCTTTTGAGGGCTGTCTGTCAGGCTGCTTCCCCCAGCCACCTTCAGGCCCTGCTCATTTCCCTCAGCAAGCAGATGCATCTTCTGCTTTGCTCCTATATTCATTTTCACTTGGCCTTGCAGTGTCTGCCAGGCAGTTCAACATCTGAGTCTGTTGTTACCCCGGTGTATTAGGTGGCTTTTTCATTAACCTCTTTGCTCTTGTAGGAGAAATGCACTGCAGAAAGGCCTTGCAAAGAGAGAGGGTGAGCCATGGTCAGCAAGGTTGGGAAGGAAGAATCGCCCAGCAGCTACTGCGTAAGCAGCTCAAGAATTCCCTTATTGCCATGAAAATCCTCACTAACCCATGCACCAGATGCTGTACAACAACCAAAAGACACTACCCTCCTGATGCTCAATAGGATCTTTTAGTAAGAGAAGCATTTGCACGGAAAGGTGGCTGCGTGCCAGACCTGTGACTGCAGACTGGCCTTCTCAGTGCATTCTCCAGCCTCTTCCTGCATCCCAAAGCGGCAAAATCAGCCTTCTGAAGGAGCCCTCCTGTTTCATTAATGATACAGACCACATGGACAAATGAGCTTCCTAACCTAGGCAGCATTCTAAGCTGTGTCTCTAACAGATGGAAGCAACATCACGTGTAGCCACTTGTGTCTCCCCACTGATTATAGAGGGAGCCTGAATTCATGCATACGTACCTGGGTTTTAGATGGCTAAAATGAGCTGAAACAAACCCCATGCTCAACAGCATCAAGACAACAACAGGGTGTTTTAAATGGTGGAAGCGCAAGTCATCTGAAGTTACAGTTACCTTCTTACAGCTTCAGTATTTCCTGAAGGTAATGAATATATCTCAATATTATCCAGCAGGTCAAATTTGTCAAATAAGATACAAGATAAGTTAAACCAGAATATGACTTTTTGTGTCCAGAAATAATTCTCTGGGACCACAAAGTTTGAGTAAGCATTGAATTGGGAAGGAATTGAGTTTATATTAATTGACTAGTTGCCTTTGTCCTGAGCAGATAGAAAAGTGCAGCTGTAGTTGCTGTCAATAGGAGACGCCAGCACGGTCAGTGGGATATAAATAATGAAAAGTTTATTCATCCTACCTAATAGGCTGAGGAACAAAAGGATGATGGTTTGATCAAATGTGACTGAGGGGAGAGCTCGTGCATCAAGAACAACATAGTCCTAGCCAGAGTGATAGGGTCTGGAGAAGGAAGGGGACAGGCCTTGGAGAATGACAGTGCTGAGAAGGCAATACGTCGTAACAGGGAGGATCAGCGAGGCAGAGCCTCATCATTGATGCCAAAAAAATTAAGTGTGATTAACTGAGAGTAAAGTTGTCTCAGTTGCCTTTCATGTGCAGAGACTGATATCAGAAGATATATGAAGATGTTGTAACGAGGGCCTTACAAGTTCTAAATAGAAATGCCACTTCTTGACACATGGGAAGAGAAACTCTGTCTACAGAGTCCTCTTCACCCCACACCAGATTTTTACATATCTTTTGAGGAATTGCCCTTTCCCCACACCCAGACTTTTGCAGTGGTCATTTCCCTTTTCCTCCTCTGTTGAACCTTTCTTCCATTATCCATTCCCCCTCACCTACCCCATCCAACGTGGGTCCTTCTAGCAAGCAGGTTCTTGCCATCCAAAATACAGTTTCCCTCCTGTGATGAGGAGGTGGGCAGTTTAGCATAAGCAGTATCAGAAGCAGCAGTTTTAATTCCCTTATTCCCTTGGAGCCAGTTAGACACCAGCTCTGTGGGCTCTTATTTTTGGCAATCTTCTTGTTCTAGTATGATGTTCTTCTAGCATCAGTTGAAGCTTTTGGGGAGGAAAATCCTGGAAGTACAGTCTGTGGGAATTTCAAACATAAGTATTTTTATTTCAATCACAGTCATGGAAGGCATTTTGTTTGTTTGTTTTTCCATACAGAACCAGGGCAGGAAAATGCATCTCGGATGCAGTGGTGTCAAAAGCTGTGGTGGTGCTGTGGTTTGCCGCATTAGCAAATGCCGCAGTATAGTAGGAATGGAGCTCTAAAGCAAAACAGATAAGGATCTGATGTTCACATGTACATGTTTTGGGGGGTTTAAGTTGGTCTAGCTGTAGTCTGTCTCCATGGGCTAAATGCCCACTAGCAGGTTTGTTCCTGAAACAAGTGTTTTGATTTAAATGGAAAAATAAGCTAAATGGGGACAACCAGAAGATTTACTTCAGAAGTGCACCTTTGCGCCAAATAAAATGCTAATTTAGACACATAACATGTGGCCCTAAGTGTGGCTCCCCTTTTATAAAGTGGAAGAAATTACGTTCATTTGCTCCAAGAGGAAGGGTATTATTAGCCACAGTCCGTTTATCTGCTCAAGTGCAATGCACTAGCAATTGAGGATGAATGCTGCATATTTAGAAACATTAACACTTGGAAAGCGTATAGGAATGCCCTTAAAAGGAACATACCCTGTGTTAACTATACTCTCTGTGCTTTAATGATCCACCCACATCCAAAATGTTTCCTCCCTCTTTTTCAATTCTTTTTTGGCCTCGTGCCACAGTGACTTGAAAAAAAGTAGTTTTCCCTTTGGATTACGTGTGGTTGAGAGCCCCTTGCTAAATGCTGAGAGCCCTCAATGCCTGCTGACTCTGATGAAAACCGATGGCACTCGACGCTGCGTAAAAGAGTACGCAGTCTCCTGGCTGTCAGCAAAGGATGCGGAGGGCAAATGGCTGTGTGGGTGTGAGCACGTCTACAGGGAAAAGAGGAGGCAGCTGTGTGTGAGAAAAAAAGAATGACCAAGGAAAAGAGTTGTGTGTATGTGATAGGGGGAGACTAATACAGTTAAAATTGAAGTGATAAATCATACCTGAGATCCCTCTTGAGACCTATAAATAGGAAACTGAAAAGCATTTCCTTCTATTTATTTTATAAGTGCTATAAACTTTATCAGCTTTTAGTATTGGAGACTCGTGCAATATTTATGGGCTGTTTACTTTAGAAGTTATTCAGAGGTTAGCATCAGGAGGCTAATGAAAAAGAAAACTGGGATGGGTAAAGGAAAGAGGGCTTTTCCTACGGCCCCATAGTAACAAATGCATCACATCTGAGCTGCCTGTCCCTCTTCCCAATGTCCTTTGCTCCAGGGATGCTTATATTTCTCTACCAGGTACTTACCCTGAGCTTCACAGATCCACAGGGGATGACAAAGAGCATTTCTTCTTGGTAACAATGAAGAAAAACTTGTTTGGGAATTCCTATGAGGGTACTCCCAGAGTAAAGAAGGAGATTGCACAATAGGACTTGCAAAGAGGAGGTGCCTTGGAGGGTGTTTCAGAGATTTGGACAGATGAAGTTATGTAAAAGTCCTCCAAATGGACCAGAATCCAAAATCATCCTCGAGTAGTCTTCAGTTGCAATACAAAGAAAGGCTACTGAGGGAGTGTCCTCTTACACTGGATAAGCTGATGGCAGTATTTTTGGACTGATTAGTAAGTCTGAACAGAATAACAACCTCCTCATCCCGCACAGAACTTCACACCAAGCACAATCCAAATACCTGATTTGTTTCTCAATGTCGGGAAACATTATTTCAACTTTCCACACTTAAGTAGTTTCATAGATGGCTTATCTATGCTCTTTTCTTTCAAATGGAGACAGAAGATGTTTTCAGAGGGTTTGGGGTTTTTTTCCAGAGAAAACTCTTCAAATTTATAGCTGCGTGGAAGAGCTTTCCAGAATCTGCTGCTATGTAGAATCCTTCGTTCGGAAAAGGTTGCAAATTTTTCACATAAGGAAATGTGAACATACAGAGACTGTTGGGCTCAGTTATATGAAGGAATTCCCCCCCAAAAAGCTGTGAATACAAGCCAAAAGTAAACAGCTCTAGAGAGCACATCTTACGGGTGGGACGGGAGGCCCAGTCTCAGCTGGAGAAGGCACCGACATCAAACATGGCGCTGGCAAAGCACAGGGACTCTGTGCTGCCTGCTTGTTTCTGTACACAACCGTGGGGTGAAAACTGGACTAAGAAGAGAATATAACACAAGGCAGCTCACACATCTCAAAGGCAGGGAGAATAACGTATCAATAGCTCAGCCTCTTCGCCATATCAAAGAGGAGACCAAGAGGTGTCTACCTTAGCATTTGTAAATATTTAAGAGAAGTGCCCGGTGCTTACGCGGTCTTTAGTATGGCAGAGAAAAACGGGCCAACAACTCATAACGGGAAGTTAGATGCAGACAAATTCAAACAAGAAACAAGGCCTGTTTTTTTAACAAATACAAGAACAAAGTACAAAAATATGCTGGTTTTGGCACGTTTTTTAAATCCTCAGATCAAGATCAGATGCCTTACTGGATGATACATTATTTTAACTACACACAAGTTATTGGACTCATTACTGAAACAGCTGGATAAATGTCTCTGGCATGTGTCAGATTAGATGACAGTGTATTAGTCCCTTCTGTCCCTAAAACTGTAAGTTTGTGATCAAAGAAATTAACTCGCTCCTGTAGATGAACATTGTCTTTATTATTTGTCTATAAAGACCTTATACAAAAACACCCACCCCAAACACAAAACCGAACAACTGTTCTATGAAGTGATGTTGTAGGGTGTATGGTTTTTTGCCTATGGCCTGCACGTGTACTCTGGGTAAAATTTTGGCCAATGGGAATTACGCCTTGAACTTCAATAAGGAGGAGATTTAAAATGTTGCCTCTGTCAGCAACTGTCCACTACCTTCTGAGAAACTTCCAGCTGTTCTTCAAAGAAATTCGGCAGCGCACTGCCTGCTTCTCGCCTAGTGTCATGTGGACTAGCAGAAAATTTTGTTCAAGTCCTTCAAAGAGCCCTGGAACAAACATTAAAGGATAGTATTACAGTAACCTGTTTTAAGTGTACTATCTTACAAGTTTCTGCTGCTGTTGACTCTGCAGAAAACTCTGTCTACATTGTTTTTAAACCACCATTTTACAGATTAATTTTGATTTACTTGTTGGGGATTTATCAAAAGAGCTGAAAGAAAAAATTCTTTAGAGTAAATAAAACACAATACATTTCTCCTAGGATTTTGTGTCTAGACCAGAAAATTAGTTATGGAATAACCAAAGAGAGAAAGAGAAGGAAAAGAAGGTGTTGTCAGAAGGTATAGAGCCAGTGTTATACCTAGAAATGGCTGAAAGAAAAATAATGATGACCCATGGTTCTGCTATTATAAGACAAAGGTTCAGAGAGGGGAAAAGGCCTGAGTTACTGGAAAGAAAATGATTAAATGATTCTGCTCTTTACTGGCCTGAGGAAGAAGTAAGTGAATATGCTACTGTTGAAGCCAGATTCAGGATAGAGATGAGGAACAGTCCTTTCTGGCAGACAGTTTTAGCCACAACATAAATACTGATCTGCCAGAAGATTAAATCAATAAAAGGCTATGTTTTCAGAAGTGTAGTATATGCATGTTATTAACTGAAACACGAAGCAACTTTCTTGCATATCATGCCTCTAAATGCATAGGAAACTTCTCACCTTTGATGCAAGGAGTGATATGAAGGAGTAAAGATTTATTTATTTCAGATCCCATGTGAACTAGGGAGGCCTATGCACCTCCAGACCTGGGAGTTGTCCTTACTGTTCATTTTCATGCTCAGAAATAATAAAAAAAAAAAACCCAGAAGAAAATATACAGGACTTATACTTTGCCCAGATGTAAACACAATACCAGAGCTGGCAGCCTGAAGACCAGAACCGGCCTTCCCTCCAGCCCACCTAGTCTCCATCAGGGAAGTGGGAAGCAGCTGCCTGGGCAGCACACTTAGAATCAAACACCTTCCCCCATGGTTGTAAAAAAATTGGTGATTAGAGCTGCACAGGCAGGAGGGGATGGTACTGGCACCAAGCTTTCTCCTTTACTCATAGACTCCTACCAGCAAGCTGGGAGTTCCTCTGAGAGACCATGGAAGATTTCTGTGATCCCACCCTCCCAGCTGTGGAAGTAGGTGCCCAGTTATGCTAACGGGTTTAAGAGTGTTGAAGAAATCCTGAAAAAAAAAGCCAAAAAACTTACCCACCCCCCCAAAAAAAACCCCAACCACAAAACAAAACAAAAAGGAAAATGAAAGACAGCAAAGACAACTGACTGAAGACTAATTACAGAATCACAGAATGATTTACCTCTTCAATAGTAGGCCATATGGGTCAATTTTATTTTAAAAAACCCATGAGTGCATGTCTGACCAAGGCACGTTACAAATGAATGTGTAGCTGTTTGCCAGTACACACAGAGCAACCATGCACCTTCCGAGTAAAATAACTATTACTTTGGAATAAAGCAAGTAGCTCCATATCGGAGCATGGTTACCTATCTGAATCTTGTAACTGAATGGAAACTGAGAAGCCTTTTCTGCATCTGGGATACCTTCAAGAGGTCATTCTAGTGTACAGTTTCTGATGTTTTAATAAGGATTGAGCTTGCATCGCCGTCCTTTCCTTGTTGAGATATTAAGATGGTCTTTCTCATCTGCCTGGTCAGTGTACAATCCTTGTCTTTGAGACCTGCACTCCTCACAAAAGCATCCAATGGGATCAAGAGCTATCTGGAAGAAAAAGCAAGCAAAAGACAGTGGTGAGAGAGAGCAGAAGTAAATCACTAGAGAGCAGGGAGTATTTGGATCCTTTACAACAGGCTAAAGCACAAAAGCAACCTGAATGGCCACTGCCCATGAATACAATCTCCTCGAGTGTCCCTCGAAGTACGCAGGTACAGTTCACAGAAAACAACACCGTAGAGGTCCACTCTGCTGCTGTCTCAAGGTAATCTTTGCCAGCTCAAAGGGCAAGAAAATCTATCCAGGAAAGGTTTGTCCACTTAAAAAGAAGATGACAATGACTTTGAAGTGCTAGAATGGGACCCGCTGTGATAGGAGAAGTGGCAGTGTGGAGGTGACAATGGCTCTCTCACCAGGTGACAAGACCATAAATGTCAATGGGCATTTCATTAGAGGGAAGGAAGGAATGTACAGAATAATAAAAGGCACAATGCTGAGTGCAGCTTCTCCTCAGCAAACATTTCTGGCCCACTCCTCTGTCATACAAGCAAAATTTATTGCCACTATGTAATGTATTAACCCTTAATATATTGGCTAGGGCCCAGGAAATAGCCATTTCTACGCAAGTTGTGTCCAGTTGTAGAAAGACAAGATTTGGCTGCAGGGAGAAGGCTATCCATATCCTGCCCATTCTGCCAGAGATCCCTCTTTGCCTGCTCACCCAGCATGATCCAGTTTCTCCTGTCCACACCTACTGTTGTATCCTGCAAACCTAGAACCAGTTCTGTCCTCAGAAATTGTAGTCCTAATCCTCACCGCCAGTCTCTCATTGCAGGATCTGATAATATGCCAGCTCCCCCAACCCCAGCCCTATTTTTGACCTCAGCCTGATACTGTCTCAGGGTGGCCCTCGAGCAATTTCTCAGCCACTGCACTGCAAATGAAGATGCCAAGTGAGGTAGTCAATAAGTAGCCCACAGCAGACCTGATAGCCTGAAGGCGACCATTCTTTAAGCACGCAATGATCCACTCCTGATATTTGGAACAAGAAAGTCTTTCTCCACCAGCTTTTCTTTGCATTATTCACAACCACTCCTGCTTCTAGAAGATCTCCAGGTGCAGAGTATCCGTGGATGTAACAGGGACACCTCCTTTAGAAAATCTATTCCAGTTTGTGTTCTTTGTTCCTTGTTTCCAGCTTCCCCCTTCTCTCCAGGGGGTTCTTGTCTCCCCCTCTCCTGCTGCTCTGGGGAAGTGCTAAAGCTAGCTCCTAATTAAAGTGCTTGCAATTCCCCACTGGAGCAGTGGCGCCAGGGCCTGAAACCATCCTGTGTCTCTGTCCCCTAGAGACAACCCGGCCATGCCCAGACACCTTGGTGGTTGCTCCTCCTGTCACAGACTTTCCCATATTGGCTCCATCAGGTTTCTTCTGTGTTTTTTCATCTGTGCTAATCTCTACCCAGTGCTGCAGGCAGGAGATGGGGAGGTCACTGGGCAAATGAAGATCTCCCTGCCCAGAAAAAAAACAAAAGGGAGAGAGCCATGAAGGGAAGTGCAAAGGACTGAAGCAAAGATGCAGCTCTGCCCTGTGCTGTGTTCACAGCAACAGCCTTTCCATTTGCCTGGCTATTGTCCTTTGCTGAGGCCAAACTCCCTGCACAGTGCCTGCCACCCAAAAGGCACTGAGCATGTAAACCTCCTACTGCCCCCATTAGTGCCTTGCAGGCGCTGTGTCCACCCTCACAGAATCACAGGATGGCAGGGGTTGGAAGGGACCTCTGGTGATCATCTAGTCCAAACCCCCTGCCAGAGCAGGTTCACCTAGAGCAGGCTGGGCAGAAAAACATCCAGGCGGGTTTTGAATATTTGCAGAGAAGAAGACTCCACCACCTCTCTCGGCAGCCTGTTCCAGTGCTCTGTCAACCTCAAAGTAAAGACTTTTTTCCTCATGTTGAGATGGAATTTCCTGTGTTCGAGTTTGTGCCCATTGCCCCTTGTCCTGTCACTGGGCACTACTGAAAAGAGCCTGTCCCCATCCTCCTGACACCCACCCTTTAAGTATTTATAAGTGTTGATAAGATCCCCTCTCCATCATCTTTTTTCCAGACTAAAAAGACCCACATCCCTCAGCCTGTCTGTCTTCTCTTCTCTAGGCTAAACAGACCCAGGTCTCTCAGCTTTTCCTCATGAGAGGTGCTCTATTCCCTTGATCATTCCTTGATCACACTGTCAGAACACACACCATGTATGTGTGTTCACAGAGCCACCACGGAGCAGCAGAAGTCAAAACCTGGCCCGTGCCTCTCCCCGTGCAGGTTCTGCCTGCCATGCCCACCTCGTGGCCACACACCAGGGCAGCACAGAAGTGCAAGGACATCTTTTGTGCCGCAATGAAACCCTGCCGCTGAACTGCAACCTCACTTGTCATTTACACAAACCGCACCAAACAGAGCCCGTGTGGTGTGACTGTGCGGATCCCATCCCATGCAGGTGGCCCAAGTGATAGTACTCTGGCTAGAAATATCCACCTCAAATGTCCCTTGGAACAGGGGAACTCATATTCATCTGGAGAGGACTCTGTAGCTGCCTTATATACCAGCATCTTCTTTACTAGGTCCAGCCCAGGCAATGTGCCAGAGTTTAACCACAGTGGGCCCGTCTTCATCTGGCGTGTGATACCTTCCAGCCCCTCTCAGGAACTGGAGCTGCTCCTCTGTTCCGTGGGAGAAGGCAACACGGAGTGCAGGAGCCAGAGTTGGTTTGCACCCTGGTTCTCTGAACTAAGGAAAACTCAGCTACAGAGAGGCCCTTCCCAATACCTTTCAGAATATATACCCAGCATATATGTTTAAACCTTCTGTGTAAACCATCATCAGACATGATTAAATAAGCACAGACTTGGTCAAAATCATGCTCAGGCGTGAATGCATGTGTAAAACACATATTCCTCCCATCAGCCACACAGACACAAATGTACACATGGATCCAAGTGGAAAAAATGTGCAGAGACAAATAAAAGTTCTCTGAAGGTACCAAGGTCATGCCCCACCACCATTCAAACAACTTATGTGTAGTTCCAGAAAATGCAGTGGTAGGAATACTCTCTCTGTAGTAATGTTTTCCAAAGAACGTGAATGACTGAAGAACCTACGTTTCTTTGGTAAAAATAAGGCGGACCTTCCATGGCTGAACCTGCTGCAGAGCCAGCTCAAAGCCCTTTGTTGGTGTAAATGAAGTTCGATCTTGGCACCTCAGGGAGAAGCAACAAGGATGGGCGCTCACCGCCTGGGGATGGCAAGCAGAGGGCCCAACAGGAGCTGGGAGAGCTGCCATCCTCAGGGGTAGCTGATGATGCCAGGGGAGAGGGAGGAGGGCGGGCAGCAATTACTGCTCCCAGGGAGACAATGCACACCCCGCCATAGCCATTCCTCATGAGACCTTGGCCCACATGCCTGGCAAAGAGCAGGCAGCTCGGTCTCTGCGGCTCTGACACAGAAAAATAGGCAGAGGAGCAGTGGCTGTTTCGCTGCCACCAGCAGTCTGCGGCCCTAGGCAACTGCCTGCTTTAGCTGTGCTTAAAGCTGGCACTAATCACGTTGGCCTTGAATAAAGCTTGGGCTCAGGAGACTTGGCTGCTTTGGAAATTGTTAGCCGGTATTTTCCTTTCAGCTGTGACAGACAAGGAGACAGTGGAGCAAGGGAGCAAGGAAAACTAATATAACTGAAGTTGCCTAAAAGTTCAATTCAATATACAAGAAATTGCTGTGGGAAGGTAGAAGCACCTGCTTAGAGATTCAACCTAGCAACATCAGAAATTTGCTGTCAGGTGTTTTAATAGGAAATCTGAATGAAACAAGAAAAATGGAAAAATTATTTAAGCAAAATTTTCAAGGAAATAAGTTGAGTTTTACTTATCGATTATTGCAAACCACACTATTTCATCCCAGAACCAAAATGGTCTGGTTGACAAGAAAATAAAAATTTTGAGTTTGGAGTGCCATTATGGTGTCTTACAGGAATGACAGTATGAAATGTCTCATGCTCCTGTTTCACGTTACCTCCTGGGGTCTTCAGGTGGACTAGGCTGGTGTCAATCAATCAGAGAGATTCCATCACCATTCCCTCACGGCTTCGTGCCGCAGCCATCACAAGCAGTGATGTCTGGCAGGGGTGCTCGGCTCTTAAGGGCAATGAGACAGCCTCCCGCTTCCTCACAGGAAGGAAAGCAAATGGAAAAGACAGGTGCAGAGATACACTGATAGCAACAGGCATGCAGAGATCCTTCCAGTTAAGATCTTTAGAGCTGGAGACTTACTCACTGTTTGCTCCACTCAAGAGTGAGGTTTCAACCAGATACTGACCCCGCTAAACTGAGACTATCAACAACTCTGTGAAAATAGCATAGTGTTAACCAAAAGCCTAAACAATAGCTTATGGTTGAAGTCATTAAAGATAAATAAACATGACTCAAACAAAGGACTTAAGGAACAATTAATTGTCATTTCACGCAATAAAGAATCATCAGAATTGACAGGGTTAGATAGAAGTAGTTCTTTCACATGGTGTTTAAATATGTCTTCCTGCTATAAGAACTTGTTCAGGTTGGGATTCAGAAAGGGAATAGACAGTTTCACTAGTGGTGACAATGGAACATTAGAGTCTATTTGTGACTTCTGAATTTCCTTATCTGCTGATGGTTGGGAGTTGAGAAGGTGTGTTTAGAAAAGATTGCTCACTGCTTGGTCTCTTCCTTGCACTCTTCCCTCAGGTATTTACAACTGGCCATGCTGAAGACATCAAAATGAACAAGGCAATCTTACTACCAATGCCGAGGTGTCAGTCTTTAGGTTATGACCTACCACACCAGCAGGACACCAGCACTCAACCACATGTGCTGTCTTACACTGGAGTGAAAATGTCATCCCGCATCAGCTCAGCCAAATGCTTCCAACTGCTGGTAAGAAATGCAGTGATGTTCCCAATAATTCCCATCTCATCTCTCATCAAGGCATAACTATAATTTCTCCCCAAATCAAAACATAATCTGCTCAACAGGGAGCTAATAAAAGAAATCCAATTCTGAGAGGAAGAATGGCAGGGAAATTTTTAGGCACATAAATCATTAATATAAAAAAGATGTTGTTGTTCAAAAATAGCCCAAGCTGCTAATACATAGTTTGGAGTTACTTTCTGGACAACGACCAAAGCTGCCTGTCTAGGAAGCGATTGTAAAACTCATACTTTCATTAAAGTCATGAGTAAGAAAGACTTATGCCAGACTGCAGCATTCTTGTTACCTTCTTCTGTATGAAGCTGTGCAGAAAAGAAATATCCACTTAGTTACTGAATAAGTAGCCAAACTAGAACCAGATTTCGTCTCAAAAAATAGTTTTCTTCCTATGCAGGCAATCACTCATCTCAACAACCTACAATCAGAAAAGAAGATAGATTCCATCAGGCATGCTAAAATATCTCCAAATAAGCAATTCCTACTGTTATGCTCCTCAAAAAAATACACAGATGATTTGTTGCTGGCTGCCGTTATTGGAGCTACTTCGATTTGCAAAGCAGAGATATGTCTAATGAAAACAGACTGACATTCCCAACCCGATGCCTCAAATCTCAAGTTTCCCTTTTGTCTCATGCAAAAACCTATATCCAGTAAAAGGATTAAATTTCCAATTCCTGTATGAAAACATATGGGACGAAGTAATCCCAAAACTCCTTTTCCCACATTCCCATGCTGAGGGTCATGACCAGTCTATAAAGGGAAGGCAGAGAGGAGCTGCCATGACTCAAGGACTAGCTCTAGCCTGTTCTCCCTTTGAAAGCACAGCCCTCACCACTAAATCCACCACTGCTTTTTTTTTTCCCCCCAGCAATATTGACCAAGTCAATCAGTGCTGCAGCATCTTTTGAATGTAAAGCCCTACGAAGCTGCAGAGTCAACTTCTACTTCACAGCTAAGCAAAGGGACTCAGAAGCCATGATGCTATGCTCACAGACTGTAGTGGGCACCAACGCCTCAGATGATACCTTCGGAGCTTGCTGGGATCTGTCCCTAGACAGCCCATCTTAATCTATTGCTGTGGAAACCACTACATTTCTGGGCAGAAGGCCACCATTTCCTGGGACAGTCTGCATTCTTTTCCAGCACAACTAGAAGTGATTATTCCCACAACAAAAGCAGGTAATAGTGGTGAAACACTGGAACAGGTTGCCCAGAGAGGTAGTAGATGTCCCATTCCTGGAAACATTCAAGATCAGGTTGGACAGGGCTTTGAGCAACTTGATCTAGTTGAAGATGTCCCTGCTTGTTGCAGCAGGCTTGGACTAGACGACCTTTAAAGGTCTATTCCAAAGGAAACTATTCTATGATTCTATCAAGTAACAGCATGCAGGCTATAAACAGATTCCTCTCTCCTGTATTCCAGGGAAGACTTCGGAGATTTATTGGCTGTTGTCAAGACAAAAAAAAAGAGTGGGCTTGCTGAGACATTGATCCCTTGTGGGACTATTGACCTTACTACTTTTTACCAGATGTGAGACAAGAGGGATATTAAAGATGATAACTTCTAACAGTAGCTACAGGGAAATGTACAACAGGATAAAGAATACACTGTACAGTAATATGCTCCATAGCCATTTTGTCAGCAAGGCTGAGTTTGTCAACAACTGCCTTGCTCACACAGAGACGTGCCATATGTTTTTTACAACCAGTTATCTTCTCCACAGCTAGAACACGTTCCCCTACTAAGCCAAAACCTGCAGCTCCTGGTCCCATCAAAGTCTCTGAATGTGCAGTGCTCTGACAGTTTTGTCCCGCAGGGCTAGACATCTTTGGCCAAGGGACTGGAAAAACCCCAAACAGCACCTATGAAACCCACCAAATCAAAAACACCTGAAAGGAGGGAAGGGGAGAAAGAGCTACCATCTCCTCAGAAAGAACCACTAACAAGAAAAGCAAAGCGAGGCAGCACATTCCCTTCCTGCAGCTTCCAGCCAGAGCAAGCCATGAATGCCGTGACAAGGAAAGAGCCACCCAGATGGAGGAGTGGGCTCAGGGTCAAACTCTGCATTACCTGGCACTCCCACTCAGTGGGACATGCCAGTCCCATTGAGCAACTGGACAGCTTGGAGACGGAGACACTCTCTATCAAGAAGTAGCCATAAGGCTCCTTTTGATTCTCTTTTTTGGAGTCAAACCTAATTTTGAAAACTCCAAATCTGCTGCAAAACTATTGCTTTCAAGACAGCCACAGTTAGGGCTGCATGCATGGCACGGCAGTACCAAAGATTGAAAGTATTCTGCTTTAGAGAGACAAAGACCTTCCAAATTGAAAAAAACCCCACAAATGACATCTAATTTTGAAGCAGGATTGCAAGTTCATTTGCTATCATCACCGAAAGAAAGAGAAGAATAAACAGAGATACACACCATGGTCGAGACACAGAGTTAGGAAGTAAGTCCTTTTCCCTGTATTCTCCACACCTAGTCCCTGAAGTAGTAACAAGCACCCTTGGGATGGCAGTAATGGTGAAAGGGAATGGTTTCACGTAGCACTATAACCACAGTGTGCTGAAGGGGGCATTGGTGGCTCATAGAAGATGAGCGCAGGGTGCTGAGCAGACCACACAAGGACTGATGTACCACCCAGCACACCACAGAGGAGAGCTTTGTCTAAGCTTCCCGATATAATGACAAGTTGCAATTTATTGCAAGTCTTGCATGGCTTTAAAAGGCTAGGAGCTTTGTCACTGAAGTCGACGGGAGTGGGAGCAGCTCCAGGGAGACACAGCAGTGAAATCCTGTTGTCACAGGGTCACCACAGAGAAACACATCCAGCATAAACCTTGTGAGTGTGGCTGCCATCTTATGAACTGCTCTTCTGCAGGTGCTCAGAGGAAAGCAGTTTGCCCCAAAGGGTGAGCAAGGCTGAAGCTAAAAAAAAGATAGATCTGGCTGCTAATACAAACCAAGCTGGAAGGCCAAGGGTTTCTTTTTTATTTGTATTGTCTCCACTGATCTGTGACCCACTCTGACCTCTCCCTCTGACCCCTCGCCTCGGGCAGTCGAGTGGAGAATTAGTCATTCTAAGTAAGGACACAGACCCTGGGGCTGTGGTCCATGCTGTTTTCCTTAGGACCAGGGCACTGCAAGTCCCTGCAGCATGTGCTGCAGGTCATGATGCTCCTCCCCGTTGGTCCTCCATCTTCCATGGTTCCTCAGCAGAAAGGAAATTTGCGGAAGGGTGCTCATGTCAGAAGTCTTCTTGTCATACAGTAGGTATGCAGATATGTAGGTAGGCTGTCCTAAGTTGGCTCCCTGATATTGCCTCACTTTTCCTAATGGGTGGCAGAGATGGTGGGTCAAGCTTTGCAACTCTGCTTCTCCAGTAACGCTGCTGAAGGCATGAGACACTGTCCACGAGTCGCTTAGGGTGTGCAGAGCTCCAGAAATTTTGTTCTGTCTTATGACGGAGCCGTGGCTGGTCCAAACACAGCTGGGACCATATGACTGACTTCTTACTAAACGGGAAGTTAATCTCATCAGAGGGCTCAATCGACAAATGCTGACTGCATTTCCTCAGGGTCTGCCCTGGTCCCATGGGAGGGACAACAGGGACACAGAATTGAAATGGATGGCTTGCTCCCACTGCGGCCTCTCCAGATTTGCAATTCAATTCAATAAAAGATGGAGCAGGCTGATGAGCTGCCTTTGAAAGGGTCAGAGGGTTCAGAAGCAGCAGGAGGGAAATGGAGGCAGGGTACAAGCAGGAGAAGAGAAAACATTATTCTTCTTCATTCCAGACTGAACACTGTGCTCCTGGGGCAGAAGAAAGAGCACCTCACTGATTGAATTACCAGCAGGACCAGAAGGATAAGCAAGCGCTGGATGGCTGACACCCATACCATTTAGCAGGCATACGTGTGACTCAGACTGGGGGGAGCAGCTACTTACAGTCAGAAAACCTTTGCGCAGGGTACCAAAAACAACTTTTTTCACTTGTGTCCACACCTCTGTTCTACCACCTTCAAAGCACCCACAGCTTTGCATGTTACAGCCAAAGGCAGAGCCAGTGTGTTATATCAAAGCGTGAGAGATCGTTGAGTTTTGTAGGCGTTGCAAGGGGTTGCAGAGACCTGCAGACACCCAGAAATATATACTGAAGTGTGCTAGGAGACCGATGTGACTTACCCCTTTGCCTCTAATCCCTCGAGAGGATGAGGTATTGCTGTGGGCAGCACTGCCTAATTGCTGAGTGGCTAGCATGAATTACAGCACTATGATGACGAGAGCAACCTAGACGGACGGAAGAGGACCTGAAAACCTTGAGGAGAAAACACCCTGATTTAACCACCAAAATGTACAAAACAATTAGTAAGCAAGCTCTCTTCCTTAAAGTTCCGGTTTGTTTTTCTTGATGAAGTTCAGATGATGCCGGTCACAAGAAGTGAGAGTTATCTAATACAGTGTGTCACATTAGTTTGCAGTACAGTCCTGTCCCATATCTGCGATGACAGAGCCAGAGCTACAGTTTGTCAGCACCAAGCCTGTGCTAAACGGCATCGTCAGGACTTTTAAAATCATACACTTTTGTTCAACTGTGCATCTCCAGATCAGGCAGGGCAGTTGCTGGATGTGGCTCCGTGCCTGCTGTTAAGAAGGACATCGAGTAAGATGATACAGATGGCTCTTTCCAGCCTTCAGAACTGGATCTTCCACAGGCCCATTTCTTTTTCACTCCGTATTCCACGCTCTTATTTTTTTTTTCTTCTGACAGGACTTGCTACTGCCCAGTATCTTTTTGCTGTGTGTCTTCAGCCAGCATGGCATTCATCTCTTTCCCATGAGTCTTTCTCAGGACAAATTGGCAAGAAGCAGATCTATCAATGCTATTATGTCCCAGATCCCGTTTTCCAGTACCATCCCATTCCAGGAGGATACATAAGAGCTAAATGTAGAGCTTCACCCTGAACTTCAGCACAAAACATTGCAGAATGCAACACTGAAGCTTCTGTGGTAAATACTTTGTGCTAGAGCAGGTATAAACACAAAAAGTTTTCAGAAAAGGGGCAAAAAGAATCATAAGACCTGTCCTTCTCTGGCTGCTTCTTTTGATAATTCCCCCAAATGGGAGCAGACTTGCACCCAAACACATACCTGTTTTACCCACTCCCACTAGCAAGGATGGTGCATGTTTTCTGCCTTTATCTTCAGAGATGAGCAAGGCAATTTCTTGATTTCTTCAGCACTCCATAGGGTGAGCCTGGAAACTTCATACAGCAGATTGCAAACAGCATTGCTTAGGCTTTTACTGAGATGACAAGTCCTGACGAAACTAGTCATTCCATGGAGCTAGACGTCTCCTAGCCCTACCATACTTCTACTTAAAGGCCAAACAAGGCAAGATGTTATTTCTCTTCTCCTATGCGCTGATTTACCCATTTCTAGCGTATTTCATGGCAGTGTCTACCCAAATATTTAGTGAATAGGATTCATCTGTATTGCAAAATCGTTTAAGAAAGCCAGACATCTTTGCCAAAGATCAAGGCCAAAGCCAAGGCCTCCTCCATTCTTCTCTATTCACCGGGATTAAACTCTCATCTTTTCAGAGCATTCTGGCTCAGGCAGCTTCAGCAGAGTGCAAATTCCAGCCGCTCTGATCTCATGGATTCAAAACTCAACTATTTCCATTTTTGTGGCTACATGCTTCCTGTACTTTGAACTTGCTTTGAACTTTGGGTTTGAACAAACTTAGGAGCTTCCAGTCATAATCAGTGAGATTTCATCTAGGCAAAAAAGAAAAAAAAGAAAGAAAAAAGATGTTCTCTATGGATCAGACATAAAATCAGCCTTGAGTTCAGTCAGAAAGGTCAGATGAACTTCCTAATGAGCCCTACCTGAGTTTTAAGCTTGTATCGGCAGCTGAAACTACTCAAATTTCACTCCATTTCAGGTTTCATTTCACATGTTTCATGCACTTCTAGACCTCACCATTTTCAACATATATAATTTGGCTATTACTCCTCATTTAGAGAGTAGATATAAATTGTATCAGAAGGGAAGAAGTGGGCCAGACTGTTAAATCTCTCCTCCGTTACTGAAATTTGACAGGGCCATTTTTTTCCATAGTATGCTGAGGTTATTTCAACTGGATGTAAAGTAGAAGTCACAGATGTCCACATGGTAAGGCTGTCTCAGTTGGCCCTTGATCCTGAAGGCTCCCCTGGATGGAGGACTTGATGGAGGTCGCGGTAGGTGTCCACAAGTGCTGGTCCTCACCTGCAAGGCAAGACCTCTGGCTTCACTGGCTTCTGCCCAATGCATCAAAACACACTGCTTTTTGGGCAGCAGCACATCCATCCCCTAAGAGCCTGTGGAGCTACAGAGCTCTGGCTCAATGCGAGATATGAGATTCTGACCTTATTTTTGTGTGGCCACCCAAATGGAAAACAGCAAAAGACTTGCACTCACAAGGTGAGAAGGTCATGGCTGTCTAATGCCAGCAATATCCCAACCATCCATCCTTCCTGGGTGCTGCCATTCTTCACATCCCACAAAAAGCAGGAAAAGGAACAAAGCTCTTTTCCCTTGCTATTTCTCCACTGCCTTCTGCCACTTTCTAGTACAAAGGCAGGGTGTGAGTTCTCATAGCCCATCATAGTCCATCTGGCAGGTTCAACGAGAGTATTTCTTCTTCTCCGTTCTTTCTGAAGACTATTGCACAGGATCACATGAGCCGCATCTCTTTAATTTAAACCTGAATGACACTTACACAGTAGAGAGAGGCCGAAATCAGAACTGCTTCTCTGATTTGCTTCAAGCTGAAGGATGAAGAGGGCATGAGCATGACACCACAAAATGAGAGGCTGAGGCTTAGCCCAACGCAGCTTCACTCCTCCCGTCCAGGCCACATCTGCAAACCAAGCTGTCTTCTGCTTTGTCCCAGCAGATTGCTGCAGGTGCGCAAAGAGAAGCAGTGTAATCTCTGTCCATGGACATACTCACAGCTTGCCTGGATGAGGTCCTGAGCAACCTGGTCTGACTGACCCTGCTTTGACCAGGAAGTGGGTCTAGAGACCTCCAGAGGTCCCTTCCCGCCTCCTTTATTCTCCAGTCCTCTCACCTTTCAAGTTGTTTCACTGACAAATTTTTGGACAAGAAAAGAAGTGGAATGCAAAGTGCTCATTATAAATATATAAATATATTAAAAATAGATATATTCTCCCATATAAAAAACCTCTAGTCCTTATTAGAGAAGATAAATGTGAACTCTATTTTAGCTGAAGCTGTTGTATCTCCTTTCCACTTATACAAATCAGGTAAAAATATTCAGCAATGTCTCATGTCTACCTTTTTTCTTTCTAATAATTTTTAGCTAGCTCAAAACAACTCAGATATACCATGGGTCTAAAGTTCAGCTCCAACTCAGCTATTATTAGGATCATCTACCACCAAAGACTTGTGATACGGAAAAGGTAAAGGAACTGGAAAGAAGAAAATTCCAATTAAAAATAGGAAGTGTAGAGTACAAAGAGAGATTGTGAAATGATGACGAGCGAGTAGAGGAAAGACAAGCAGCGGCTGTCAAATAAGCAGCAGGAATGCAAAGAGATGGAGAGTTTAATAAAAAAATACATGATAACTAAAGCTAGTCAGAAACTATTATTTTTTTTCTCTGGAAACATTTTTACAAAATATGAATTGCTAGGGGTTTTTTTTTTCCTAAAGACTCAGTGTAATAAAAAGAACTTTCATCAAACACAAAAACGATTTCAGTGCAAACAGTAAAAATACCTTTTTGAGATTTTTCTATTTCTTTAAATTTTTTGAGAAAATACAAAGGAGAAGATAAATTATATAATTATAATTATGTCTTTCACAGAATCTTCCACTGAAAAAAGTTTCAGACATCTTATAGAGTAATATGCAAGGCGATGGCAGCCTGGGGCAGCTTGGCTGTTGTCAAACCATTATCTTTCCAGCACTGCTATTTCGTGTTCAATTGTAGGAATTTTACACATGCTTAATATTCCTTGGGCAAAAAACCAAACCACAAGCAGATTATTAGGGGGAAATAATTTCATATCTAAAAAGGTAATTGCACAGATCTACAAAGCTACAAATACGAGATTAACCTCCTTCCGTCCGTTCTTTTCCCCCACCCCAAATAACTCTCAACTTTCACCTGCGTTTGCTGCAGCCATTAATGAAATCTTTCTTCCTACAGTACTGCCAAATGAGTTCTTCTATACACAGCAGCAAGGGCAAATAATCCATCACCTGCCCCCTCTGCAACTCATGAAATGCTCAGCACCAGACAGCCTTACAATACGAAATGCTGACTTGTTATTTTTTCCTAACTTAAGGCTGTAGATATAGATAATTGTATAAAGACTGAAACAATTCTAGTGGAATATTTGCTGAAGAGCTATTCGGTGAGAGGGAAGAACACTGGTTTATCTTGTAATGGTTACCAGTCAAGCAAACTGGTATTATGATCCAGAGTAGGAAGGGATACATGAAATCAGGATGTAGCTTCAGCCTGGGTTGCCTGCCTGCACTCCCCATTCTCTGCTCCGCTTCTAGCATTAGCTTGCTTTAAGATTGTGCCATGGAGACACAGCAGCCTAAGGGAATGCCCAGAGCAAAAATATAGATTCTTCCTACAGTTTTGCAGGATAAAGCACCAAAGATATGCTTCCAACCTTTGCATATAGGACCCTTTGTGAAAATCCAGGATTATTGCCAGGATCATTCCTGCATATTTTTTTTTCTGGGAGGGTTTGTTCTGTGGAGGAAGTCAGCCGGAGAAGCTGGCATCATGCAGTTCTCAAAATACTTGTGTTTCCAGAAGGGAGCGCGGCAGGGACTACAAGCAATGACTCTGGGGAGGAGGAGGGAGAGGAGTGGATCTGCTCATGCACTTTGTTTCCACACAACTCAGCCTTACTCTCTTCAGCTGAAGTGGCATCCCTGTGCCACGCACACACCCGGGCTGAATAGCCAAAACTGTCCTGTCATGCCAATCGCACCCTGCCTTATCCAGTCATTTGGTACCCTGAGCTGTTGCATCTCCTTTCCAGCAGGCCTGTGTAGAGAACTATTGTTGCTGTTCGACAGATGAACGTGAAAAAGAAAAAGACAAAACATTGTAGTAGTTCTCATCTGAGCCAAAATTCAAATGCTTACGGGACTTTCCTTGCCAAATCAATGAACAAACAAACAAACACACTCTATTTTTTTTTCCTTATTTTGGCTCAAAGGAAGCATCTCATTCAATTCAAAAGGAAATGATCCCTTTCCATTTTTAGTAAGTTTAACAGAAACAAACCATGAGAATAAAAGACTAGAGGCAGACATTGCTTTATTCAGCAGTGCAATGTTAAAAACCACAAAGCGCAGATGGGCAGCTTTCTCCATCTGATGGATTGTGAAATATTCACGTATCCCCACTGTAGATCCACCTCCTCTGCTATAGGAAGTTCTTACATGAGTTAAGGTCAATCTTCACATGGCTCTGCTTCATACTACACATGCAACGCATGTAACCAACCTCTTTATAAACACCGTACAAAAAGGATTTAAATATGCTACAGAAAGTGGAACAGCTCCAGCAGGAGGGAATAAAAGAGCTTTACCCCAGAAAATCTGGGGTAGAAATATAATTTCAAGCCCATCAGGCAAAGATAGGAATAGAGCCTGTGTCTCCGTCAGCGCGAGTGAATGCCTGGCAGCTGGGTTAACATGGGCTCTTTCTCATCATCCTTCAGATGAGAAATTTAGCTTTTTACTCCTTTAAAAAAAAACACACAAACCAACCAAAACCATAAGCCTTTCTGGCTAGTCAGCAAATTTAGTTGTAATTATTGCATAGCCATGACAGACGTCATGATTAACAAGAAATAGTTTATTTACCCAAAATGTTTGGTTTAGCCTCATTTTGAATTACATGCTAAGCTCTTTGAATGAGTGATGGCAATTCTGAGATCCAGTACAGTCACCGCACAGTGCTACACTAAAACCCTAAATTTCTTCAGGGCCTCTTGACGCTACACTGGCACATCAAACAGTGGAAAAGTTAAAAAAGCCCAAAAGAACAACAACCCCCTCCCCCCATAAAAAACATATCACGCAGTTCCTAACAATGAGTCTACACCCGAGTTCTTCTCAGTCTGTTTATCCCAAAATTTTCATTATGCCTAAAAGAGTTATTAGTCCAAATGATACTAATATTTGATAAATGTGGGCTACCTCATGTTCTAAAACTCCAGTGAAAATCTCAGTCTTAGGGAAAGGAAATAAATAGGAAAAAAAAATCACCTTAGGAGCCTTCAACAATATTAAGACTGGCATCCTGAGGCTGAAAATGGCTGGGGAGTCAAACAGCGGGAAAAGCAGCATCTCAACTGCAGCTCACCAGCACCAAGAGGCAAAAATTTGGAAAAAGAACACTAAACACTGCTCAATGTAGCAAGACCGCATTTCTAGCTGGGCAACTGCTTTGTGGGACCTCCAAGCCAGTCACCCAGACCCCAGTGGATCTAAACTTTCTCCAGTTATCCTTTCCTGTGCCAGGAAATAAGCTGGATAGGAGCCGTCTGGTGGTGCCAGCTATAGCAGAGACAACTTGGCAGCCCCAACAGTGTGTTCCCCCTGCCCGGCACAGACCGTCCTCTGCCCCGGCACATCTAGAGCATGTGGATGCCGTTTTTCCATTCTTTGCATTAGGCTTCAGAAGGCAATCAAATCCATTTCAGTTTTGCTTTTAACTGTTTCATTTCCATATTGTTCCCTGGTAATCTGTCTCTCCTTGCGGCAATTTGTTCTTTCATGACTTTTTTCTGGAACTGGAAAATAGTAATAATTACAGAAAAGATTCTTCTAGGCTATTCTGGATAAATGAAGCCCCTTTAAAAAGAGCTGTTGGCAAAAATTAAATAAAGGTATCATGTGCCATGTTGCCCACACCCCATGCTTTCTAAATGTGTTGTATCCAATCTGCAGTATGACCTTTCTATATAAGAAAGAGTTTAACGAGACCAAATCTGAGCATGTTAAATTATGTAATACTCAAGATCTGGTTTCTGCACTCTGCATCTTCAAATCTCCAGGAATGTGACAGGAAAGATGCGCATGGTGAACTTTGATGTAAATTCAAATGTTCTTTTTTCCCCCCATATGAGTTAAAGTCCTTAAGCATGGATTTTGCATACACGGAAATATAGCATGATGCTGAGCTCTATTGTAAGCGCGTATGCAATTGCTGTGTGGGGAATAATTGAATCCATGAAACCTGTTTACAGTGCCCAGCCAGCATGTGCAAGGACACTGGCTGAATTTTGAGAATGAAAGGTGAATGACCGGGAATGGCAGTCCTGCCTTGACCCACGCGGGTGGAGCAGCCCGAGCTTCAAGCTGTGCGGGAACCAGCGCTTCCCAAATCTAATTTCAAGCAGAGAATTCCTTAGAAAGGAAAAGAGAATTTCATTTTGCAGGACTCAAGTAGTCCCTGAGCTCCTTGCTGATACCGGCAAGCAGGCTGAAATATTGCCAGTAGATTTTTAGCTTGGTTTCTAAGGAAACAAGGCCTTTGTAAGCACACAGGAGAGCGTGTGTCCGTGTGTGTGTGTGTACGTTAGCCTCTCGGATGCCCTTCACTTCCAATAGCTTTTGAGCTCATTGGCTGATTTCAAGCCAACTTTGCTGAAGGTATCGAGGATACGGTATTCTTACAAGAGTTGTGAAAATAGGTGATCACATAAAGGCTGCGCTGCTCGTTTTGCCACTGACGGAAAAGCTAACAAACCCACTCTTTTCAGACTTTAGGGAATCCAGGATACTGGATTCATTATTTCCGCAGATCACGGCTCTAGTGGTTGTACCTTGTTGAAGCATTGCCCAACAACCACTGGAATAAGCCCTATCAAAAGCAGGTGGCCCTTCCAACAGCCACTGAGCACCGACCTGCACTGGATGCTGGCAGAGGCGTTATATAGGCGTACACCTGATAAAGCCCTGTGTTGCCTCGTGCGTCATGTTTCGCAAGGAGCAAGGGGGGCTGAGCACGCGCTCGAGTCTCAGCTGAGTGGGCTTTGGGCTGCTGGACTCCCTCACCTGGGAGCACGTGGGTTGTTTGACCAAAGCACCTCAAATCCCCTGGCTTGGTTGCTTTTATTTGTGCTTTTCATCTCCATGCTGACTCTGCTCTCTAAATGTATCCAGAGAGCACCTCTAGGAGGGAGGGAATGGAGGGCGCCAATGAAGCGGAGATGTGCTTAATGCAGACACCATTAATAAATCACTGATAGTTAAGATATAGATTGGGTGATGGGTGGCAGATGGGAAGGAAGAATGTCAAATTGCTTTTCTCATATAGATTATTGGATTAACAAGGAAGCAGCGGGCATGTGGCAAACCGGTGTAACAAATTACTATCATAAAAAAAAAAATAGAGCTCATCGCAGGCTGGTAATAATGCCATGTCGGCCATTAGCTCTCTGGAGAGGTACTTAGAGCACAACATCCGTCTTCTGGAAAAGAGACGGCCACTGGAACACCAGAGTGAAGGAGGCCCCCATTTACTTCTCCCTCCCCTCCCTCTGCCTCCGACTCCAGAGCTCATGCTGTTGAAGCATGGTGGCCAACAGCGGCTGTAATGAATAATCGCCATTGCTTTTAATAAGCGCTGCTAATTACTCCCCCCCTGACTCTAACCGGGCTTCTGCACTCCCCTGTACCAGTACAGACAGTATTGGCGTGAGATCAGTCAGCAAACTACAAACTACCGGGCTGACTCTGCTCTCGGGTCCCGATCCTGCTCCGTCTGAAGTCAGTGACCAAAATCCCACTTGCCTTAAACGGAAACAGATCAAGTCTAAATTTTCCTGCTGTTCCAGCTGCCAAGCACATATGCCTACCTACACTGCAAGAGTTATGTGCTACCGTTGCACTGCAAATAATGTCCCCTGATACATACTGAGTACATCAAAATAAACCTCGAGTTGACTTTAGTCCCTTCTGTCAGGGTCCCCATTGCCTCCTAGCAGGAGATAGGCATTCCCATGCGCAGGGAGCCAACACAGCAGGAGAACAGTAGACTACAGGTGTTATGCAGATAATATGTATATATTCTAAAATGAATAAACTTAGTAATGGTGTGGCTGTGAAAATCCTATGCAGAGAAAAGAAGGAATGAATAGCATAATGCAGTATAGCATAGCATAGCCCAGTCTGTCTGGTTTAGTCACTAGTTTGTTATTTATGAGTTCAGTCCCTTGGTCCCACAAATTTCCAGTTCAGCTTAGGCTGGTGTTTTTTCTTCAGTCCCCCAAGCATGCTTCCGTGTACAGCTTGTGGATGCCCTGCCTTGATATGAGGGAGGCTGCAACCTTCTCCCTTTGACACCCCCAGCTGCCCCAGCCCAGCAGAGCTCCTGAGCCCCCGGCTGCTCGTGCAGGCTCCCTCCAAAGAGTGCCATCAGCACGTGTGAAAAAAACCCCAGGAATCCATGTCCAAACTTGGAGTATTTTTCTTAGCCTTAAAATGTGCTAGAGCTATAGAGCTTGCACAATAGCACAGGGAAGCCTTCCTCTCTCTTGAGTGCCTTTCTCGTGTCCGCAGGCTTGAACACCTTTCTGGAGCACAGGCAGCATGAAACCATAGGTGAGCATGTTATCAAACATGGTATTTTAGCAGGTATCTGCTACAAAGTCTAGTGAAGGTTGCCCAGGTAATTTTTAACTTGGAGGTGCTTCTCTGTGAACCCTTTGCTCCTTTAGATACATGCATGTGACAAACCAGGGTTTAAGAGGAGCAAGGAGCAGGTCTCCTGCGGCATCATTCTGACGGCTCAGCCCCTCCACCCAGCTCTTGCATTAGCCCCTCTCCACCCCTGTCCCTGGGTGTCCATCTCCGCCTCCTTCCTGCTGATCTGATCTCAGCCTCCCCTTCCCCTCCTCTCTCACAGCTCCCTGCGAGGTCCCCAACCCTTGGTCTCTGCCCTGTTTGCTCCGCTCCTCCTTTGAGCCAGGCCCGTTGCCCAGCCAGTTGGGTTCTCTAAAAGCCTTGTAATTTCATTTAGCTGCTGACCCTTTGGCTCCGGGCTGATTTTGGCCAGAAGCCTTGGAGAGTAGGACGCAGAAGGGCCAGAGAAAGAAACACCAGGAATTTTGAAGAGGGTGGTTTTCTAGTTTCAGTGGTCAACCTCCACATCAGAAAAACCACTGGTGCTGTTGGTCCTCAAAGGTCATTTTCTTGAAGAGGCCGATGACAAACCAAGCTGTGGAGACTGGGACGTCACAGGCAAGGCACCAAGCGCCTTATTGGTGCCACCCAAATCCCATGCCAGATCTGTGATCAACCAACTTCTGCTTCCAGGGTTGTTATCTGGTGCTTCCCACATGTACAAAATTAAAACCCCATTAAAGATGAAGCGCGTGTGTCCCTCCATGTGCGCATTTGTGCGTACACTAACGTCTCAGGACTGGTGGGACCGGGCCAGGGCTGTCATTACAGCCACACCACAACCTACCACAGGCGCCAAGGGCTACAGCTCTCCATGGAAACTCTAATCCCTGTGAAATGGGATCTTAGGTTGTTTTTATTTTTTAAGAAACCCACAAAAAATAGCTGAGAGATCGCAAAGCTAGATAGAAAGCTTTAAGAAGGCAAGAATGCCAGCTTCTTATCGCACAGACTGCCCCTAGCCCTACTCCCCAAACAGTCAAGCTGGCTTTTAGGGTTTGCTTCTGGAGACACAAGTTATTTATGTTTTCCACCCACCTCTGTGTCAACACACACCTCGTCTGTTGTCTCTCCTTTGTCAGTTAAAAAAAAGGACAGATAAAAATGGAGGGCAATTTCATCACCTACACATCTTTTCCTATATAATTTATCCTGGACAGATGAAATGATGGAAGCAGTTTAAATGTACAGTGGAGAAGCTGTTTGTCCATCATATGCTTAAAGGAAAAAATAGCAACACCACCCACTGATTATGCAGGCAGTATTATAACTTTACATATACTGCTGTGCGGAATGGATTAAAGGAATGACAGTATCATGATATACCAGTTGAGTATTCATTTACCGACTAATCTATAGCTCAGATCATTACTCACTCGGCTTACAAAGCACAGCTCTGGCCTGGCTTTCTGACTGCGCTGTAACAACAAAGTTAAAGAGTGCTAAATCTAACCAATTTCCACACAGCATTTCACCGCCTGTATTGTGGTAGGCAGGGCTGGAGTAACAAACCCTCCATCTCCATTTTTCCTGCCCAGTGCATCCAGGTAGAGCTTCACATCCACTCTCTCTCCAAGCAGCTGCACGTCTGCAAAGCACTAGGCCCTTCCAGTTCCCTGACCTCGGAGACAGACTTGCCTCGCAGGGTGATGTCACCTGCTGCTACCCAGCGCAGTGATGGCAGCACAGGGCTGTGATCTCGTCAGCAACCATCTGTGGCACAAGTTGATCAAATGCTGAAGGGATAAACTAGACCTAAATTAAAGGGGTGGAAAGACCCAAAACCCTGACAGACACAGAATATGCCCCGATTCTGTTCTCCATGGAAAACATGGGTATTTGTCAGTGAGGAAATGCCCCTGTTTGGATGCTCTAAAGCTTAAGACAAAGAGTGTCTGCAGAGCATGTGGACCTTGAGTTACAGGCCAGCACAACACAGCCCATTTATGGCACAGAGCATCAGACATTACACGGGAAACAGCAAGGGCCACTACAAACATTTGATTTATGAGATTAAGTAAAATGTGTCTCTATCAACCCAGTGAGGTGCATACAAAGATATGAAATCATGCCAAGTGTGTAAGAATTTTGTCTTCTAACACACTGGCAGGGTTTAAATACAGACTTCAACAGCAGCATCTGGAAAAAAAAGAGAATCCAAACTTCTCTAAGCATCCTTTGAAAGCTGTTTGTCTGGACCATGGGCTATCCTTGCCCTCTCAGGCCACTGTGGCAGGTGGCTCCAAACCAAAAGGTCTTCTCCATACCTTCTCCATATCTGTTAAAAAGTGCCAGGTGCATCTGCAGGATTTAAAGCATATAGGTCTTTGTGCAGAAAGCTAATCTCTTGAATTTTATCCGTTAATTAACTAGATGCCAACTGGAGAGTACAGGTGTTTGGCAGTTTCATGAGACACACACCACAGAGTCAGCAGCTGCTGTTATATTACCTGAAACTGCCAAATGTTCCTCACTTGTAGCCCAGCACAAAGGACTGTACCGGGGGTGACCCAAACGCTGTGACTATCTGTGCTGTGACAAGATTTTGGTCAGCCTTAGCGGTGGAGGAGGCTCAGGTCTCAGACTGATGCGCCCCAGCAGATCTAACCATTGGGTTTAGGACATTGCGGTCCCAGCTGTGTTTCTACTTGAGGTCTGACAGGACAGCAGGGATGCCCCCTGGCACTTGTGCCAGGGTCTCTGCTTCCGTGATGCTGGTAAGCCCAGGGAAAAGCAGGAAAGCAGCCTGGCTGGTAGCCTGTGGCAGCAGCAGAGGTCACAGCCCCTGGCTGCCCCTGTCCCAAAGTCAGAGGTGCATCGCATGGGTTATAGTATTGTGGGGGGAAGGAGAAGGACGATCACTCATCCTCCACAAACTAATGCAAATGTCTGCAAAATGACACAGCATCCCCACACCTCATCACCAGCCCTGCCAGGGCCATACGTTCAAAGCAGGTTTTGGCAGCCCTTGAAAATGGGATGGATGGAAACAAATCTAAATGCCACAGACCTGGTAGCTTCATTTCCAGAAACTGAGCATCCAGGAATAGCTTCGAAAGATATTCAAGTTTTAACACAAGCAGCCTCCCTTCTCTGGGTGCCCATCTCCTTTTCCCCCATCTCTCTCCCCTAGCTTGGTTTTGGCTATGGTGGGAGTTCTGGTCTGCAGGTGGGAATAGCTACTGGGAACTGCAAACTGGATGCAGTTCTGGATCCATTTCCACTGCTGTGTCCCCGGCCATCACTTATCTCCTAGTCAGAGCTTTGAGAGGAATGATCTTAAACACACTATAACAGAGATCAGAGGTGCCCATGGCCCTGCCATGAGCATAGGACAGCTATGACCACAGCTGAGGGGAGACAGTGGTGAGACCCCGAGAGGATACTTAGTGAGCATCCAGGCTTGATCTTTCAAGGGACGCTTAAGAAAATAATGCATCCAGTTCCCATAAAGCTCCTCTGAAAACCCCATACCTCCTGCCAGGGATGAGATCTAGCATGCTCCCACCGAGTTGGTCTGCGGGAGGCTACAGAGTGCCTGATGCAGGCAGAGCGCTGACAGAACAGCAGGGTTCCCTGGCGAGGCCACCAGAGCTGTGAACAGACAGCAAGGTCTCCTTTCCCCCCACTCCTCCCTGCTGATTAGCATGCTCAGGAAAGGTTTTGCATGTGCAAGATATCTGTAAGGCCTACTGCCAGCTTTTTGCCAAAGCACTGATTTTTCGTGATGCGAGTTACTGCTTTCTTCTAGTAATTATTGATAATGCTCTTGGATGAATTACAGACATTTAAAAATGAATTGGATTTTGTGTGTGTCTGTCTCTCCCGTCCCCTTTCTGTTTCTCCACCACAGGATCTATGGCTTTGAAATGTTGATACATATTCATTACAGCTTCTATGACTTGAAAGGCATAGCTAAAGGGAGAACTCAGATCAACAAGAATGTGAAAGAGGCAACGAAAGCAGGATACGTGTCTGTAAGCACAGTGAGTAAGCAGCATTTGAGCGGTTAGCGCAGGGAACGAGGTACCAGGAGATCTGAATCCAGGTCCTGGTTCTGCTACTATCTCCGATGGCTGTGGACGAGACTTTGTGCCTCAGCTCCCTCAGCCACAGGACTCGATGCTTACCAGCACCCTGAAGCACTATGCCAGATAAATGCAATCTCAGACTGGTGGCAAATGAATCCCAGCTGCCAAAGCAATGAATCCAACAAGAAATTATTTGAGGAAAGAAAAGAGCCCTGAAGAGGTACCAAAACCACAGGTGAAAGCATCCTTTGCTCATAGTGGTCAGAGCAGAATCTCAGCGGCATGTGGTGAACATGCACTTTTCCACAGCCGTGCGTGCACATGCACACACTTGCACATGTGCTCTGTGCTTATAGGGAGACATGTTTTGCTCTGACGCATTTTGAAGAGTTCCCAACCCAAAAGTTCAAACAACGCAGAAATAAACTTTGGAGGGATCTTCCATGCCTGTTCCTATAGGCTGGGATGTGGTGTGAACGGGCAGATGGAACATGAGCTTGTGTTTCTTAGGGCCATTGCAGCAGTACCGGCATGAAGAGAGAAGTAAACTGTCTTTGTGCCAGTGGGGTGGCACTGTGTCAGCACTCTCATCTGGCTCTTTTCTCCTCTTCCGCTGCAGCTCCTTGTGTGCGTTTCTGTGATGTGAAGTTGTGTCTAGCACCAGAAGGCATTTGGCTAGCAGCCTCCATTTTGGGCAAGACAGAAAATCACATTGGGTAGGAATTCAATCATTAATCTGGAAAAATCCTTCCTAACGAAATTTTAATCAGAACTACTGAGAAGTTTTGGGTTTTAGCAAGCTGGCATTTTTTCGATAAAATCAATGCAGCTGAAAAATTCCCTAGCAGGCCTGGCTGTGACGTCTGAGGAGTTCTGCCTCTCCCTGGCACAGCTTCAGAATGCAAAACACTTGCATTTGGGACAACTTCACGCCCTCGTGTGAAAGTGCATTCACCTGTTAAAACTCTGCCTAGACTACTCATTTAGTGTCTTTCCAATCGAGACACCACCTGCAATTTTTCTTTCTTCCTCAGAATTTCATGCTTGTATTAAATACGAGGCTTGTGAGAAGTTTCAAATTAACAGCAACAAGCCTCAATGCAGAGCAGGTTGAGTACTAGCAATGCTTGAGTAAGCTTTTTTCTTGCAGCTCCTGATGTTAATATGTCTCAGATATTATTCCCAGAGATGAGAGAGTAGCTTGCAGCTTATTCACTTTCCAGCCTCTCTGCCAGGCTTTCCAGTGAAAGAGGGAGACAGTTTCCAGCAGTGGTGGTATTTCTGACATTCACTGGTCGAGTAGGAGCTGGACTGGGACTAAGTTCATTTCCTATCGTCTGACAGCCAGTCAGCGTATGATAGAAACTTGCAGTCCCTGCTGGTGTGGGCTGGATTCATATTGGCAAACTCCACATGAAAATTCTGTCTAACCCATTAGTAAACTGTTGATGCCAAGACATTTCCCCATCTCCTGTGAGGATTCGTTTTATAGTCTTTTTGGTGAATAGTCCTTGATATAAAATAGTCAGAGATAAAAAGGTACAAAAAAGGAAAAAGGATATACAGGAAGAAAGCATAGCGCTCTGTTTCTAGATGCACAAAGATCCATCTCTGAACTCTGGAAATATGCAGGCTGGATAATGGATGCCATTAGATTTACAAAAGAGACCTTCTTTTGTCACCTACACAAAGGTCACATCTGGAACATAGGCTTTAACCATCATGTGCAAAGAGGGATGCAAAGCAGGTTTCTAGGAACCCTGAGCAGCTGCAGTCCCCAGGGATGCTCTGTGAAGATGAGTAGAGTTGGGACTTGTTTTAGTCAAAGCAAGAGCCCCTCCTTCCCCTAGTACAGCCAGAAGGGAGGTCATGTAAGAAATGATTCTCAGACAAGCAGACTGTCTTACACAGGAGCACCTGGGTTGTGCACTTTGCCAATCCGTGGTAAAGCACAGGGTATGAAATAATACTCTGACTCACCTTATCATAAGTACTCAGCAACCCTGAGGGAGGACATCACGGGAAACTCAGTAAACCCGTCACACAGCAGATATCATGTGTCAACCCCCAGCCCTGCTTTCTTCTGGGCTTCTCTTGGGGGTTGTCCTCTACCCTTGCCCTGCAGCTCCCTCTTCCCAGGGTAGAGATTTCAAGATCAGCTTGCTAACATGAATCAGGCAGAAGGCATAGGCCAGACACTTGGCAGCATAACCTGACTGTGTACCATGGGGCCAATGGCTCTGTCCCAGTTTTACACTGGAAGAGAGGGTGTCCCAAGTGCAGTGTTAGGTAAGCTATGAAATTCATTGCATCATTTACACATACTCGACACTGCAGTGAGCATTGAAGGGCTGCTCTGTAAGCTGTTCAAGAGGCAGCAGCTAGAGCCAAGGAACCATGGTTTGGAGAGTCAACCCTGCCACCTAACTGATGGGATGCCTTAGGGCAACACCACCTTGGTTTCCCCCATGCAAGGCACAGAACACATATTTAGGCATCTGTTCCTGTAAGGGATTAACGATGCCCCAAGTGTTAGTACAGATACTCCTTATTGAGTTCATGCCTGTGGCAGCTGATGCTCCTTCATAAACCGTCACAAGTAAATCAGTGGCTTTGACTTACAGTGGCAAGATAGTTCTGTTTGAAGACAGACTGCTTTAATGTGGCTTTTATCAGCACCTTTCTCCCAAGATAAGGAGACTGTCAAAAAGATATCAGCAGTGGTTTAGGGGGAGCTGGATGCTGCTGTTCTAAATTAATAGCAGGACAGCCTCCATTCACATGTCCTGGAGGACTGTAGTACTTGTGACACCAGTGTATGCGCTCCTTACTATCAACTGTATCATCTCCACCAACTTTTTTGCTGAGGGTATGTCAGGCTCCAAGTGGGCTGCATATTCCTTTCCAATAATGAGCTACCTGATCTCACACTGCCCATGTCTGTCATCTTCCAGCCTAGACCACTTGGGAAACAAACCACAATGTGGAGCGTGGAGAGTAGAAGGGAATGTAATGCTGAAAGTTGTTTCATCAGCTAGCCATGAAAGGGCTGCAGTTTGAGCATACCTGTGTCTCTAAAAAGACAAGAAGAAGTTCCTGTGGATCCACACAGGAGATCACAGCTGAGTGTCATGCCCAGTACTGGAGCTGCAGTGGACCATCATTGTAGACCATGAATTTCACAGTGCGGTATAGACCAAGGCAGATACACACCCCCACAGGGGGCAGTGCAGGGTGCCAAAAGACTTAATTCAGACTTTAAACCACATCCTTGCTGATATTGAGGGAGGTGGGAACGTTAAGGATGGGGGAAGGATGGGGGCCATTAGGAACAGGGCTAGCAAATACAGGCTAGTGATTAAAGGAGGTAGTTGTTATGGGTGCTGTGATAATGTATTGCTGTGGGCAAAGAGAGGTGGCATGGGAAGCAGTGAAATAAATTTATCTGAAAGGAGTTCATTGCCCATGCTAGAGTGCATGCAGTTGCCAGAGCCTCGATCAGTGCTGCTGGCTGCCTTCCCAAACCAGTGCACAACAAGGCAAGAGGGAAATTACAAATCTATTTCCCTGAGATTCTGGCAAGGGGAGACAAAATGGGCACTTATTTTTCCTCAAAAGGGTGAGTCCAGCATTATTTTTTTACCCATTCAATAAGCCACAGAACCAGAAAAGACAGCAGTCTTCTTCCTTGGACAGTATCCCTTCCTTCTCACACTGCCAGTGACTGTCTCTGGCAGGCTGGTTTAAAGACTTATAAACCTGAGCTCAGGGACCAAATCCTCTTCTACTTCTTAAGAGCACCTTATTTCAGCTGTGCAAGAGGAGGACAGGAAATATCTGAGCTTGAGCTGCCTTCAGCCAAAGAAGTTGAGTGGTGCCTCTCACTTTGTACACAGTCAGGTACACGCACACTGTCACCACCCCTCAGCCTCAGGACAAAACAGGTTTGACCCTGCTGGCTCCCAAAGTGCTTAAAGATGACTCCAAAGTCTTCTGCAGGTCCCTCCTGCCATTCCACCTCCTGCACAGGGAAAATTGCTTCACTGGCTGGGAAGCAGGGTCTGTAGGGATAGCTACAGTCACAAGTGTTCTCCATCACTAATGTCCATTATCCCCATGATCACAGACACCTGAGGGAAGAGAGTCTTCCTGACTCTTTCAGACTGCTGTGTCATGCATCAGGGAGTCTTTAAGCAAGGACCACAGCTCTTCTTCATAATCCAAGATAGGTCTCCTTCCTTTTCTTCTCTGGGGAGGATCAGAAAAATTCATCCATATATGTAACAGCTGTTTCTCTGCATTGCTAACACAGATCAGTTCCCATTATACTGAAGAGAAAGTACAGGGGTTCATTCCTATTCTCACTTTTAAAATCAGACAAAATGAATTCTTATATAGACTGGCTTTGGGCGAGAAAGTCATCAGCAAAGTAGAGGAGCATGACTATCTATCTATCTATCTATAGAGATTATGTGTGTATGCGTGCGCGTAGATTGCCTCTGAAAAATAAAATCCTTCTTTATGCTAATTTTTCTCTTTGAGTTTCCAAGACAACAGTGGTTTCACTCAGTGCTGTCCCCATATAACTCCCTGGTCTTCTCTCTTCAGAAACAGCTTCATGGTTTGCAAGGGCACTATTTTTTCCTCCATTTCTGTAGCTTTTCCGTATGTTTCTAGTCACCCACACTGAAAAGTCCTACCCCAGGTATCTGTGAATAGCAGCACACAGAGAAGTTATCCCAGAACAAGCTATGGAGTGACCCTGAAGAGAGCGTCAGCAGCTCTGGTGTAATGGCTCCATGTGTGCGTTCTTTCTCCATGTTGCATGTGGAGTCCCATTTGCCATTTACTTACCCATTTACTTTGTCAAATAAACTACCTCACTTGGCTGTAGGGTAAAAGTATGTCCATGGGCAGGTACTGTGCACTGTAAAGATCGCAACTTAACCTGGGATAACTTGTGCTGCACCTGTATGCAAAGGCATTCAGAGGCATGAGCTCTCCTCATTAAATTTGAACTCTGGGAGGCATCTCAATAACAGATAGCTGTGGTTGTGCCCACAGCACGTAGTAAGATTTAGCAGCATTTTTCCTACACTGGCGCAATCACTTAACCGATGTCATTTTTTTGCATAGGTAGGTACCAGCAGACATGTCACTTCGGTTTTGCCACTGTCACTGCTTATCCTCTGCAGTTTGGAGTTTCCTGGCAGTACAGCTATGCAAGGAAAGTCTGCAGAAGCCATACAGCAGTGTCTATTTTCTTCCCTGCTTTCCACTCATTACAGGTCCTTCTAGTGTCTGAAGTGCTCACCTGCTGTGAAACACAAACCCAAGGGCATGTTTTGCTATCCCTTTCCTGGGAAGGATATTTTCCAGACCCTGAGATCTCACCAGTGGGGACACTTTCCTAATTTTCAAACTATACTTCTCACTATTGTTCCCTTCATTTCCACTGCGAGCATCAGTCCAACTCCTTTCTTCCTCGGCTGAAAACTCAGACCATTTACCAGTTCCACCACTGTCTCCTCCCATGTATCTCCTTTTCTGTCCCACAGCAAGCATTGCTGTGAAAAATCTTGATCAATAGGGTTCAGGAAATTGCAGCAGGATATTCCAGGAAATCAGGGACAAAACAAGATTTCTAAACACTGATAAGAGGCAGTGGCTCAGTGATTTGAAGTAGGCTTCTTCTCCACCTTTTCTAGTAGCTCTCATTCCTCATCAGTTCAGAAAATCAAACTCAATGTCTAGCTGACGGGACATGAGTGCTGGTAGGATATAAGCAAGTGCTTATGAAAGCAGCCTGGTTCCTGGGGTATTACAAGAAAGCACAAGAACAGAATTTGATAGCTGCATATTCTGCAAAGAAGCTGTGAATCAGATGTTCCTGCTTATCTTTTTTCCAGGCTTTCTTTTCCTTCTCTTTTGAAGAAAAAGCAGAAGAAAAACAGACCCCGGGTCCACACCTGGTTTAGAGCAGCTTGGATTGAGTGCATTCAGAAATCTTTCCAAGTTTGATAGGGGCATGTGCAGCTCTGAGAAATTCCCTTGGAAATGGAGTCTTCTCTCCAGAAAGTTCGAGAAAATGCTTATATTTAGTGTTGAGGAAAAGTGAACAAAAATAGAAATGTTCCAAAACATTGTCTAAAGGCTGTGTATAGCAGTAGAGGTGGAAAAATGATATTCAGCATTGACAGACATTGCTCTGCCCACCGACTTGCTGTGGGATACAGGGCAAAGTATGTTTCAGTGTTGCCATCCATGAACTGTACACAACAAGTCACAGGAAACCTGGAAGATATCATTCATATTTTTAAAATCCATTGAGATCTTCTGCAGAAATTGTTACAAATGGACAAAATAATTTTTTATCTAAACCTTACTGTTTCAGGGGGCTAGAAATACTGAGGAGATGAAGAGAACAGATCCATTGAGATGTCTAGATTTCAATCTGATCTTCTTGAACTTGGTACACATATTTTTGATTTTTAAAGTCATTGACTTGTGTATTTGAGAACTATTTTGAGAACCTATGTTGCCTTTAGGGTTCAGGCAGAACAAGATTTTGCACCACAACACATGCAGGCACGTACAGATGCTCCTTTCAGTCAGCCACCTCAAGTATGTCTGAGAATTTTGTGCATTCTTTACCAAAAAATCTAAAGGTAGCTTGCGTCACACCACAAACAAGGGAACTATATTTGGTAATCAGATGTCCTTAGCCATATTGCGACATTGGCCACTACAGAAAATCACTCTGGAAACCACCATCACCCTGAGAGATCCTTGATCTTCTAGCAAATAAGCAGGTTATTACAGCTATCCACTGTTCCTGCAGAACAGCAAGCAATCAGATCAGCTAAAAAGCACGCATGTACTCCTTCTGTTCCCAGAAGTGCTGGGTGCAAGACTAACAGCAAAACGGCTTTGTCTACAGGAGCATGCCTTAGGATCGCACATCATAAATCTGTGCCCTAACCCAGCTTTGACTATGTGTATTTATAAAGTACAGGAGATCAAACACAAAGAGAAATAGTAGCAAATACATATGAAATAAATCGTGAAAATTCTATTAGCAGTAGAGAAAGAAAAGCCTCAGTCTGCAGCATTATTGCACAGCTTGGACCCAACTGATGCAAAACTGCCATGTGGGAGCAGTTTATCTCACCTCCGTTGCCAGCCTTGACTTGAAGGGGAATAGCTGAGGAGATCAGGAAGGGGACAGCTTGATTCTCATCTTCTGACAAACAGCATGGCAATCGCTATTTACCTGTGGTAACAAAGCTGCACATGAAAAGCACCTTCCCAAAGAGGGAAAAGCCCAATCCTCCTATGAAGACAAGTCCTGCCCGCAATCTACAGTCGCACAACTTTATGTGGAGCATCAGGATTTACAGAGCATTTGTCTTATGTGTTAACAAAGAGCCAGTTTTCAAGTGTCAGGCTCAAATTTTAAGAGAGCTAGAGATTTTTATATAGTGCTTTAAGGCATTTTTTAGAGTTCAAGAGCAGATTAAACTGCCCTATAGGTACAAAAAAATGATATATTTTGGCTGGCTTTTGTCTAATCACACTTCAGAAGAGGGTCAGGCACAGCCCAAGTCTTCTGTCAGTTCTGTTCACACCTGCCTGTCACTAGCAAGTGCAAAAGTCTTTAACGACACTATCAGGCAAGGGAGGAAACAATGCAGAGTGCAAAATGGCTCACAGTGAGTCACTTGCAGCTACATGTACAACTGGCAGCCTCAAGAAAGAGCATGTGCTTGTTGTGTGATCCTGAATTTAACTACTATTGGATTAACATATTATTTTTCCCTGCTCTTGCAATTGCTCACTATGGGATTTACACTGTAATGTGAAGAACCCTTTTATAAACTGCTGCCTGTAATAGCTGAAACAATGAAAATCACCAAAGACAAGCTGAATTCTGGCTTAGAATTCTAATGCATTTTACATGTGGGATTTTATATTTGGAGCAAACTTTGCAGTCCCTGTTTAGAAATCACAATTAAAGCTTTCACCCAGATAAACCAAACAGTGTCGACTTACACGCAAAGCTTCAGATCATGCCAGCATTTATGATGTCATAATTACCGACCAAGTTGACGTAAGACTTAAGGTCAGCTATCCTGGGTTACATCAAAGGTCCATCTAGCCAAGAACCTTTGTCCAGTAGTGCCTGGAAGAAACTACTTGGAGAATGCTTGTTCTTAAGAGAACAAATATCAAACATTTATCTGGAAGATCCAGAAAACCCTGAGAATACCCTCCAGCAGGCTGCAGCTGGGATTTCCTGAGCCATTGATGACATCTTTATAATGCTCAGTAGCTTCCCCTTCCCTAAACCTGTCCAGACCCCACTGAAGCCCATGTAAGCAAGCATATAGCATCTACACCACCTGCAGCAAAGATCTACACATATGAACCACACATTAAAAGAGCCATGTCCTTTTAATGGCTCTGTTTCAGCTGCTAGTTTGATTCAGTTCCCCCTGCTTCTCCCACTAGCAAGCAACCATTCTCCTTGTCATTAGTGAGAAAACAGAAAGGGCCATGACTCAACCCTGGGCACAGCTCTCCCAGTAAGCACAGAAAGTCCCTAAACCACCCACACTCATCCCAAAACCAGGAACTCACTTAAGCTCTGAATCAAATCCAGGCCCAAGAGGTGCAGATATTATGAAAAAGTAGAGTCAGGATATCTGTGTCCTCACTCCCGCTGTAGTTCATTGCAATTCTTGATCATCCTTGTGGATTGACACCTGCTTCTTTAACCCTCTTTGGCCCCCTACCTAACCTCTGCAAGGGCCCCTGCAATAAGATCTAACCAATGCTTATAAATACTTAAAGGATAGGTGTCGGGAGGATGGGGCCAGGCTCTTTTCAGTGGAACAGGCTGCCCAGGGAGGTGGTGGAGCCTCCATCTCTGGAGACATTTAAAACCCACCTGGACATGTTCCTGTGCAACCTGCTGTAGATGAATCTGCTCTGGCAGGGGGGTTCGATTAGATGATCTCCAGAGGTCCCTTCCAACCCCTATCTGTGTTTCTGTGTGATTCTGTGAACCAAGGTCCCAGGGCCCGAGCACATGCCCATTACAACAAGGGATCCTGGTTGCAGCCACTCTCTGCGGTACTTTGAGGTTACAAATGAAAAGCACCTTTTACTCCATCATATGCCTCAAAGTCAAAGGCAGAAAAGATATTTGCCTTTGTCCTGTGTGTCCTTTCAGTTCCAACTCTTTGTTTGTGCCAAAGGATGCTCGCTCAGAGCCGTGGCAGGGAGGGTGTACGGGGGAGGCATGCTACTGGACTGGAAAAGACAGGGTGAGCTGGGCACATCCCATGTGAGTAAATAATGAGAAGGATGGAGAATGCTTCGTTCAGCTCAGAGGGTGAGTAAGCTGAGCTGAGGGCTGAGCAGTGATCATCTCTCTCTATCTATTCACAGATCAGCCCAACAAGATCCAATACCTATTGTTCTAGAACAATTCTAAACTTAATTTCAGGTGTGGTGCAGGAAGGAGTTATGATCGGATGTGCTGAACAAGCGATACAAAACTTAGCCTGTGGAGCTCAGCTTATTCTCCCTTATATCACTTCTTCCCCATTAACCTAAGGTTAAAATAAAGTCAGGATAAGGCAATTGTTTGTTGGAAAAGGGGAAAAAACAGCATTCTATGGGTGTCATCTGTCAGCTTCTCTCACAGAAACACCATCAGAATCCACACATACTCACAGACACACACAGCATCTACTAAAAAGGATGGAGCACTGTGAAAAGGTCAGCAATCTGTACTCATTTTCTGCCCTCAGGACCACAGAAAATACAGCTCATCGAGTCCATCCCCTGCCCCAGAGCGGGGTCAATATTTGTATAAACTTTCCCTAATGGACAATTGTCCAACCTGTTCTGAAAAACCTCTGGTGTGGGCAATTCCCACAGTCTTCCTAGGCCATCTATTCCTGACCTCACATACATTTTCTTTAGCCTAAAAACTTGTCCTAGTGTTTAGCTTAAGTCTCCCTTACTGCAGTTTAAGCTCAATACTCCTTTTCATATCCTCAGTGGAAAAGACGGCTATTGTATTCTCCTTCTTAGTAGCAGTTTCCTATATATTTGAAGACTTACGTTTTCCTACTGCTTCCATCTAGACCCAGTCTTTTCTTCTTTAGCCACAAATCTTTCACTCTTCCCTCACAGGTTGTGTTTTCTAGACCTCAGATCGTTTTTATTCCTCTTCTCTGCTGTCCCCACCCAATAGCCTGCATCTTTCTTTGCATGCGGCGTGCAACGCTGGCTGCAGCGTTTCAGCAAGGCTTTACCCCTGTGTTACATGCCTCTTTATTATAGCCTGACAGGTTATCTATGTCTGCTCGGCATTTTGCAGTGATCATCTCTCTCTAAGAATATGCATAAGAATCTTTAAGTCTTACTAGATAGACAAAGAATCTTCAAGTCTTACTAGATGGGACAAATAATTCACACTTGAAGAGGTGACAAAGTAGAGACCAAGCAGGACAAAAGGCAGAGCTTGCGGACTTGATCTGGAGAAATAATTATTTACTTGTCCAATTTTCTGGCACAACTAGAACATTGTATTGTATTTTGAACATTGCATTGTATTTTGGATGCTGAAATCTAGGGAGGGATTGACAGCATTAAAGAGAAATTCATCAAAGGACAACAAAAATGATTAACAAGTAAGAGAGAGAAAAAATTAAAAAAAAAGTCATTCTCTATAATTTAATAAAGCGATAATTTCAAGAGAGGATTATAGGCTTAAACAAGCCTCGAAAATGGAAACACAAACAATGCAATGGTTTAGAGTATTAAAGGACAGGAAGCAGATGGTCATAAGCGAATGCATTGACATGAAATTAGTGAAAATACCACTTGAGCGTAACCTGAGAGAGAATGGGATTTATTAGGCAGTGGAATAATTTCCACAAAAAGTGAGGGAAGCCTCACTACTTGCATCTTTTGAAGCCAAACCGGACACAAGAAATAGTCTGTGGACAGCAAGGAAAGGTCACGGGAGCAATTACGGCTGGATCATTTTCTCTAGGGCCTACCGTTCCTGTTTTCAACAACAAAAAAAATTATAGATTATGTATATATCAACAGAAAGACCCCTCTACTATGTCTTCAGCCTAATGGAAAGTTTATGCAGGAGATTTTTGGGGTATCTCGATGAGCAAGGAGACTAAGCTGTAGCCCAGTGAGATGAGCAGGAATCCCTCTTCTGACTTTGGTGGAATTAGGGAAAACCTGAAGAAAATTACCTCAGGACTTGTAAGGCAGATGGCAGCTTTTGTGTTATGTCTAAGCTTGTCACGGACAAGAAGAATTTGCTGCTGATACATCGGGAGCTGAGTAAAGCAAATGTGACAGCCAGGAGGCAGGTGAATTTTTTTTCGCTGTTTTTGCTGCATCATTTATTTCCTGTGAGCTGCACTTTCTGGGACGCTAAAACGATCAGCGAATTCAAGCTGAATTTGCCAAATAATTTCATGTGAAATGAGACTAAGGTGGGGAAAGAGACCATGTCAGTAGAGAGATGAGTGGGACACTTCCAGTTTTTATTTGTAAGCTCGTCTCATAAACAGGACAGGAAGGAAAGCCTGGATCCATCAAGGTGTCACAGCAGGAGCAGCCAGTCGCCCTCCTGCCCCGGCAGCGACAGCATCCTCTCAGCACAGGCGTAGCATCAGCCTCCAGTACAGAAGGAGTTTGAACCCACACCCTTTCTACTCCCAAAGACAAGGGCTTAGTCACCAGATCAAGAAACTCTGAACTAGGCTGCTACCAGTCTTTCTGGCTGCGATTGTCCCACTTACACATAGAGAAGGAGAAAAAGAACCAAAACATTTTTGTCACTTGGCCCTCATGTGACTAAGTCCTCGGCAGCAACAAGAACATTACATATTCTTGCTTTCCCACAGCTGGCTCTTACCCTTGCACCTTCATGTTGTGAACCAGGGCAGGGAAGTAGTGCCTTGGCTTAAAAATAGCCTGCCAAAATATAAGCTTTGAAAACCTCGTAGATTCTTTGATGTGCTTCATAACCCAGCTGCCCAAAGACCTGTGCCATCACAAGCAATAATGGCAGAAAAAGGTGCCAGAAGATAAAGATAAGACTCTATCAAAGATGGGGGAAGAGATATTGCTGTCTCACCACTCAGGAAAAGATGTTTAACCATGGGAATGATAAGGGAAAGTCAGAGGAACACAGAAACAGTGGTGACAGAAAAGTGCATGGTCCAGCATCTAGATGTGGAAAGAGAAGACCTTTTCCCCTCACACCATGAACACTGATGGTGGGGGCTGGCGCTGGGGAAGGCTACATCACAAGCAATTAGTTATCAAACATTTATATTCCTCCTACAGCTGGGCAAATGGTCTGGCTTTCCTCCAGCTTTCACAGCCTTCTACCAAAATCCAGTGTGACCACCCCAGTCCCAGTAAAATGTTTTTTTTCGATAAGAGTGACAAGGAAAGTTAGGATTTCCTGAGGAAAACCCCAATCCCTGCTACGTCATGCTGTATTTATATATATGCAAGCTCACATGCATACCCTTCATCTCCTGACCTGCAGTTACAACTGAATTACAAATCACGGGGTGGCAGCCCTTCAGAGACAGGCCAAGCCAATGCTGCCTTAGACCGCAGCGAGAGCACCCCGAGCCTGACCTGTCAAGAGATATCACGCTCATCTTCCCAGGGAAAGGCAAGGCTTCATAACTCACATCAGGTGGCGACTCTCAGGTCCTGGACATCTATGCCCTGAGCGAGGGAGCTAGTTTAGTGTTTGTCTCAGGTGTTTCATTTTTTTTGGCAGGAACTGCTGGAGTAAAATGCTGTTAGCACATCAGCAGGCTTGTCACTCCCTCCCTGTCACATCAATCAGAGAGTCTCCGTGTACCCGGGCTGCCTTACTGTGCGTCTCGGCACCGGAGCAGAGAGCCTTTTCCCCTGGCATCGCTCCTCCCCGTCGCGAATGAGCAGCCGGGTTGTTCTGCGCACTGCAGGAAGGCAGGGGACAGGAGCCACCGAGCCCTGCTGCGCGGAGGAGAAGCCCAAGATGTTGCAGAACAAGGGGGTCAGTGAAGCCGCATCCTTCATTATGCCTGGATTTGTAATCAAGGCTGATTCCAGACAGTATAGTTAATCCATGCTCCTCGAATCTCATCTGGAAGAAAATGGATTAGCTTTACCGACTTCACTGAAGCCAAAGCAATTTACTCTGGCTGAGGATCTGATTCTTATCCTGGCCATCAGTTATTTACTGCACGTGTTTCAGCATACAGCACAAAAGGAGGATTTTTCGAGCTGACCAGGGGTGGAACATGGCTCTTTGGCTGGAGGGAAGCAGCAGAGCCGAATCCATACAGTACAATTTCAAGGTGCTGTGAGAAACACAGCGCCAGGGAAGATGAAAACCCTATGTTATCTCATGTGTAAAACAGCCGCCGTCTCCCACCCCAGCCCCAGCAGCTGAGGCACCTTTTCCTACCAGCACGGCTGGTGGCTCCCTCGGTGAGGGCAAGCCAGCATAGATTCTGGTCACAGCGGAGAGATGATAAGCAGTACTGCACAGCACACTGCAGGGAACATGGGAGGTTGTAAATTAAGGTCTTCCTAATTAGAAAGCAGTCAGAAGCACACACGCACACACAGATTCCTGCTCTCCTACAGGTTAAGGTAACGTTAAAAGGCAAACTGTCACACAGGAGATGGCGAAGGACACACCGATGGATGAAGCAGCAGGTGCGTACACAGCACTTCCAGCTGCAGAAAGCCATGAGTAAGGGCCAAGGAAGAGGCCAGAGTCAGAAAAAGACAGGCATACAATGGCAAAGGCTATTGAAACTATAGGAGCAATTCTGAACTGTGACCAAAGACGATTAGGAAGCGAGAGAAGATGTCAGAATATGAGTAAAGTGTTAGCACGCTGTGCCGAGGAACTCCATGTAGCTGAGACTCTGTAAAACAGAAATGCACAATTGGCAGGTCAGGAAATGTACAGCCTGAAAAATCTCAGTGGGTAAATCCCTGTAGCAGAGGACGAAAGAGTGGAATTATGGAGATCCTATGGTTCCTAGCTGGAGGTGCGGTGCTAAACCAATCACCTTGAGGGTAGAGGGGAGCACACCTTTGTGGGATTTTAAAACAAAACAAAACAAAACAAAACAAAACAAAACAAAACAAAACAAAACAAAACATTTCAGCTGCAAGGGCAAAAATATTTTCCAGGATGTGTAGTTCTGCTGCAGAAGGAAGAGCGTCCTTCCTAGGCCACCCTTTTTGGGTATCCTGTGGCAAGGGAATGGCTATGATGCTGCGCCTTCTCCACGTCACAGCTGGATCCAGCCCGTCACAGCTGGACCCAGCTCTTGTGAGGACACAGATGCAAAGAGGAGAGAGCGAAGGAAAATCTCTGAGGGAAAATGGGGGGGAGGAGGGGGGATCCTGTGACATAAAACTGGCTTAGATAAAGTATTCAAAAGTGCTCGATAGGAAAAGACCAAATAGGACCTACTAATATTCTCTTAATGAGGCAATTTAACTGCCTGTAATTCTGTGTCCTGTGCATTGTGCTCTCCCAGCACAGGAGTTCAAAGGGTTGTCACAACAGGCCCTCAAAGGAGGGTTTTTTTATAATGAGTGATATTTCTTAGGGACTCAGTATGGGGCATATATATGCTGAGAAGAACAGGAAAAAGCAAAATGTAGGATACACTGAAAAATTGGTCATCAAGCTCTATAGTCATGGAGCCATGTTGCTGGTTATTGTAAAGCAGCACTAAAATCAGTGGCGCTCTCCCACAGACTGTGGTCAGTTCTGGCTTAAAAGCAGATGCAATTCAAATTTAGTTTGACGTTTTTAGCAAAGGGACTCTAGAGGGTTTAATCTGCTCAGCTCCCCTGTGAGCAACTGCTTCCTCACCACGCGAGGAAAATAAGGCTTTCCCAGCACAACTTGAAGGGGAAGCCTGGATTCAATTAACTGGCAGAGAAAATGCTTTCTCTCTGTCTCTCTCTCCTCCTCTCTCTCTCTGTCTCTCCTCTTTCCTTAAGACAGTAGCTGTCCTTACACATGAAGGTCACTCGCAGCATGGGAGTCAGGGGAAAGGTATGGAGCAGGGGAGGCTCACGCTGCGGCAGCTGCCACCTCAGTAACCTCCACAAACACAAATATCAATTGTGCAGAGAACGGTAACTGTTTTAAATAGGTTAAAAAACAAAGCCTGGTTATTTAATTTAGCGTACATGCAAGGCGGGTCAATATCTATCACTCTCTCCCCATCCTTCTTCCCCACCCCTCAGGTCTCTAAGGGCAGAGGTTTAAGTCCCAGCTGAGGAAACAGGGCACGCTTCATTTAGTAGCACCGCAGCAGGACTGCTGGGGATGTCATGCTTCTGATGAGACATTAAATCAAGGTAAACACGAATCTCGTGGGCATCACTGCTTAAGAAGCGCAGGAAGAAAAAAAATAACAAAACCTTCATGGCTCTTGTGCTTTGACCTCTCACTACAGTGGGATTCCTCAAAGCAAGGAAGCCCAAATGTATGTGGAACGGGAGGTATCAAGTTTTCTGACTGCCTGCTTCTGCTTTTCTTCATTTGCTCTAGGGGAGATTTATTCTGAATAAAGTGGTTCAGTTAAACAAAATCTTCATCAAGAGTAAGCAGATACCCTCCCAAGACCTTGTCTAGCATCCAAGCCACAAGACCATCCTCTTTTCTTCTTTGTACCCCTCACTGCCTTCCTCCTTGCCCTACAGCCCCCTTTTCCACCTTGCCTTCCACTGCCCCAGCACACAGGTGCTCCCCCACCCCCATGCCCCAGCCATCATGGGCCATTTTTCCTAGCTGTTGATTTCAAACCCTACTAGAAGGTCTGCAGCTCAGGTCAGGCGGAACCTGCCCAGCCATACAACAACTTATTTCTTTTACAGGTAAGAAACAACAAGGAAGACAGCTGCAGTATTTCAGCCTATTCTTCCTTCTTTCCCAGCCAGCCCCTAAACCCTCTCCCTGCACAGGCATGATTTTCTCTTCGAAATAATCTGGACGCACCTGATAATTGCTGGAATTCATGAGTGTAATGGTTCAACAATAATTATCGCTTTTTTTCATGATTTACACTAATTCTTATTTAATAAAATTGCTGCTCTCAGCAAGAGACTGAGCTGTCCTACAGGCAAACAAGGAAAGAAAGTATTTATCGCTATCAGTGTCCTTACAGAGGCTTCCTCACTTTGTTTAGGTGTGAGCAAAGAGAGCAAAGGGTGGCAGGTTAGATCCTGTCTGGATAAATAAACAATACATTAATTGGGGTGCTCTCTCCAGTTCCCCTCATTTTCTGTAAAAAAAAAACCTCCAACAGTTCATCCCTGTTTTATTACAGGTCTCAGGCAAGAAATCACATCCAGCAAGTTCTGTAATTGATCACGCTAAAATAGAAATGAAATGTTGCAATATTTAGTCAAAGGCTTAATTTAGTCTTAGATCCAAGGGACTCTTCCAGTAGCCTTTGCTGCCCCTGGTGTAGTCCTCCTCTCGCTCTGATGCCAGCAGGTCTCATAGTCAAAATATCCTACATAGACCATGGCCATTTAGGAGCCAGCACAGGTTGCACAGGGGAAAGAGGGAGCTGTGATTTCACAGTGGGGTGAAAAACCCAAATCCAGCCTCAGTTTGCTCCTTGTGGGCGGTTACGAGATGAAGGCAAGCTACCACACAGGGTCCTATCTCCGTAGCAAGTACACGTGCCGTGACAGGTCTCAGGTACGACTCTGCCCGTCATATGTGACAAAGGCCCATATGTGACAGTTCAGTGCAGGCGCAGCTGTAGCCTACCACAAGCACCACCCCAATGATGGGCAGAGAGAGGTTTCCTCTAAGGAGGCAGGCAGAAGGGCCAGGGGAAGGAAGAGAAAAATATACCGTTTTAATATTTTGGGTTATAATTTTTGATGGGTAAAAGGGAATTCAGAAGACCTTTGATATCGTCACTTTGTGAAAAACAAACAGTTCCCCTCAGTCTGCCTCCGTCATGTGGAATTAACAGACAGAGCTAAAGCCAAAGCTCCTGATTTCGTTATGCTTACACTTGGGATGAATTTCTCTCTGCATACCAAGCATGTTTAAAGCTTTCCTTTGACCGAGTCTCTTCAATCACCTTCCCACCTCCCTAAACTCCTTGGACAGGCAGTATTAACCTCTGGAGAGCCTTAGACTTGCTCCTGGAGCCCCTCCATCTGGCTTTCATCCCCTTCCAACCTCATGAACTGCTCATCCAGAAGCCCTTACTAGATAGACACCTGAGTCCCAAGCTTCCTCTCCCTGAAACCTTGCTGGTTCATTCACAGGTTCATTCACTTACTGATAGCCTCTCTCTGCTGTAGCCTTCACAGCTCAGACCTTAATTCTGCTCTTTCTTTCCCTTTCAACTTAATCTGCAGGGCACCTTCATGTGCACGCGTGACCCCATTCCAGGGACTCTGAAATATCTTTCTCCAACCTGGACCTTTCCACCATCTTCATTCTCGTGTCTCTATCCACCAACACCTCTTTAAGGTTGGTTTATATTCATCAAGCTCCATGCCAAAATCTTCTCCGCTACTTGCTAATAAGGCTTCTGTCCTCACATCATCTGACCCTGACAGACAAGAGTCACCCTGGACCCTCTCCTGTTGCAGAACATGGTTCACTCCTTTAGCATCATCCTTTATTCTTTGCATCTGCCACTTTTACATCCCTCCCAGCCCCACCGAGATGTTACCAGCAGTAAAATTATCTCCCACCTTGATGGTGACTTTGTCATTTTTCCATTCTTCCAGTCATCCCAGTTTGTCTGAAGGTCTCCTTCAGGACATACCACCATGCCCTACTAATGCAAGATGGTGCCTAGAAGAACCAGGATGACAGGCAGGAGAGAGGCTGATGTGATTCTCAGACAAGCTGGAAAAACCACGGGGAAAGTTTATGAAACTCCAGGGAAGTCTGGGCAGCTTTAAGCATCTCTCCGGTGACTCCTTCTGCCTGACTGAGCATCAGTCATTTGACTCAGGAAAATGACTGACCAGCTCCCTTGGGAACCATGTGCAGGTCTCTCAGGTCCAAGGGTGCCCATGTGGAGAATTCACATGTCCCCTCATTCACACTTGCCTCTGCCTGAGAAGGATATCATGAAATGATTTTGGCTGGATTATTTAGTGCCACAGAAGTCTTTGCTGCTAGGTTTGCAACAGCAAACAGCAAACCTAATGTGCACACCCCATCCCTAAGCTTATCTGCCCCATCGGGACTCAAGTGCCTTTCGTGCATTACACGTATGGGTCTCTGCCTTCGTACTAGCCAAAGATGACGGGAGCGTGGACTGAATGTGAGTGAGAGGGTATTCACGCAAATCCGCATGACGTGAACCTCTTCTCCCTGTGCCTGTGCGCGCCCGCTCTCGCACACAAAAGCTCCCGTGCCCAAGGGTGAGCATCCCCTCCCCGCATTGACACCAGGCACACCCACGCTCTGCCTGGCCTCTCCTCTCCTGGCGCTTGCGCTCCCATTCCCATTCGTAGCCATGCCCACGGACACACTCTCTGCACACAGATCCGCTCTTTTTCTCACGGGCACACCCACTCCCCCACAGGCGCTCTCCCTTTGTCTCTCCTTTCACAGCCACAGACATCCTTCATCTTAAAACTCCACACCCCACACTCCTGCCCAGCTGGATCCGGCCTTGAGCTCCTGAGATGAAAGGAGCTTGTTCCTACCGAGGAAGAAATGTTAGAGCTCCTTTTGAAAAAAAAAATATATTTTTTTTTCCTTTTCTGATGAGGCACTGAAGTGCAGAGGCTGGGATGGCCTTACGGTGCAGAGGCTGTGCCCGTGGCCAAGCAGTCCTGGGCACTTTCACCCTGCAGAGTAACAGATCCTTTGGTGGAGGATCAGGTCCGTCGTTCGTTAGGAGAATAATGAAACAGCCCGAAAGCTTCCTCACTGCACTGCAGCAAGGAGTGAGCAAATTGGGGCTTTGGAGCCCTTTTCCGCTAGGAGAGAGAGAAAAATCTTGCCGGCGCTGCCTCCCAAGGGCTGCGGATGCGGTTGCCATAGCAACGCTACATCTGAGTCAGAACTATTAAGGGTCACCATGGCAACAAGTGTCTCACTTGCCATTTCCAGAGAGCTGAGGGGGTTTGGACCGGAACCATCACACCCCAGGGAAGGGGCAGGGTGGGCGCCATGGCCCGGCCGGCCCCGCCAGGGGGCAACGGCCCCGAGCCCTCCGGGCTGCCCCCACCCCGGGGCGCCTCCTCCCCCTGCCCCCCCCAGCGCCGCCAGGCTCGATGCAGCCCCAGCCCTGGTGCGGCGGCCTCTGCACTCCGAGGCCACCCTGCCGGGTGTCATACCCCAGGCCAGCCCCCGAGGGGGGGCAGAGGCAGCGTTCAGGGCAGTTGGGCTGAGCTGCCTCCCCCTGTAAAAAAAGCCTCTCGAATAAGCGGGTTTTTTAACCCGTGAACTCCAGACAAAGGAGGAGACAAAGCTCCCCGCTGTCTGCCGGCTCTCGCCCTCCCCTCCGCGCAGGAGCCTTCATGCTCCTGTGAATATTGAGCGGAGACAGAAGCCCGGGGGGATTTGCATTTCACACTTGCCAGCAAATGAGCAACAGGAAGATCACACCGAGACCCCGGCGCGGTGCTATTACCAGTATGTGCACTACACACGCACTCGCTGCAGAGTCTGGAGTTGCTCCTTTCTCTCTCTCTTCTCTTTGTGGAGAGGGACCACTTTGTGGTCACGATGTCAGCGCCGTCTGAAGGCAGGTGCCCTGGGTCCTGGCTTAGGAGGACCAGCGAGACCATGAGTCGCAGGCTGATGGCGCGGCAGACCCGACCTGCTCCGTGCGTGCCGTGCCATGCGGTCATGAAGACACACGTACACGCCGGGAACAGCCCTGCCTTTCACAGAGCGAGGTGTGTGTTCACTGTTGCGCACACTCTGGCGATCCAGGATCACGCAGGCAACATATAGAGGTACTCTGGAAATGCGCACAGGGCTTTTAGCACCGCTGTATTTCCCTGTGGGAAGTTAGGTGTGGGGAGCACAGACTCTGCCCTGCAGGGGAGGAAAGAAAGCATCCCTGAGATACCCACGTTGCAGTTCTCTTCCTTACCATATCCAAAGGTACTCTCACTATTCTCCTGCCGTAGGACCATCTGAGATGCTGGCAACATGACTCCAACAGAAAATACGTGGGAATCTCAAGTTTCTTAGCCCATGCAAGGCATTAAGCACCTCTAGGTGCTGGGACTTTGCCTCACCTGCCTGCTTTTCTCAGTGTTCTGTCTCTGCCCTACCCTCCGCACGAATTCCTCACACGACACCTTTACACCAGGGAGTGCTTGTCGGAAAACGTGCTGATATTGGAATAGATCACCTACAGGGCAGAGGAGGCATAGTTTTATGTGACAGGGTGTATAGGGATAGGAGTGCCTGTATGTTCCCGCATCCCCCCAGCCCGTGTTCAGCACAGATGTCTATTGATAAAGCCTGCCAAAGAATAACCTGCATCCTTCGGCCAGTGTCACCTCCCTGGAAAGGAGAAACCAGGTGTGTCAGAGCCAGATGTGTTGGTGGGTCCTTGACAACTGGGGACTGTGCTGGGTCATCTCTCGCTCTGTCCTGAGCCAGGGGGGCAGGATGTGGCAGGCTGCTTCTTACAGGACTGGAGTTTACAATCCTGGCACCCCTGGTGTTGCTTTTTTTCCCCATGACTCACACAGCTCTGGCAGATTCAATGATATCTCCCTTCTGCTACGCGAAAAGAGCAGCGATACTGTCCCCATTCCTCTGCCTCCTTCTTGCACCATCCTATCTCCTTGAGTTTCCTGACAGGGTGGCTGTAGCACACCACTGACCCTTAAAAGGCCGGGACAAACCCTCCACTAGAAAGGCTCTTTTTTTTTTCTTTTGTGTGTGTGAAAACATTAAGTTTCAGGAAACATGAGGCAGAGTGAGGTGCTTGTTGCTCCCTGTTTGTCACTACTGAACTTGCCTTTACCTTTGAGCTCTTTCAAGCCGAGTTGTAACGCGGCTCCCCGCTGGCAGCCCTCTTGCCTAGAGCTATTGCAATTTGAGCGAGCTAGTCTTTTGAGATATTTTTATACTGTGGCAACTAAATTAACAGTGCAGTGACAAAGCCATAGCTGCTGTGGATCAGAGTGCTGTTTGGAAAGACCAGCAGCAAACACTTACCTGCAAGCAGGGAGACTCCCCTTCCACTTGGGACTTTGAAAATGGATGAGCCCTTGCTCATCCATCAGTCACACTCACAGCTGGTACCTAAAATGGATATGAAGCAGGCCTTTAAGGTCCTTTGAAGACTGCAATCTGCTTTCCTCAAGACAAGCTTTAGGAAGGAGCAAGGTGGAGGTGGCAGCAGCCAGGGCACCAGGGGATTTCCATCTTCCACACTATTTCTCTGCCTTTTTTCTCAGTGCCATGGGCCAAGCCAAGCTGAGTGGAAGCTGCCAACTGCTTTTGTCTGAAATAAAGGGATATTTCTTTGCAAAAAAATTGCCAAGGAAAAGCTTGCCCTGCTCTTCTGTCTTCAAAAAGATGATTATTTGCTGGCTTTTTGCATTTTCTGATTTTCCAAAATTTGTGTGTGTGTGTGTGTGTGTGGCAACGATGTTGCTTTTTCTCTTACAAAAAGGGGAGAGGTGAAGAACAGTCCTAATGAAAAGATAATGCCTCTTGCCCCCAGCAGCAGTGCCATCCCGCTGCCAGAGAGTGAGCAGGGAATTGCACCTTCCCTTTTATTTCTGTAGTCATGCTGGCAAGGCTCGCTCTAGGCTTGGTCCTGCTTCTTCACAATAATTCCTTCATTTTGTCATTAATAGATGGTGCACACGCCACTGGCAGTAAGGCTGGTGCTTTCCAGATATACGCAGATAGTTCTGATTTAAACTGGCCCACACCAAAATCTCTGCCTCAAAAGCCAAGAACAAAAAGCCTCATGATGAGATTTTTCTAAGTTGGATGTGAGGCTCCTAAATCACTTTGGAAAAATTTATTTCTTCACAAACTACCTTTCCTTCAGTGGGGCAGAGGTGGGAGACACTTTCTAGATAAGGAAGATTTTTTTTTTTTTCATTAAACTGTTAGGTGTGTTATCATTAGTTCTCAGAGTGAATGCACCTATTAAGTTGATTCAAGGCCATTCACAGGTCACGCTTTCTCTGAGATTTCATTTCAGGTAATCTTTCTGCTGACAGTGCTGTGTCCAGCAGTAGCTCAAGAGGCTGTTCACATCATTCTTTAAAGATCAGCACGTATATGCGGCTGTTACACGCCTATAAAACACCATCTCCTTTCTTTTTGAAGGGAGGAAGAAAAGGCCAAGCTCTACTCGAAGTCTCAAATCACTTCCTGACAGATTTAGGGCCAAGCAGCAGGATTCACCCTCTTCCACTCTTCAGACAAAAAGGAGGAATCGGGGCCAAGCAAGAGCTGACGATGGACCCTCTCCCGCTCCCCTGCTGCAGGCAGCGTGTGACGGGGCAGCGAAGCTTTGTGCAGACTTGTGTAATATTGATACAAATATGTGGCAAATTACCCTCCACTAATGACAGAATGAGGCTGTTCTCACTTATGAGTCACATGGTGGGGTTTTTTTCATATATATTCCTCATGTGTTTATTTTCTTGTATTAGAGGAATTACAGCATACCCGCTGGCCAGAAAGCTAAGTGCCTCAAAATAGCACTGGGATGGGTCTGGCTTGCTCAGAGCCTACTGCTCCTTCAGTTTGATCCCAGACCCTTTTGACAAGTTGGAAAACATTGGGTTGCGCCTAGGAGTATAGAAAGGCATTGTCTCACATCAAGATGGGTGCCTGGATCCAGACAGCAGCGGGCTGGGGGCAGTAGGAACCGCGCCTTTATCTTTCCTGCTTTCAGCTGTTTCTTCCCATAAATGTTTGCCTCGCTCAGCTCCTGAGAAGAAATGAAATGCCGCAGGGACCAGCTGGCATTCTCCCACTCCTCCATGGCCACAGCCACTAGATAAGCTATTTCACGGCCCCACGCAGGGACTGAAGGAGGCTGTGCAGGGGCTCTGTGCCATGGCTGGGCTCTCTCCTCATACCTGAAACTCATCTTAGGTTCCACTCCCGGTCAGTCCCAGGACAACTTGATAGGGACACACAGTAGCTGTAGCGCAAGCCCAAGCTGGCCATGTAGACCTGACCCAGGTCTGTCCTTCTCTCTCTTCAGTCCCTGCTCAGCCCCACGGGAAACTCCTTTGACAGAAGGGATGCTCCTGTCCTGTGTTCAGACTCCTAGAAGGCTGTCAGCAGCTCCAGGATTCCTCTGTACAGGGATTCCCGCACACCAGTTTTGCTAATTGGGCCCTAGGACAGCAATGAATCGTGACCCTTGAGTACCAGGTGTTTTTTCTATGCGGGAAGAGAAAGAGAGGGGCAAGGAAATGTCCTGACTGGTGGATATTTTTTGCTGCTGTGGCTGAGTCCTTGTTAAGTATTGACTAAGGCAAGCATGCTGGAGGATTTTAAAAGGATTTTCCATTCAAATCAGTACACAAAAGCTTTATTACCAGTCCCAGTGCTGGAAAATCACATGTCAGGCCCCATCAAAATCATGACAGTGGCTTAAATCATGAGTTTAAAAATAGATGTGTTAGCTTATTATTATTTGCTTTATGGTTTCTGAATCATTAGGTTAAACCGGCATCAAGTTCTTAGTGTTCCTCTATGCCAAAAGCTCTAAAAACTGACTCTAAAAATATTAATAAAACCCCTGAGATCCTTGACTAGTCACATTACTCTAGAATATGAATCTTCGTGAAGAAAGAAGCAACACATGCTGTCATAAGATCCTTGCTAAAACCATGAGAACTGCCAACTTCTTTCTTCTCCTCCAGGGTTTCAGATACACGTTTTATCTGCTCATTTCTGCCAGCAAGAAATACAATCGGTGACTAAGTGGCACAAAGGCCAGGTTTACTTTCAGGAGAAAGTAACACTTCCAGTTATTTAGGCATTGGCAGAGAGCCCAAAGATACTGCTGATAACCCTGCTATCAACAAACTTCCAAGCTACCATATTGCCTGCATGCCGCTTAGGATCCCTCTTTTCAGTAGACCCAGTGGAATGGTGACCCAGAGGTCCCTGGACTGATACTGGATGGGCTGTCTACAGACCCAGAAGCATCACAGCCCCTCGTCACTTACAGCCATGACATTTGAGGGACCCACACCAACGTGCCTGGGGGGCTGCTGCATTGTGCCCAGTGGACCTTCTGGTCCCTCGGCACGAACTTGGGGATCTCTTGCCTTTGGCCATATCATGCTGTGCAAACCCTCAGCATTTAACGGCAGAGGCTGAGCTGTGCCTGAGCCTCTCTAGCCGTATTCAAAGGATGATTAATGAGAAGAACGTTGCTTTCTGGCAGGGGCCAGCCAGCCACAGCAACCACAAGGATTTGTCAAATGCCATCAGCAGCCTGTGCAGGATCTGCTGCTCCCATATCCCTACCGAAGGGGAGCGATACCTGTCAAGAGGTGGAGCGTCAGCACAGGCCCTGCCTGGGGCTGGGAAGAGGTGAGGGGAGGACCCAGGATGGCAGCCTGTGGCCAGCTGCCTCCATCTGCTCAGAGCAGGAGGCCTGATGCCTTCACTGACAAAGCAAAGCCCAGGAATGCTGCCCACCACCGGTGGCCAAGCAGCCTCCTTTATGGCACTCCTCACCAGAGCCGATGCAGCAGCGCAGCACCCTCTAGCACCATTTCAATGCATCAGGTCAGTATTTAATCAGACCAGGAGGAACTTGCTTCTACTCTCCATCACTCCTGATGTCCTTGAGCCACTCTTACCTTATTTTCTTACTCACAGTCAGCCCTGGAGTCCCATACAGACACACCATAGCGGCAGGGAGGGAAGGGGGAAGGAGGCTGTGGATAGGACAGAAGGGATGCACAGAGACATATGCATGGTGGACAGCAAGCAGTGACCCTGTTTCCTACTTGTGCAGGTGAGTCTACCTGCAGCATTTCTGGCTGTAAAGCCCAGAGGGCTGAAAAAGACTCAGGCAAGTAACCAGCTATGTCAGCAAAGCAAAAATGTGGTGGTGGTAGTGGCGGATACCTCAAAAGGAAAGAGGGCAAGCAGATTTCAGCTTGCTGTCATACATGCTCCAGTGCAGACATGGGAGCTCTGTCTCTCACGTGGCCATGGACACCCATGCAGACACTGTAAAACCTGCATCCATGTGCCAGCTGGCTGCTCTCTTGCATCTGGCCTGTTCCTGAGGGACTGGAGTCCTCTTGCACAAATTGGGATTTCAGCCCTTACCTCCCACCAGGCTGCAGTTGCATCACCCTGTTCTTTGGCCGTGTTGCTTCCTCACAGGCTGGTGCCATCTCATCCAGAGTCCCTGGGGCAGCAGCCTCCCTGCCACCACCTAAGGGTTTTCCTGGCAGGGAAGCTCCGAGGAAGGATGTCCTGGCGTGTTCTGTAGCAGCGGTGCAGTCCCCAGCAGATGTCAGGCTCACACCTCAATCTTGAGGGGAAATTTCAGGGCTCACACTGAACAACCAGGCTCATGGTTAACTCGTGCTCACCCAACGTTTATGCAAAGTGTGGAAATATTAGCGCCTCCAGATGTGCTAGGCACTTGCTGCTCCTTCATGCCACCCAACACTGGTGCTCAGGTTCTCATCTATTTTTAAGCTAGCCCCCTTAGCTATTTAAAATAGAAGACAGTCAGAGAGCAGGTTACCTTTCAAACGCAGGGCCCCTAATCTGAGCTGAACAATGCACCCTTTGCTGGCTACCTGGGACTTGCATGGATAAAGATGGGAGACCTGCCACCGGGCTTGGTACATGCTGGTAGACTGGGCTAGTGGGGGGACTTCAGCGGGTGCAGACATCTGGTGCAGCTGAGGGAAGGACCCCGGGGAGCTTCGAGATACGAGAAGGGCTGACATGAGCTGCTAGGGGATGCGAGCACTGGAAAATAAGAAATGCTGAGAGAGCCAGCTGGGGGAGGCTAATAAAGCCTGCCTGTCAGGGGAACTATCTGACAGGCAGACAGCCAGAGGAGGGGAAAAAACAGCTCACTCGAGTCCACGGACCCATAACTGGGTTATGGAGCTATGTAATCCACTTAAGCTCTAAAACTGTCCTGGCTCCCTCCCCCAACCTTTACTCTCCTCTCCTGTACTTCTAATATTCAGAAATGTTTCCTCGAAGCTTCTCAGGAAGTCTTGACAGCGGTTCAATTTGATTAGGGCTGGCTGCAGAGTTTTCCCAGAGGATCTCGGGAAATACAGAGATACATACCCCTCAGAAACCTGCAGGGTATTGACAAGTTCATACAGCGTCTGCAGCACAGGAGAGACCTGCTCTGCAAGAGGGGCACGCACGCCAGCAGAGAGACAGGGGTGGGGTTTTTAACCTGCATTAGGAATTATATTTGGACACTTAATGCAGTTTATTCAAAAACAGCTGTCTCTTCCATTATGTGTCATTTACCCTGAGAGAGATTGGAGAAGCGCAAGACACAGAAGGCCTCTTCGATCATCTAGCCCATCACCCTGCAAATGAAGAATTAATCCCATTAAGGGACACCGTTGGCTTTGGTGGCTTCAAGATTTGGTCCTAATTGCACAAACACAAAGCCATTACAAGACTGCAGTCTGACAGAGGAGCTTTCTTTTTTACAGGGTATATAATTTCTTTAATTAAAGGGTCTTATCTGCATGCTAATAATTGGAAAAATATTGTCCACCTCTGTTCTCATTTTGTTCCTATATCCTGGTGCGCTGTTAGCAGGAGGTGAGAATGTGCAAACACGCATGTGTACTACGAGATCAACAAGGCACAGGCATATCAAAAAGACAGTTTCTTGCCCATGAGGGGATTATAATCTAATTTATTGTATGGATTGCAGCAGCGCATTACAAGCACAAAAGAAAAAAAAAAAAAAAGAGTTCATTTCATAGGAAGGATCAGGAATGTAGCAGCAAACCTTGATCAAAAAGGGAGGGGTCCCCACTGATTTTCACATGCTTTGGATCAGCAAGCCACAATAGCTGAACACATTGTTAGCTATGTACACATTTTGTTTGCTCTCTAATTATTAATTTAGAAAGGACATTCATTCGGGGAGGGGACTAGATGATAAATGTCCCTGAGAGCTGCCTGGAAAAAATGAACATGGAGGGATTTATGGAATGAGAGTGACAGAGTCCAGAAGGTTGCCTCCTGCAGACAGGGTACAGTGGGAGAAGATAAGAGGGCAGCAGGAGGAAGAGGACAAGGTTGAATGCACTGACAGTGTCAAGGACACAACCGGTGATGAACCACAGGGTGGGTAAATGTGCAAAGAAGCCCCTTAAGAGGAAGGCAAGAAGATCAATATGGAAGGAAAATGCAAAACTCAAAGGAATTGTATAACTGGGGAATCAAGCTATTGCCACTGTTTCTTCCTCCTCCTGTATACTGCAGATGACAACTAAGAGCTCCAAATCTTTGCATATCAATTAAACCAATTATAAAATAATAGATGCAATAGCAAGAATAGCAACAAATTACCAGATTTGACTTGCATTTGCAAGTTTTTGGTCAGCTTCCCCAGTAAAATGTGTCCCGCTGTTGATCAATGCTAATGGCTTTCAATAAAGACTAATTAAGTAGTGCTGTAAGATTGGACAGAGCATAAGCCAAGTCCCAAGCATGCCCTAAAGCCAATCTGAGGGGAAAAGAGAAAGGGATCTTACCCTTATGAAGCTACAGGGGATTATTTCACCTACCGCAATCTTTAATAAGACTATCAATCAGCCAGGAGGGATGTTTATCCCTGTCTCCCAACATATCATACAGAGGCATTCATTCCCCAGACACAAGCAAATAATGAATTGTTCTTTGAACCAAGAGGAAGATGGGGCCCATCTAGTCACCACCTCAATCAAAATGGAAAGCACCAAGTCAGAAATATAACCCAAGGCAAGACAGGGGAGTAAAACAGATTAAATATATGTATAAATGTTTGTACACAATAAAAGGTGGGATTGGAACAAAAGAATAAAATGTAACAAACCTAAAGGATAACTAATCCAGGAGATTTCTCAGAGTTGCTAATGGCACAGATGATACATAAATGGTTACTGACATCTTAACTTCTGCTGAACATCAGCATAGCGAGTAAAGCAACTGGGAGCCAAGACCCCAGAAATCAGAGTTGTCTCTGCTGCCTCACACTACTTAAACTACTGAGAGATTAAAGGACACCCTCAGCTTTCCCTAAAAAATAAATAAATAAATAAATAAATAATCTGTCCTTCATGGTTGTAGATAAAAGCTTGGAAACACAAAGCAATTGCACCCTAAAGGCAAGTGAAATGAAGTCAAACCTTGTTATTTCAAAAGACATGATTAGCTCAAACTCTCAGTACTAATCTCTGTGGGGACTGTCTCCTGTTTTGTGAATGTCTAGGACTGAGGAGGTGCTTAGAGGAGGGGAAAGGAAGGCTTCTTTCTGCACACCACTTAGACCAGGTGAGAAGAGAAAAGGAGAAAAGATATAGATGACAAACACAAGAAAGAGACATTTGCCATGTTAAACAAGGGTGACTCTGTGATACTTGTAATACCCTTAATCTTTGTTCTAGCTCTTTTCTGTATCTTCTTGTCACTTCTACACAACATTCTACAATCCTTAATTAAGACCACACCTCCCCAAACATCTGTAATAGCTTGTACCTATATGTGTATGTGACATTGCACTTCGTATCACTCTTCAGAAATTTCCATACGCATTATATTCAGTCCTATACTAATTGTACAGCAACTTTTGCGAAGATAATACTTTGACTTGTCTGAAGGTAAAATCTTTGAAACTTTCATTTACTGGGCACCATAGGAAGAAGTAAAGGATGATATTTTCTAAGCAAAAATGGCTTGGAATGGATTAAAAGTGATGCAGCTATTGAGCTTTCTAATGCAAGCTCTCCTACTTCAGACCGCAAAGATCAGTGTCCATTAGTGGTGTATTCCATATTACAGGAGGAAAACGTGCCTGAGACTCAAACTGTGTTATTTTACCATTGAGTTAATTTTTGTTTTTAACAGTTCTGGTGCTAACATCTTTCTGTATAAATGGTCAAATCAGTGGTTCTAAACCTGAAATTATAAGCAATCATTTAAATCATCTTTACTCAAACGTTAAGAAATCTTGTTTATTCCTATAACCTTATGAACTGTGGTGAAACTATTCATGGGAGGTAAATGGCACGTAGACGTCAATGGAGGTGTGCACTTAGTAGAATGCAGGTTTTGGTCCACATAAGCTTAATATAGAGTCATTGCAATAACAGAAGAGATAGTCATGACAGTCTGAGGAAATCAGCAAGACAAGCTGTTGGGAGAAGTAATATCTTGTGTTAGACCAGTTGATACGGTTAGAAAAAATGATAAAACTTTCAGGCACAAAAGCTCTTCTTCTTGTCCTCCCTTCCCCCCCATCCCCAGCCCCCTTCCAAGTATATCAGCCAGTGTAATAAAAGATATTGCAACTCCTTACAAACCTTGCTTCATTTACAGAGAGATGAACTTGTGATCAGGTGAGAAAAAGTGACAAGCAGGACTGGCCATGCGTGCAAGCTGGATCCTGAATTATTGAAAGGCAGTCATGTGGCTGCCAGACCGAGCAAACAGAGATGAACAATAAGAGAAGAAGTCAGAGGAGCAGCATCTGTGCCCATACATCTTTCACCCCAAGTACCCACCTTTCATTTGTATCCATGTTCATTAATGGCTCAATGAAAAAGACTGTCGGCAGGCACAGTCTCACATGCACTGCCTCTCTGCATGGGCTCGCTCTCCCTTACTTTCAGCTCTCTGTCATTCAACAGCTGAGGAAAACAAAATGGAGAATCAGTCGGGATTTGGCCTGTGTTCCTTCCCGTGTCTCTGAGTTAGACCTCAAGATGATGAGAACTGATGGAGACCTGCTGAACTCACATGTGCCTGCTGACTTATGCCAGTAAAGGATCCAACTTGTTTACTTATCAGCTGGTTATGTCTTACATGATGAATTGTTCCTCTACTGACAGTTAATAAAAGATGTATTTATGTAAATGAGGGAGAGGGAGCATGTTCTGCAATGTTATGCCAGACGGGAGTTCATTTAGAAAGGATTGTTTTCTCCACAAAAAATATCAGTTGAAAGACAGACAGACAGATGTCATGTTTGTTTTGAAATATTGGGGCTTCAGTTACATTAAAAAGCACAAAAGCACTCTTTTTTTTTTTTTTACAACAAATGCAAACTTATTATAAAAACAGAATTTCTATTTGGCAACAAAGTTGTTTTTTCAGGTTCTGCTGGAAAGCATTCAGCCTGGAGAAGGTCTCAGATTCCCAAAGGCTTTTCTGCTGTGTTTTTTTTTCCTTCCAAATGTGTCAGTTCGTCTAATAAAAGGCCTAAAAACCTTGCCTCACTTACCCCTTGAAGTGCTCACACCACTTCTACAACAGCTTATATCAGCTATTCCCTAATGATGGTTTATTAGCAGCAAGGGGGGTCTAATATTCAGCATCTTTAGATATGTGAGAATTACATGCGTGTTGCAAATGCCTGAGAACATGCAAGACCAGTTCATGTTCCTTCCCAAAAGGGAAAGTATGAATCAGTCACAATATACAGCTGCAACATAACAATAGCTATTGTCCTTTCATTTTCTGTGACAACTGGAACACAGAGACTGAACAGCAGGACAATGGGTTGGTGTCAACATGCAGGAGGATTTTAGAGTGCTTACAGATATGAGTCATCCCGGTCTGTTATTGAACACTAAACCTTTGGCGCTACGAGACTTTCTCCGTAGTTTGATTCTCTTTATTTCTGTCTTAATTACTTCACCCTGTCATTTCAGATGGTGTGAAAGGAATGTATTCAATGCTTGCAGGGAAAAAAAAAAAGGGTTCTCTCAGGACTGTGGAGAATGGTCAAATATCCCCAGGCTTTCTCATTTGAGTTATTAATTATTACTCCCTGCTATACACACACACAAACCCACATTTAAGCATAAAATCTTCTACTACCACTACAGATGAGAAAAATCTTGTCAAGATACAGCAGGAGAAAAACCTTTGGGCTTTGTTATAGCTATCTACAATCCCGCAGGCATCTGCCCTGACTAATGCTTTACAATGTGTTTAGAGTTTGACCTCCGCTACGTACTTATGAATACTCTGTGCCACTGGTTACTCCATAGTGCCCCTTTCTTTACTGTTAGGCACTTTTCCATTATTGTCTCTAACAGAATATCTTGTGTCTCTCCTCATCATTAGAAGAAATATTCATCTCCCTACCCTGGTCTTTTGGGACTTGAATAAGAAACTGTCACCCTACTTCTTTTTCTCCATTGTTACTCCAGGTGCAGAGTCATCATCTCTAAGCACAGTTTAAGATCACTGATTCTGTATTTGGTAACAAACTGGCAGAGTTTGGCACGCTACACAGGGTGAGGTCATTTGGTAGAGCAGGGAGACTCTGTGGGGATCTGTGACTCTTGTTTGTTATTAATCTGTTCCTCCCAGGAACTCTTCTGCTTTAGCTTTTAATCTAACAACTATTTTGAGTACCATTCCTTTTCTGGAGAGATTATTTGCTCCATTGTCCTAAATACTGGTGCTACAGCCTCAGAATGATTTGTAGGGCTGGCAAGTGGGACTGTGCTTTCATTTGGAAGCTGTGTTTCATTGCCTGTTAGGGAGAGCACATCTAGCGCTTTGTGGGCTTAATGGTGGTGAGGAGCATTTGCAACACGAGTCATTTTGTACTGGAGTGTCCTTTCCCCTGTGTTGATAACACAGGGATTCTCCTTCCCACCCATTCACCTCCCATACTGCTCATCCGCCTTACCCAGCTAACAAACTCAAAGCACCTCCTGCCCTGATCATGACCTTTTATATTTAAGTCATTACAGTGAGGCACTTGGAACACACTGGGGATATGGTGAAACCTGATCATACAAGAAATACAGCAATCGTTCTGCAGCCAACTCTGTCTAGATCCCTATCCCGCTTTCATTTGAGTCCCTGCCATGGGAAGTATTGAACTGGACTAATGCACAGCAGAAAGTAAATGCGTATCAAAGAACTGCTCAAGTATTATCTAGTCACATATTAAATGATCTTGCATTTGGGGTAGAGGTGGGCAAGGGAAGAAAAGAAAACAGCAAATGATCTGTCTGACAGGGCTTTGGAATGGAGCCGTAACAGTCAAATCTCCATGCTTATGTATGCGTGTTGTGGAGGGAAAGGGGGATGCACAAAGGGAGGGGAAGCCAGGCAAGAGGAATATATCTGTATGAGATAATCTGTTTCTTGCTTTCCTCCTCCCCATCTCCTTTTTTCTGCCTGTCTCTCCTGGGAGATGACTCACACCTGCTCTGCCCCGATACTACCATTTCCCATCAGAAGCACGCAGTCACTCTGATGTCACCCGAGCTGTTCTGTGTTACATCCCTGCATTGCTTACATCTGCGCTTTGGTGTGCAGGATTCAAAAGCTGTGCTTGGAGACCATGCCCATAACTAAGCACAGACACATGAAATCCAGCCACCCACCCATGACACGCTGGTCTCTCGGTGGCATCATGGGCTTATGAGTGCTTCAGCCTCCTGGGAACACCGTTTGAGAGCGGGTCATTGAATCTTCTCTTTGTCGGAGAGATGGTCTTTATGAGAACCCCAGGCAAAACATTCACCAGTTGACATCAGGCCCTCAGACAGACTAATGACTTTTCAATTGTAAAGGTCTGAATCACTTCATCTGCATCCGACCTTATTCCACCTACACCTCCCACCATAGCTAAAGCATATTTACTCACCTGCATGTAAAAAATCACAGTGGCATTCTCCAATGCTTCTTATGCAGGATCCTAAAGTACTTTGAAAACGTTAATGGATGAAGAGTCAGGACCCCATCACAATGTGGGTAGCCGTTGCTTTAATTTACATTTTAGGAAACTAAAGGCATAGAGATAATCAGCACCTTCCGCAAGGCTGTATAAGAAGATAGAGACAGAAACTTGGAAAAAAATGGGGCAACGTGACTTCCAGCACTGCATTTGAGAGCCAAGACCACTCTTCAATTCAGTCAAAAGAACGTGCAGGCATTTTCCATCCATTAGTTCTGCAAAGTTTCACATCTCCAAATTGCTCTATGAGCTTCAGGTTCAAGTGAGCCTGTATAGTTTAGCGACATTCAATGATAAAAACGGAATTTGAGCACCTTCTTAGCTCAAAACAAGGCTACGGACACAACAAAAGCTCAGAAAAAATCATAGACTTCTGGGCCCCAAAGCCCACTGACGTATTGTACAGGACAAGCTGCACGTTATTCTGAATGTCACTAAGAGGGTATTGTCCACCCTTACTCTTCTGTCATTTATTTGTTTTCTTTGATGGGTGTACCTAAAATACCCATCGCTGTAGTATCCAGAGTTCCTTACAGATATCATCAAAGACAGGAAAGATTATTTGACTGTGAGCTGTCAGAAGCAAGCTCTCTGTGTGCATAGATACTGTACTTACCCGGCACGTACCTCTACAGCAGACAGCTAGAATTATCTGAAGAACATGACAAATAAAGGTGTGGCGGCTTTCCCTAACTAGGAAACATTTCCTTCAGACACATTTTCCTTCAGACATGATTCCTGTACTGTGCTCTGACAGTTGTGAGCTTAAGGTTGATCTCCGGGAAAAGGTGGCTCTAAAATGGGAGCCTTTCATGGTGGCAGCTAAAGCCCCTGTGTGGAAGAGGCTTCCTGGGAATGTGAGTGTCCTCTTCAGCCACAGCTGTCACTCTGGCTCTTAGAGAAAATGGTGGGCAAGCCAGCTGCCCATCACAGCACGTATGACCTAATTTTTGGAAGCACCGTGGACCTTTACTAACGGAACACAGACTTGCAAAAAATCATGAGAAAAAGGAATTTCCTTTCTCCTTAACATGAGAGAGGCAGTCATCCTTTTACAATTAAAATAATCACGAGCATATGTCTGACTGCTTGCATAAGGCAGTAAAATTACATCCACAGTTATATTTCACTCTCATTTTCTTTGGGAAATGTGATACTGAAATAGTGTCTTGGCCTTTCCCAGTGGTAATTTCCCTGTTCTATTATAGGAGGGATAGAACAACAGAGTTCAGCACAGGTTTCCAAGAGGGATTTTACATTTACAGAGAGAGAGAAGGATGCATACTCTTCTTTCTGGAGATTTTTCTCTCTCTTTGGTTCAGCCATTCATTGTTCCAGATGTCACTGCAAGTCCCAACAAAAGGCCTATTTAATATATACTCCAGAGTTTTTCTGCAATTTGCCAGTCCCTCACTGAGGCCCTGGATTTATGCTCTGCCTTCTTGTTTGCCTCTCCTGCATGTCTGTTGCCTTCTTCCTGTCACTTTGTTCAAGCTATCATGTACCTATTTCCTCAGCTTCCTGACCCCTACCATGTTGCTTTGATTCATCTCTCTCCGCTTCAGCTTTCGCTCTGGCATTGATCAGCAGAGGCATTTGGGAACTACAAAACCTGCCCCTTCCCTCCAGTTCGATAGTGACCACGCTTAGCAGTCGGGCTTACAGCACCGTTTAACCGATGCCTCAAAACACTGTGGAGAAGCCGTCAGGCACCACCGCTCAGTGAGCAGAAGGGAATACGGCAGCCAGGAAAGCAACCCTTTGTAGTCCTGGTTTCCAACCCTCTTAAAGACATTTTAGATCTGGATCAGCTTTTGTCACACTCCTGGGCTCTACAGGCTGCATCTGAGTGAAGAGGTACAAAGCTGTGAAGAGCCATTCCTGGCACTACCTTTCCAGGGTTGGGATGGAAAAGTACAGGTCACATCTGCACTTAGCTGACCCTGTGAGACTCTGAGGGGCCTAAAAGCCCCCACACACAGCCTGGGACCTCTTGTGCACACTTTGCTGATAAGCAGCATGGGCTTGGGCTGCCCTCTGCCCTTGCAGTCCGTGATAACGGGGGCCTGCTGGGAAGCATCCCACGCTGTTTCTCTACTGCAGTGTTGATCACTTGATGCCATCCAAGGCCCCTGGGGTAGATGGAGGCTACCAGTGCAAGTCTGGATGACTGTGGCTGACTCACTGGGTGCTGAAATGTGCTTCAAGGCACAGGGCACCACTTGCATATCCCCCACCTTAACGCTGGCCCCGCTGCTACCGGCCAAGCCTAGCCAGTCCGAGGCATCGCTCGGGTAAGCAGCGTGGCGGTACTCGACACACAGCCGCAGAGTTCGAGTGCATGGCTATAGACGCTGCTTGCTGGCTGTCCCGTAGGGCCCTGTTGTCTCTGTTTTGCCTAAATCTCAAAAGCATTTTGCTTTGCTGTGCCACTGAAGGTCCACTGTGCAGTGGCAAGCTGGCACATTCCCCCTGCCGGCCGCCTGATCTGACACTGCCAGGTTTTATTACCCACCTGCTACACACACATATGCACAGTCCCTCTAAACTTCTAATAAAATGTGATTGATTAACATTTAAATGCCAACACAAAAGCCTCTATTGACCTGCACTTTCACTGATCAATGTTTCCAAGAAACCTAAAGATCCAGCTCGCAGAAGATGGAGCCTGGCCATTGACGAGTGATTTCTGATGCTGTACCATGTCTTCTTTGGATTAACACCTTTGGACAGTGTCCCTGTGGCTCAGGTGGATAGCAGGACTGCACCTGCTCCCTCTTTGAGGAACCAGGAACAAAAGAGCTTATTCAGAGGGCATAGAGAGAAAGTTGAGGGCTCCAAGATTTGTCAGGGATGAAGAGGGAAATAACATATTTCAGGATGGCTGAAAAATAAGGATCCTAATGGTAGTAGAAAAAAGTACTTAATTGTAAAGTTTAGTGTTTTCTACTGAGTAATTATCTTGCTTTGATGTTATGGGCTTGACAGGGATTGGAGCTCTGATGGCTGTTTCATGGGATGTGTTGGCGTAGTCAGTGCTTTTCTGGCCACCTGAGACTTCTCCAAGCAAATCCACACGTTTTTGGTATCTTCTTTTGCACCTGTTAACCTTTCTAGATCACCACTTTATCTCCATTTGCAGGCTGCTACTCATGTCAGCTGGCAGCTGTGTTCAAGCGATCCTTTCAGTAGGATTCATGTGACAAAAGTGCGTGAACAAACACGTTGCATCAAATGTGTACACACAGCCCCTCACCTTTCAAAATTGATTCATTAGGATAGATTTCCTCTGGAAGTTTTATTCCAGAGGCTGGTAGCCTGAAATGCTTGAAAATGTTAGGGCTTTCTCAGACTATCTGTAGGCTATTGTAGGAACCCATAGTTTGCCTACATCTTGGAAACTGTCCGCAGCTCTGGTCTCAGAAGGGGACACAGCAGAGCTGGGAGAGACTCAGAGGAAGATGAAGATGTATGGAAAAGCTTACATACAAGGGATGACTAAGTCATCTATGACTCTTCAGCCTAGAAATGAGACATCTGATAGGACTGTAAAATGCCATGATGATGAAGATGTTGGACACACACTGACTGTTACCTGTCTTTTCTGAAACAAGAACCTCGAGCACCAAATGTAGCTAGTAGGTTCAAAACAAAGGAGATTATAGTTTCTCTCCAAACACACGGTTGAACTGAGGGACTCCTTGCCACAAGGCATGCTACCAGCTTAGGTGCACTCAGAGGGCGGTTGGACAAGCTGAGGGATAAAAAAATTCAGGTGAACAGAAATACATCCTGGTTCAGGATATCCCTGAGTTGGAATTGTACTCGGAGGAAGTATTATGCATACTTCATTCTGACACTCTTCTCTAGGCTCAGTCTGCTTTTGGCCAACAACAGAGACTGCATACTGAGCCAGTTAAAACCAGTTAAAACATTGCTCTAACCCAGCACCCAGCTCTTATATTCTTGTGTTGTACATGGGCCTACCAAATGGAGACAGCAGCTGCCACTCTCCCCCCATCGCCTTTCACTGCATCAAGCAACATGTGAGAAAGAACCCCACAGAGCTAAGACCGGCATTTTCAGAAGAGCATTTTAAAGAGAAGGCAGCAGGGAGCACACCTCACGTTCACAGAAACAAGCTGAAGGGAATGGCTATATGGGGCAAGGCAAGGCAGTGGGGGGAAACAAAAAGTATCACTTGAGATCTGGTTCACTTATAGGAAGACAGAACTGAGCAGCACAGGGCAAGCCCTTGCAGAGATCACTTGCCACCTTCATCAACCTTTCTTAAATTAAAAAAAAAAAAAGCTTGTTTTTGCTGGAAAAGAAGAAAATAAGCATCCATATCACAGAAAAGCACATGCGTTTAGTTGGAGCAAGTTTCGTTACAGCTCGATGGGAGAAACCAAGACCTGGAAGAATACGGAAACAAATATACAGCTTGATAGAAGAATCCCTGCAGCTGGGAAAGCCAGCCTGTGATAAAACCCTTGGGTGTCCCACGTTTTCGTACTTCTGAGGGGCTGAAAGGAGACTGATCAACAGCGTTTGCATCATATTTGCATTGTATTAATTTCATGCATCTGTCTTCCTCTGGTGGACTGTCTGGGCCAAATATAGGAATTCTCCCCACACTTTTGATAGCTTAATTGTCTGTAGGATGAGAGAAGAATTAATGCTGTCTGCAACTAGTGACTTGATGCAGGCAGGGCATGCTGGCATTCCTACTGGCACTGAGTTTTCTGTTACCGGGCTGGTGTGTTTTCCATACATGCATTCAAGGTTAAACTGATCTTTGGATTCAGGAACAAGGGTTGTCTTCCAGTGGCCGGGCTGCCTAGAACCACTTGGTGTGGGGTTTTGGTTTTTTCCCTGTAAGTTTTCTTTTAGCGTTCTTGTTATGCTTTAGTGGTTATTTGGATTTTTTTTTTTAACAAATGCCCTACTATATCAGCAACCTAGCATATTCATGGTGGTGACCTTTTTCCTGTCTTCTTTCATGGAACATTTGGTCTTACAATAGGTTGTAAGTTTGTTGTAAGGGTATAGAGTTTTATATTATTGTTGTGAGTGAAGCAGATGTTCTGTAAAACCTCCTGAACTAGACCTCTAAGGAATGGTGGTCCTTTCCTAGATGTGTTGCTGGGAGCACAGACACCTTTCTCACATCCAGGCATACAAGGCAGTGATGGCATACAATCACAGAATCACAGAATCGTAGGGGTGGAAGGCACCTCTGGAGATCATCCAGTCCAACCCCCCTGCCAGAGCAGGGCCACCTTAGAGCAGGTTGCACAGGAACCCATCCAGGCGGGTTTTGAATGTCTCCAGAGACGGAGACTCCACCACCTCCCTGGGCAGCCTATTCAAGGGCTCTGCCACCCTCAAGGTAAAGAAGTTCCTCCTCATGTTTAGGTGGAACTTCCTATTCTCAAGTTTGTGCCTGTTACATCTTGTCCTGTCACTGGGCATCACTGAAAAGAGCCTGGCCCCATCCTCCTGACACCCACCCTTTAAGTATTTAGAAGTGTTGATAATATTCCCCCTCAGTCACCTTTTTTCCAGACTGAAAAGACCCAAATCCTTCAGTCTTTCTTCATAATAGAGGTGTTCCAATCCCCTAATCATCTTGGTAGCCCTTGGAGATGCTTGCTGTACGCTGCAGTACCTATGTTTTGAGGACTTGTGGATTTATGCTGGCAGGGGAAAGATTAAGTTTCTGTGGGTGTCCCAAACTTGTGCTTCAGAACAGGACAGAGCATACCGATTGCTCACAGATTTCACAGTTCCTTTATTGTGCTTGTTGACCCAACATGGAAACTAGCAGGCACCCACACTCCTCCACCTCTTCCAAAGGTCTCAGCATAACTCATAACTCTATTGCATTCACTTGCAAGATTCAGAATGGAGAAAGTCATCTGTGAAGATAAGTGTTATCGAAGTGCTAAAGGTCTTTCCTTCAAGCTTTTGTCTCACAAACCCCTCATATCCTCAGTGTCTGCGAGGTCCTGCCTGCGTGCTGGATGTTGGCCCTGACTTGACACAACTAGAACTGGAGACATACTGACCTACCTTTGGCTGAAGTGGGCAGATTCTGTAGTGAGTGCCCAGGGTACGAGACTACCCATTCATCACAGCTCTCACCATCTGCTGTCAGCAGTGAAGGCCACCCAACACTCTTCGTCTCTTATTTATGTGCAGCAGGTCACCATAAAATGGTCTGTGTTCCCACATCCTCTCATTTGTGACACAAGTCTCAAAGCCTTCTTCTGTGATGACTAAGATAGCTATAACCAGAAATGGAGAAAAGAGAGATCTTTTTAAAACTGCAAGGTCCAAGTCTTCTTCCCCATTTGCTGAGAAGAGAAGCGGCGTACGCTAACTTTTCTTCTGAACAACCACGAATGCCATTCCCAGAGCTCTGCTTGGCATCCACCTCATGCTCCTTTTCAGCCACTAGACTTCCCTCCTTTCTCTTTGTTTTTGTTTTTTTTTTTTCATTCTCTCCTGGGTATTCTTCCTGCTCTGGCTACTTGAGTTGAAGGCCGTGGCTTTGCTTCCTGAGATTCAAAGAGGCTGACACCTTTCATCAATAACAATTTCACTATTTTTCCCCCTCCAGAAAGAAGTGCCTGTCTGGCAGACAAAGGAAAGCACCTCTCACATAAAAGTGGAGCAGAACTAATGTATTTACTGTATTTGCCTATTCTATTATTCCTTAGAGATGTATTAGTTTAACAGGTTTATTTATGGTACGCGAAAAGTTAAATATTCCTTTGTCCTTGGGATTTACATAAACTGGTGCAGTGTGAGATTCTGGGGGTTTTAATGAGGTATTTGTCAAAATAGTCTCCCTGGTAGATTTTTTTTAATACCTTTGAGACCATAAAGGATCATTTTACTACAATACTCTGCTTCTATTGGAGCCTGTGTGAGTGGCTTGTAATATCCTGTGGACATATTCCCTCTAGACGTCTGACTTCCCTTTTGGAGCAGTGAGAGACAAGAGGAGCCTGGAGGAACCCTTGCAGACCCTCCCCCGAGCCAGGATGGAGTGGGGCAGTGGAAGCTCCATGCATCCCGCCTGGGTTCTTGGTGCCGGATCAAGGATGCTGCAGTCCACCCAACAGTGATGGGCTCCCACGTCTGGAGTTAAGACACACAACAGGGTTTGCCCAAGCTGTTAGTGTAAAATCCTCCAAACCAAGGCATCTCCTCCCCCAGCTCTCTTCCTTAGCAGAGCGGGGAGAAGCAGCTTAATGTCAAAAAAGATCTGGAAGAAAATGGCTGTGCTTGGTGTTGCTTTGAGGAAAGAGCGGTGAACAAGCATCCAGGGCAGCCTTTATCTTTACTGTAAGGATATCAGCCATAAGAGATGGGCTTTACCATAAGAGCTTTAACCATAGCAGCTGGGCCAAACCCACCACTTCCATGGATTTCAACGTCAGCCCCAAAAGGCACAGCAACTCTCCTGTACTATCATGGCAACGATGCCCTAGTCGTACAAGACATGGGCTCCAGGTGTGGTTGGGTAGATGACCTGTCCCTGACCTGGTCCAGGAAAATGCACCTCACTTGCCGGAGCAGGGAGAGCCCCAGTCTCCCTCACCATCCACAAGCATATCCCGAAGCTTGGGTACCACCACAGCAGAGCCAGCAGCAAGTCCCAGGTGGAGGGGTAGCTGCTGCTGGGATGTTGCCAGGGACGGAGAAGCAAGAAGGAAGCTTGCTCCAGGTATGGAGATCAAGATCTGTCCTGAGACTCCAGCCAGGAGAGGAAAATGAGGGGAAAATGGGAGCAGGTTATGTAAGTGCTGCCGATCCCTCTATTTAAGGACACAGATGGAGACGAGGGAAGGAGACAATTATGTAACAACATTATTTACAGGTCTGACAAAATTCTTCACAACTTCTGTATGTCCTTTATTGTGCAAAGGAAGCCAGACGGGGAGTGAAAATTACAGCTAGTTACGGATACCTTCATTAATTCATTTTTACTTCAGTACTTCTTTTGCAAATGAGAAAACACTGAAAGTTTCCTTTAAAAAAAAAAAAAAAAAAGGACAGGAAAAAAGCCACACCAGAAAAGAAACTGAACCCTAATTATCAACTTAGTAGAGCGAATCAATATTTACCTCAAAACATGCTAACAATATATATAAACACATCCTCATTCTTTCTCAGTCTGTGTGGGTGTTGATCTCCGGCTATGGCTCACTAGGCACAACCTGGGTAGTACTTAACTCCTGTTGATCCCAGGAAGAGATAATGCAGGCTTGGCTTGCACCAGAAGTCATATCAAATCCCCATGCATTGGGGACTGGTACAGAAGCATTAGGTACAGAAGAATTCCAGTATGAAGTGCAATAACTGAAGACCTAAGTTCCTTTTCAGGTCTTCTTTCGCATTGGCATATAGAGAAATCACAGGACAGGATGTTGACAGTGTCAGGGCTGTGCTGAGGTTCTTTCTCCAGCATGGTTTCTTTGTTGTGTATCTATGGGTTCCTTTCTAGCAAACTGATCAAGAGCCCGCTGATGGTGGTCAGTCTTTCCATTGACTTTAATGGGCTTTCGATCAAGACCCACGAGGTCAATTCTATCACGTTTTAACTAATTTTGAGTACCCTCAATTCTCATTGAAATGCTAGTAGTCAGCATCTCCAGAGGTGCCTTAGAGATTGGGGCTCTAGATCCCCTACGACATGCAATAAGTAATTTATTTGTTTTTCAGGTGACTGTTACAAGGTCACCTGAATCGTATGTGATTGGATGGACAAGAGAGGCCATCTCTATAGACACAAATGCCTCCTTATCTTCACATTGGCAAGAGAGGCAGGATCGATCAGCAATGTCACACACAGTGATAGACAACTAAAAAAAAAACTGGGCGCAATATTATAGAGTCAGGTTTCTATTTACTGTAGGGCTGTTACAGCTCCTAAAATATTCATTCAATTTTTAATAGGTTATCTGTTAAGCTAAAAAAAAAAAAAA
>VXBO01007879.1:6359-44208 GCA_013400135.1 Rhinoptilus africanus | reverse complement strand
ACAAAAATATGTTGATGACAAAAACTAGTCTGTACTTTTGGTACACTACACGAAAGTATGCCTCAAACATATCAAAATGTTTTAGCAAGCCACACATTGATGGATGAGATTAGAGCACACAAAGCAAAATATCTGCAATATTAAAAACTTCTAAACCTTTCCTGAACAAAAAATTAAGGAACCTGGATATGCCTAATATTCCTAAACACATAATCTACAATAAAATAGATTTTTTGAATGGTTATATCTTCTTTTATAGGGCATACAGGTTTGGAAGGACCCCTTGCATCGTATTCTCTGCCATCTCTGCTAGCCACTTCCTGGACTGTTTCATAAATGCATCAAGTTCAAAATTTTAGTCTCACTGAAGGAGCACCACAAACTACTTTATGGCATTGCTTCACCCTCTAAATTTCAGGAATAAACAGACAGGCTACAATTAATTAGGGATTAAAGTATTTTCTTTAACAATAAAAACAAAGCAATGGAAAATGAATTAAGAGAAGCTTTTTAGAAGTTTTCTGCTGCCTGCCTTTCTAGGAGGAAGCATGTGGAACCATACAGGCTCAAGGACTTCTGCTTTGTGAAGTGTGATGTTTGTTTGGCTTCCTGATAGTATGCTTCCAGAAATCTGTGCTCAGACTTTTGCAACGATATTCATATTCTATTCTGGTTTATTCTATTACCTTTTTACAAGATGGAGGCAGAAAATAATCATGAGTAGCTCTTCAGATGGTCATGACAATATGCTTGGCTCTGCACTTGGAGCTATGTAGAAGTCCATATGCCTCTTAAGAAAGTATTTTTTCCCTTCAAAATAAAGTTTTTTGTCTCTTGCCTTCACAAAACACAGCTCAAGAATAGAGACTACTCAAGAATACTGTGTCCAGTAAAATGTCCTCTAATTCAAGAGAGAAACTGAAAAAATGGAGGGTCCAGCAGAGGAGAGACAGTACGATGATCAGGGAGCTGGAAAACATGACATAGGAAGAAAGGTTTAAAAACGAACATTCATTCAACCTAGACAAGACTCAAGGGGAATCTAAAGACAGCCTTTCATTACCAAAAAAGTAGTTAGAGACAAAGATGAACATGCTTCCTTCACAAGCAATCATGCTGACAGGGAAAGAAGCAACAAGCAAGAGTTGCTGAAGGTGAAATTCTGTCTGGATATATGAAAAATGCTGTTCACCATGAGAGCAGTGAAGTAATACAGTAGGCTTTTCAGAGAAGTGGTGAAATCTACTTCACTAGAAATATTCAAGACTTATCTCAACATGGCGCAGATTATGCCATCTAAGGCTTTACTTTCAACAAAATCTAGGACCAGGTGATCTAAAGAGGTTTTTGCCAGCCAAGACAGTTCCAACTCTAAGAAGATTATATAAATCAGGTTATCAGATGGGACATGGTCAAAATTTTACAAGTAATATTTTCACCCTGGAGTGGGCCATGTGTTAGTTAGATCATCCATCACTGACAAAGTAGGTGAGAAAGAGTTACTAGATGTCTTTACCCTGACACCAAGGAAGTCAGGGTTAAATTATCCCCCCTCCAACAAGCAGAAGGCAGTAGCTTGAAAGAAAGCAGTGAATGGAGGCAAGACTGCACTCAAGGCCACAGGCGAACTCCCTCCTTGCCTGTCTTGCCTTCCTAGGTGCCTCTATACAACAGGTATGGGGCTCCAGATGTGGAAGTCTTGTCAATGGATGACGGTCCATCTACACCAGAGATGTTGCCAAGTTCAGAAAAGCCTATCCCACATACCGTGACCACATCCAAAAGGAAGAAAACATGACTTATAGTTATAGGTGACTCCCTTCTGAGGGGAACAGAGAATTCAGTATGCCAGACAGACCCTTCTTTTAAGGAAGTGTGCTCTTAAGTCCGTTCCTCTGAAAAGGTGATACAGCCGACAGCCCAGCTGAGGTGTCTCTACACCACTGCACACATCATTGCCATTACTGAAACTTGGAAGGGTAAATTCTCAATGAACTTAATTCTGCATCACATAATGAGTAAAGATTCTTCCTATTGATTGCATTTACCCTAATAAACCCTTTCTTAAAAATCACTTATAAATTCAGATAAATACCAAATTAGAATACTAGCTAAGTCATAATTTTATTTTATTCCATTTATAAATACCTCTCCATGACAATCCTCTATCTAGTTCCATTCTGAAAAAAGATTATCAATAACACAGCAGTGTGAAAAAATAAAAGGTTATCTAACGTAACTTTACTTAAAGCAGTTGACTTTGTCAGTCATTTCCGAGTGTTAAATCCTTTGAAGTTGTATATCATATCAAAACAGGTTATTGAATGCAAGCAGTCATAGTAAAGACACAACAATACTTATAGACATAGATGTCTTTTACCAATATTTATGCCCAGAAATTTTATTGTAAGCAACCTAAAGCTTATCTAGCTATACACTTTATTTAAAGAAGGAAAAATAAGGAAAAACTGTGTTAAATATTGTTAAACACATTTTTTAAATTGCCACTCTTTAATTATCACCATAATGTGCTGATTTTCAATGTACCCATGAATCATTAGGTCTTATTTACATATAAATCAAGGTTCAGAGAGCAGTTTTTGAAATCTGTGCCAAAAAAGAAACCAGGGTAGGTCAGCCAATATTTATCAATTCCATGACAACAATAAAAGAAAACATGTTGTATCCAATTTAGTAGTTGTAAACAAACCGATTAGTACTATTTGCTATGTATTACCTCATGTAGGTGGTATTTATTAATTAACTTAAAAGGAATCTCATTAAAAAATGGAACTTTCAGTTCCAGTTTTCTCATCACTTTCTCTTAATGGCACTCCTTTGATAAAAAAGAATGAGCAGAGCAAAATGGCACAATACTTAACCAATAAATATTAATTTTGTAAAGTGAAAAACAAGCAATGTATACAACTTAAGGAAAAACAAATCATGAGCAGTTTGTGTAAGTTTAGTGTTTAATGAGACCAAAATTATCAACCATTTTTTTTCATATGTTCACCTAGTATCTTCATTTTTCTTAATTCTTATTTTCTGCATTTTATATTATATTGTAACAGTGAATAGAACAAAGACCGATCTTGTAAGATTAAATCCAATATATTTCTAGGCAGTCCTTTAAAAAGTAAAAAATAAATGGAACAGAATCCCTGGATTGTGTGCCTGCAGTCTCACATCAATCTTCTAAATGAAAGCAGCAGTTCTATTAGTCTAAAATGAAGTGACACACCATCCACATAAAAAGGCCGTATTAATTCTCAGCTGATTTTTTTTGTCTCCACCTTAGGAAATTCAAGAGCTAACAGTGTTCCTATTGTCTTATAATATTTAAAAAATATTAAAGTATTTGTTGTGAAGTCTCTTATAATATATTATTTATTTTCTTTAAAATGCATTTTAAAAATTGTACTTTGCCCATTATAAATAGAAGAGAAAATCCTGTAGGATGGTTTATGGGAGAGATATATCAACCACAAAGATTAGCGATGTAAATATAAATTTCCATTGGAAGCTTTCAGGACTTAGCTGTGGCAATAAACACCATTATTATGCTCAGACATGCATAATAGATGTAAAATTTTGATGAAAGACACTGATTTATATCATTTTGCATGTAACTATTTTTTGAAAGTTCGTCTTCAAGTTATTTTAAAAAAACAGAAATAAGGCAATCGAAAAGTGAGACACTAAAACTCAGTAACCCATGCTAGGTGTGAAAACTCATAGACACTGACCAACTGGTACAATATTCTCTGAATCTTCCAGTTTTTTGTCACAGTGTTCAGTCACAAATAATATCAGAGCAGTTCAAATTCACTCAGATCACTGGAAAAAAATATTCAATGGGTTTAAACTTTGCAACAAACCTCAAGAAAGAGATGTCTCCCATCAAAATCCACGATGCCTGGCAGACTGACAATGACCATTCTTGTGTATTACCTGAAATTGTGCAAAAATCAGGTGCTTGTTCATACATGCACACAAACAACTGAACATGGACTGCCAAATAGAGTTTGGCATTTCCCAGTCAGGAAACACAAAGCACCAGTGCTTCCAAACTTAAAAAATACAGACAGCTTACTACTAACCATCTCTGAGTAGCTGGAGAAAGTGCAATCATAGAGCTCTTTGACAGCAGCTTCTGGGGGAAAGGAGGAAACAAGAGCAAAGAGGTGCTTCATTAGACAGTTGTCCAAAACTCCAGAGGGACAAAGTCCCTCGGAAAGATGTTCTCCATCAACATGTCTCAGCAAACGGAGCAGTAGCCAGCTGGAAAATATGTCTTGTAGCCCTATCTCACTGGAAATTCTTTCTCTGACACAATACGGGAGGGGAGATGGGGATGTTACTAGAACACTGCGTGACCCCATGAGAAGGGGAAGCTGTTGCATGGTCTTTACTCCTCATGACAAGGATCAGCACAATAGTGACTTTGGGGTGACATGATCTGGAGGCAAGGTTGCAGAAATACCATCTCAGTGGCAGAGCAAAACAGACACAGCTTTCACAGCCCTTTGTCGAAACCACAGAGGGAACCAACCAGGACCAAAAAGATGGGCTGCCTGGAGAGCCTCAGGCTTGCAGCAAACCTTTCTAAGTTCACTGCCTGAATCCTGCAATTCTACAAGGAACTGATAAGAGTGAGCAGGGAGCATTTGGCAATCTGTTTAAAAGTTACATGCCTATAGGATTTTCACACCACAGGTGGGAAACTGAATGGCTCCCTGATGGTGGGATACTTCTCTGATTATTTATTCTTCCCCCAAATGGCATCTGTTTCTTTTTCCCCTGGAAAAGGTCATCCGTATTCTAGGTACTGACTCATATCTCACAAACATTAATGGCATTTCCAAGGTGGAGTGCAATTTCAAATAAACTTACATGGGAATTTTCATAAAAATTATGTTCCTTCATACTCCATCTACCTGCCCTGTAAAGGACTAGAAGAAATAACTTAAAAGAAGAAATCCAGTGCCCATGCTTCAAACAAGTCTAATTGGTCCATTCCATTCTAGACACTTCAGAATAATTTCCACAATCAGTTTTAGGGAGAGAATTTCTAATATGAAAAACTGGGAGTGAATATCTGCGTTTCAGCTTAGTCTTTACAAACAAGGCAAGGAGACTTTCAGTCCCTTTGCATTGAAATAATAGTTTCACTTCTCATGCAGAGATGTGAAAGTGTAAGCATGATGGTTTGATTATGTCAAAGGTAAGGCAGCTACTGAGAGCAATATTGGCAGGGTATCTCTGCTAGTGAGGGTGACAAGAATGATGCCAGGATTGAAATTTTTATAGGACTAATCCTAACGCCATTTTTTGTTAACACAGGCCTTTTTTTGGCTCTGAAACACAGCCCACAAAGTCAGTGAGATTCATGTCATGCAGGCTTTTTAATAATCCTATCCCTAATAGCTGCACCAGAAACAAGAACTCAGTGAAAAATAGGAATTAGACACACTGTGGAATGCACAAAAGAGAGGAAGGGGTTATGACTAAAGTGTAAAAGAGTCTGGAACTATTTATTAAATAGGCACTTCTTCACAATCCCAAACTCCCGTCTATATTGAGTCCATGCTAGTGGGACTCTGTGGTGTTCACACAAATATTCTTATGCCTTCACTTTAGCTGCTATCCCTTAGTTCAGTTGAGATTCACTCAGACTATTTCCTGTTTGCTAAAGCTGACAGTAATAAATAATTTTCTTAAAATAGTGGAATTTTACGTGGAAGAAGCCTGTGGTTGCACATACTCATATGGCAGAACTTCTGTCGTGTCTTAAGGGAGGAAGAGGACAGGGGGAGGCAGGAAAAGAAGAGAAAGTAAATGGTCCTCTGAAAAATAACAGGCACTGTGAAAATTATGACTAACTTCCTCTTCCCACTGAAACTCCATTTTCATTCTTTTCTTGTCCAAAAAAGGAAAACTTAAAACACTTTCATAAAGCCTATCTAGTCATAGTTACTGATCAAAAAATTTACTGGATTAGTACTCAAAATATTCTTAGTTACAGTTTTTCTTTTTACCATTTTTTAAAATGCCATTTGTGAGTTTTAATAGACATTTATATGTAGATATGATTTGCAATGTCTATCATTTAAGATTATAGTGACTGCATCAGTAGACAAGGGAAGAGCTATGGATGTCATCTATCTACACTTCTGTAAGGCCTTTATCAGCATTCTTGCAGGTAATTTGGTGACACATGGGCTTGATGTATGGGCTGTCAGATGGATAAGGAATTGGCTGAATGGCCACATCCGAAGAGTTACAGGCAATAGCTCTATGTCCAAGTGGAAAACAGTGATGAGTGATGTCCCTCAAGGGTCCATACTGGGGCCAGTCCTATTTAATATCTTAATCAACAACATAGACAGTGGGACTGAGTGCACTCTCAGCAAGTTTGCAGACGCCAAGTTGAGTCATGTAGTTGATTCTCTAGAGGAAAGGGATGGCATCCACAGGGACCTTGACAAGCTTGAGGAGGAGACTCATGTGAACCTCATGAAGTTCAACAAGACCAAGTGCAAGCTCCTGCACCTGGCTTGAGGTACCTCCAGGATCAATACAGGCCAGGGTAATGAAGGGCAGCCCGAAGGAGAAGGACTTGGGATGGAGAAGGACTTCTTTAAATGCCTCTGTTTATAGGGCTGCAGGTAGTTATTGCAGTGTGTACACTGAACTGATGGAATATCCTTAAGGGCCTGCCAAGTCTGTCTCGGTATTCATTACTTACCCAGTAAATAACCTTATCATTTAAGTCCAAGCACTTTTAACCCCTATACACATTCATATATGATGAAATACATGCTGTTTCTGTTACTTTTATCTTCGCATAGAATCACATAATTTAAGAACAGAAGGAACTTCCGGGTCTCACATGACCTCCTCTGCACTGCTGGACACAGAACTCCTTCCAATAACTCTGAAAACAAGTTACTGGTGATTAAATCTGCCAGAAGGATATCTAAAGAGAAACAGAGCATATGACAAAAAAATTGCATATAAACATTGGTAAAAGTTGTATTTCCTAACCTTTATTTTCAGGTTGATATATTTGTCAACAATTTCCAAATACTGGATCTTGTTTGTCTCCGTTATGAGACGTGCTCAATTAAATCCAGAATGATGTAATCTCAGAACATACTATCTTTAAAAAAAACTCTTTAAGGTTTAGATGTCACTACAGCCTTCTGAAAGGCTCTCCTGGAGTGAAATTCCCAAGGTAACGGTCTAAGTGAAAACCATAAAAAACTGTAAAGTGCAGTAAAACAAAGTAAACCTCTCAGTCAATCTGAGATTCTGAAGCAAACAGATTTTGATTGTATTATTAAATTAATTAAAATTTAGTTAAAATTTAGGGGAAAAAAAGAGTAATACTGTTCTTTTTTCACAGAGGCTGCTACAGTCCTAAATTTCAATTCATTCCTACCCATGTGAGAGACTTTCAGGTTTGTTGGTGGGTGATATTCCCTTGTTATTCTACCAGACTATTCTTTCACCAGCCTCAAAATGAGATTTGCTTCTAAACCCACTATGAAGTCTAGTCCCTGTTTTCCTGCTCAGCTATTTTATCTCTCAATAAAACTGAGGGCAAAATCATTTTCTAAAGCCATTCACAAAGCAGTACCAAAAAATTTATTGGAAAAAATCCTTCTGAGATGATAATTAAGGTTTCTAGAATGCACTGTCTTTGCCTGAAGGTTTTACATTAAAATTTATATCAAGGCTATGTCTACTTTTCCTCAAATTTAAAGGGATGCGACTATTAAAATGTATATATTTCTCTGCTTAGAAGAATTATACATGGAATCTGCTGAAAATCTGGGAGAGGTAAAAATCAACCTGATGTCTGCTTCATAACTAGAAAGAGCCAAGTCAGCTGTTCCCACATTTTGCAAATATTTATAACATTGAAAAAATATTTATTTCTATAATTGTTTATAGTTCACAACTGAATGATCTTGAAAATTAAAAAAAAAAATAAAGACATCACAATTTGTTTGTATTTGTTTGATATTTATAAGCAAGAAAGAGAGTCTTACGTGATCAAATTTTAAAATTAGTTTAGTAAGAAGATATCATCTTTCCCTCAGGACATTTTTTTTTTATTTTTTGAATAAAACTCAATATAGAGATCACCAAAATGACTGTCAAAGTGTTATTACAATGAACATCTACTTGATAATGACCTCTTCAATACTTCTGATCAGAATAAATTAAAGGAAACACACTGCACCCAAGCTACGCTTCAAAAAGTTTTGGGCATGCCATGCTATAGCCGTACTGGTGTTTCATGTTAGCTGACATACTCTGGAAAGTATTTCAAGGACAGAAGTCTCATACTGCCTTTAAAACTTCTGAGATTACCACCCTCTGCAAATAATGAGTGTTATTACAAGTCAATGCCATCAGACTTTCTTGAAACACTTTTTCACTTTCAGTTAAAACTTGTTAAGTACAAAATTTGAAATTGATTAAACTGCAGTCAATATTTAATTTCCAAACCAGTACAAATCCATGACTGTTCATTATGGAGTGGGTTGTTTAGTGAAGCTTATAATATGGGGGTTGTTGTGTTGTTTAAAGAGAATACTGAGCCACAGTTTAAAACTACATGAGTCGTTATAATAAAGAAGTGTTAAATTAATACTTAACCAAGGGAGGAATTTGGAAGGGCAGGATAAGATCTGCTGCTGTCTCTCTCAGTCAGGCTGTTACCATTGACTGTCAGACCAACTGTTCCAGGCCTTTTGCTGAAAAATTTTTCTGTCCTGACAAGATACATACCACCTAAGACAAAAGCACTGAATCAAAAAAAGTGGCTTAAAACTGTATTTGTAATTGTGCACAATGGACTGTCATCCTAAAGATTGCTGTCTCTTGCACTGGACTGTACTTAGTCCCTGAAATCCTCCTCCTCCGCTATCAGGACAGAAAGTGAATGGAGAATCCCACATACCCCACCTGCACCTAGTGGAGCTTAGAGGCATCAGACTGAGTGACCTGGAGATGCCCAGGCACCAAGGAGCATGCTGCAAGTGAGGCCATACCTCCTTCCTCCCTGTAGGCTTTTCCACTGCCCTCTGGATCTCCTACACATGCAGTGCAAGCATCAGTCGGCTGAACTACATGAAATTCTTCTGGTCAAGTTACTTTTGGCTCTTTACTTTAAGCCTCTCAACTACCTTTCAACCAATATGTGACAAATTATTAAATTTTCTACAGAATCTGTCACCAAAACCACCATTGCAATCTGATTTATATTAGATTTTGCCTAGGTGCAACCCATAAATACAGAAGAAACTTTAGTCTGCACTTCAGTCCTCAGTGAGAGTATGAAAATAGAACATTTTTTATTTTGAGAGCATCAAACACCATTTAATGCCACCACCAGTTAAAGCATATACTTGTCATCTCTGTTTCATAATTGCTGCTCGGAAAGTCCACAACAACAGAAGAGTTTGTTATTAGCACATCTGCAACACATATAATGTGCTATTTTACCTGCTCAGAATTCCACTGGAGTTCACACACAGCTTAAAGAGAGGGACAAAGGGGTCTTTTTGCTTTGTCAGCTGCAATCAAGCAAGCAAACTAACCACCACCCCCAAACTTGACAAAACTGAACCAAAAAACCACCCCGCCTCTGAATAAGTAAAACAATCTTTTAATTTCCTCAGAAAACACAGAGACTTCAGTTCTTGAAAAACGGGCCATGGCATGAACATTAGCCTGAAAATGTCTATTTGATTAATTTATCTCACTTTAAGTAACTTGAAAAAAAATGTATTAAAGAAAGAATATGGAAAAAAGTTAAATTTGCACTCATTTCTTTGTAAGAAAACAATTACTTTCATTCATAGCAATAGCTACTGTAGTATTCTTCTGTTAGGAAAAAACTCACTGGGAATTAGCTTTAGAAAAGCAATCAGATCCTGCTGGGTAGCTAAATGAATCAACCTGTCTAAACTATTTTTTTTACTAGAAATATATCTGCATTCCAGCATCTTGAAACTATTGTGAAAACATACACACACAAAGTAAAATTAATCCCCAGGGGACCATAATGGTTGCTGTTAATAATACTCATCTGAACTTAAGGCCTCAAGTGTTGAATATCTGTCAAATAAAGAAGAGAGACAGCCAGCAGGAAAAGGACAAAACAAGGGGAGCATTTTCAGCTTCAACAGGTACAAGTTGTAAATGGGAAATAGGTTGTTAGAAAAATAAATTATTTCCTGCCCTCCTCTAATTTTTCACAATCTGTGTGGTACAGCCTTCACCATTGACACAATTGACATAGTCTTTGCATCTGCATTCATTTACCATGACCTAGTGGGTAAACCAATCTTCGTCTCCCTAATAACTTAATGCCAGAAGCACTTCACATAATGTAAAACATCTCAACCTCCCCAACCCTACCTCAAATTAAAAGGGAAAAAAACTGGTCAGAGTAATGGCTTGCCTAACAACAACAAAAAAGGTGGTTATGAAGCTCCTTCTTTTTCCTTAACTTCTGTTTAAAATAACAACAAGCCTAGCTCCAAAGCTAACCTGTAAAGAACATCTGCAGGAAAGCCCATTTGTCCCCAGTGCATTATAATTTCTTCAGTAAAATTAAGTTTAACTATAAATACTGCCACTGCTGCAGCATGTTCGTGTCCTGGAATGTTTCAGTTTTGTCACTGAAACTAAGGATATCTTAAAATATGCCAAGCAGAAAATAAAGCAATGTTTCATACCTGGCATGTTGTTAGTGCAACTGACCTGCTGCAAAACTGGCTGTTTTCACCAGCTGGTGTCTGTTCTGTCTGCTGTGGGATGATGGCACTGCAGGTGAAGTAAAGGACCCAGTTCATTTAGCGTCCCTAGCTAGCACATGGGCAGGCAAGAACCCTGAGCAAGGCTAAAAAGCATGCACTTCCGGTTAGTTTGCATGACTTATTGGGATGATGACAGAAAGCTTGAGATTGTCTTTGTATATATCAATACGCTTGCTCTGTATTTTGTGGGTAAGAAGCTGTCTATTAAACCACGGAGGAAATATGATCACAAAATCCCTTGCCATATCCTTTCACAGAAGTATCACCTGAGTCCAAAATGGATCTCCAGGTTTCTTTTTTTCATTATAGACAATACACATGGCCCAGTAGTTTATGTGCTGAGGGAAATTAAATTTAGACCTGAAAACGGTGTGCTCCTTTAAGCAAAGTCCTTATTCCTTCCTTATTTATTTGTATAATGCATAGGAAAAGAGATCCCAAATATTGCTGAGGCCTCTGGGTGTTACTGCAGTATAAATGAGGCAATAATGATAGTAAAGAAATTACTCTTAGAGTGAAGACAGTGGGCAAGGCTTTTGTACTGCTAATGCAAGTACTGAACAATCATATCCTACCCAGCAGAAAGACAAAGAAACAAAGTAATAATTTCACAGCATTTCCAGCATATTTTGTGGCGTGCAATAAATTTTAAGCTTCTGCATAGAGTTTCTCTGTGCCAAAGAAAACCAAATTACATTTTTCCTCCTCCATGGGAAATTAATCTGGACTGACCACTACTGAGCACAGTCCAGTTTCCCTGCGTGTTAGTTCAGCCATTCGCCAGGAGAATTAAGGCTCTGCCCTAATCTTGCCTACTTGCAGCGAGAAGGTGTCTGGGGTCAAGCCCCACACCCTCCACAAACACATATTCTGTGAACTGTGATGGCTACTTAGGGTAAAAAAAGCAGCTTGTAAGCCACCTCTCCTGTGCATGTCCATGCAAAGCGAGCTATAATCTTGGTCTGAGGCTGAAGGACCGCTCAAATACAGAGAGCTGAGATGAACAGTAATGGTTGCGCAGAGGGATGTCTTCTGCAGAAATATCATACTAGCTGTTGTCCATGACCTTTTCTATACTTGAATTGGAACAATCCAAAGCAACTATTTTTTTTTTTTTGTAGCACATATGTAAACAGTAGTAACTTATTTTCCACCTCCTGCCTGTTACTGAACCATATATACAGACTTATACCTCTGCTAAAATCTGAACTGGTAAAAACCGGTAATTATTATTATGATTTCTGACAAAGCACAGAAAGCTCTCAGGCAATCACGTGTCTGCGTAAGTGCATAAATCCTTTCCCCATGCAGTTACAGATTTCCTAAAAATAGGAACAAAGAATTCAGCGTGTCAGTATTACGAACCCTGCAGATAGCAAGTCTTAGCCATAACAATGGGGGAACAGTCAGTAAAACTAACCAAGAATATGATCAGCATAAACTTATCAAGTAGCATGTCATAAAAAGTCACATGAGGCTGCCAGGAATTGTGAGCTGAGACTTCTTACAGTGCATGTGTAATTTTTAACCATAAAGTGTGAATATACCACACAGCTCTGCTTATCTCAGAATGCTAATATACAGACATATTAAAAGGGAAAACACAAAAATCAACCTTCATTTTCCATCAGTTGATCATTTTCTACAAACAAAAGAATACATAATATTTAAAAATCTGGATCAATGATATTCTAAAAGATACTAAATATATCTGGCAGAAAAAAGCCTGCCTAGTTACCATATCTCTGGATGTAATTAAGGCTGTCATGGTCTGAATGAGCGTGTCTTGATCAAAGCTAAGCAAAACAACACCAGCTTTTTAAGTATGAAGAGATAGACACATTATGAAATACAAAAAGACACAGGCTAAAAGATATTCTATAAGATGAAAATAGATTTTTTATGAAGGCTAATTTTAACCTATTTCTACAATGAACTAGGTTACTTACTGCAAACATGCAGAAGCTGAAATTCTTAGAATTTTGATAGTTGACATACAAAAATTTATTTTAAGCCAAGGAAAAACATCTTCCTAGTCTCAAGAAAACAGGAAAATACAGATCAAGTGCAGATTTTAAGAGGTAAGAGAAGGAAAGACAATTTTAACAAGGTATTTACATCACTGCAGGATTTCAGACATTTTCACGGTACTCAGTGAAGGCTGATACTGAAGTCTATTGCATGTAGTGGAAAAACAACACTGGGCTTTGAAACAAGTTCCCACAGAACATATGACCCTCCAGAAACTTTGGATTCTTGGATTTTTTAATGTTTGTCCTTTTTCGATATCCAGCATGGGTATAACATTACTGTCTAACATCAGCTGCACCGCAACACTCCATTAGATGTTCAGCATATATTTCATATGTGAAAATTGTACAAGAAGTGCAAGAGAAAATATTGCCCTTTTGGTTTAACCTGAAGTAAAATCTTTGGTACCCTAATAATAATGTGCTTATTAAAAAACGTGTAGATGTAGTGTTGAGGGACGTGGTTTAGTAGTAATATAGCAGTGCTGGGTTAATGGTTGGACTTGATGATCTTAAAGGTCTTTTCCAAACAAAACAGTTCTTTGATTCTATGATTCTATCAGGTCCATAGGGCAGACCCATTTCTACCCATCTATGTTTCTGAATTTTGAGCAGTATCTTGATTCAATGTCACTAAAAACTGTAATATAAACTGTTAACAAAGTACCTTTAAATCTTTGAATATACATTTTTCTGATTTACTTCTGAGGTGGTTACAGGCTTTCATTTCATTTAAAGAGTTTCATGGAATCTTTAATTGCTTGTTAAATCCTAATGGTACAAAGAGTCCTTCTCCTTATCAAAAATATTCCAGTTATGACATGACAACTAAGCATACACCTAACACACACTATGCCCATTGTAATTATACTTGTTCATTCTAAGTATGTTGTTTAACACATTTTACCAGTTCTAACATCTGGCCTGTCTTCCAAAAACTTTGCATTAGAGAGTGACAGAGCAAGAGAGCCTTTAAACCAGGCACCTCTTTGATCTAGCACAGGCTCTGGACTGCAGGAAAACACAAACTGTCAAAGACGCATGGACCACGTATCTGTGCAACAGATCCACAGCCTCAGAAGGGCTTCACTGCCAGGTATGATATCTAGTGCAGGTCTTCAAGCCAAGTACTGGAGACTGGGCTTAATGAGAACAGCAGTGGATGGAAATAATTACATTTTCTCATTCCTTGTTGAGGGCAAATTGCACATGTTGCTATGTTTTTGATATAGAGGTGTAGTACCAACACCACTTAAACCTCCACCCCCCCCCACCTACCCTGGAATTAATCTACCAAATAAATCCAGTGTTACTGGGACAGCCCAGAAGATTAACACAACCTTTGGTATCTTCTGCAGGTGTCCATCCTGCTTTTTCAGGGAGCCAGCTGGTCGACCTCTGCAAATTCCCTGTGAAGCACAGAGACCTGGCAGCAGTTTTTGCAGGGGGCCATGTGGGCTGCATCGCACCAATACCCGAAGGCTTTAAATTCTTCTACAGTCAGGAGTACCAACTGCTGTGGGGTGTCAGCAGAGGTAGCTTATTCCAACGTCTCCCTTCAAGAAAGCTTGCTGCTGTGATTAAAATTAAACAAACGAGGAAGTGTCTGGCTCTCCCTTCAGGAATATTTATAAAAATGAAAATATGTGACTGGTTCACACCCAAACGGTATCCAAAGATTCAGCGTAGGAGGGAAAGGGGTCTTATTTTAGCAATACTGGTTCATCCACACTGAAACAGGATTAAGATTTGACGTATGCTCTTTTATTTGTGCATGATTTATCTACAGAAACAGATTAATGTGTTGGCGGAACAGCACCCATCAACAGAACTGAAGAAGCCCACAGCAATGCATCTGCCTCCAGGCATAGCCAGGCAAGCCGTGGATTTGCGCACAAGAATCATGTCTGTCAAACAGGCAAAAGAAATTCTATCCTTGGACCCATTAGTAAGCTGACATTATCCACAGTTATTTTTGTTAGCTGAAAATAATTTTAGGTAAGCATGTAAGAGATGAGTGCAACTCAGCTTTGTGGAAAAGCACAAATGAATTACAATGATGCAAATACCCTAGTACCTGTCTTGTTGGCTGGTCACGGTGTACATTTTTATCCAGTCACTAAAACAGTTGTCATTTAAGCACATCTCCTCCTCGAGTTCTCTGAGCATGACACATAACCTGATTTTCTGCCCTGTGAAAAGGATGTAATGGGACAAAGGGTGCATTCAGGGGTTTCAGATGTCAGAATGACAAAATCATTTGCTGGTCCCAAAGGCTGGAGCCAGTGTTTCTGCTGTAGAGATTTCCTGAGCACTAGCACCTGCTCTCCTGCATGGCAGCTTGGAAAGGAAAACAAGCAGCATCTGAGGAGACACGTTCTGCTGCACCTCATGTCTTTATGACAACAGTACTTCAGCAGCTTTGATGTGTCCCTTTGTCCTTATTAGGGGACTAAGGGACATAATGTTTGCAGTGCAATACAGTGATTCATAAGGTATTTTCTTTCAGGGCAGCTTAGGAGGTCCCAAATGGGAAATGAGATTGGCCATTTAATCTGCATCCCACCTGGACCAGCAGGATTCTTCATCTTGGAAATATTCTTCCAGTAATTCATAGCCGCTGATGGCACACACAATTATAATGAATTTACTCACATTCAAATGTTTTTTCCAGTAGTATTTTTATTGATGCGTCTCCTGATTTATTGAGAAGATGGTAAAACTCCACACACAAAATCCTTCGTTCTAAAACTGGTGAAATGCTAAGATATTAATGGCAGATGGTTAAAGCAATTAAGCTTATTATGTAAAGAATTTGGTCTCCTAATTACAGCTGGATAAAACAATCATTTCAGTAATGCTAGCTGTGAGTTCATACAAGCCTCTCTACTTTCTCGTTTCAGTCTGTGTAGTTGAGTTCAGGTTGCAGGGCAAACTATAGGAGCTCACACTATAGTGATTCCAGTGAACCTGGCTCTGATGATAGTCTTTATACTTAATCCTCTTAATTCCTTTGAATCTGCAGTCTGACTCCTTGCCTCCCTTACTATTATTTCAGTCACATCTTCGAAGCCAAGGCGTGGGTTTGGAATGGCAATTTCTTTTTTTAAGCCTGACTTTTACAGGCTGAGGTTTTCCACTCTGAAGATGCGTACAGCTAGCTCAACAGTATTACAAGCATATTCCCACCAGCTCTAAAACATTCACCTATGTCTAAAAGGAGAGTTCGCATTTGTCTGACTATTAAACAAGTCTCTTTATTAGGAGAGATACAAACAAAATCATTAATATTAGCAAAGAATCACGATTCTTGTGTTGCACTTCTTTTGAGCAAAATCTCTGGTTCTCACTATGTAACAATTAAGAGGTTCATTTGGCTGAAACATCTGCAGTAGAAAAAAAAAAAAAAAAGATTGGATATTCTGGAAAAGGCCAAATCCTATGCAGGGAGTCCAGATACCAACACATTACAACGAGAACATATGAGAAAAATAACTGAGCCGTGTCCAACTGCTTCACTGTTTCAGCTCTCTCTATCGCTCTTGTTTTCCTATGCATCAAACAATTCTGTAAAAGCAAGCTAGTTTTCACAGGATTGAAAACTTAGAAGCTTTCTATTTAAAAACAAAATAGAACACAACATAAAGAAAAGCATCTGTGATCATCAAGAACAATTCTCATTCTTCTAACAAAAAGTGAACTGAAAGAAAAGGACTTATGTAAAGACAATGTCAAAATTTCGACTTACCAAACTAATAAAGTCCTCCATATTACTTCACATTTGTGATGTTCTTTTTTTTTTTAAATTTAACCTTTCTTTAGGATTATCTTTCCAAAGAAGACTGCAGTTATCTGTCTACTTTGCTGTGCTATACTAGTATAATTCCAGAGTACTTGGATATACAAGTACTGATTTATGATTCTAGGCTTACAATGAATTCTGTCAACATTTCAAAAACTGAATGAGCCAGAGAAAGACCAGCCAAAGCTGCTTGAAACGTAAATAATCTCCTTTCTATCCCCTTTGAGGGCCTGATTTTCTTTAATGGTACATGGATTTTCTGTCGTCTTTGTAAATAATCAGTCAGAGACAGAAATTAAGTAATCATGAGACAAGACTCTCAAAAGCATACATGTATTTAAAAATCATGAGATAGATAAAATATAAGCACAGATTTGTAGTTGTATCTATTTTCCTCCCTGTGGCTTCGCTTCATATACATTACATATGTGTATAGTATCTATACTTATATATATACATTTGTGTGTGTGTATGTATATATACACATACACCAATCTCTTGAATGCATACTTGGTGAGAAAGATGAAAATTGTTACATCTCTCAGGCATGAAAAGTTTGATAGCATAATACAAAAAATTTGAAAGCATGAGATAAACAGTGAAGTCTCTAAACTGTTCAAAGTTTTTCAAGATGACATACTTGGCAGTTCACTCTGTCCATCATGCAAAAGCAGCACCTACACAACATTCTTGTGGTTATTTCTAACTACAAATTAAGCATCAGGATTTGTTGAGACCCTTCCCTCTAAAGCAATGCATTCTAAACCATCAAAGGAATACTGTGATATTGATATTTTAGTATATGCTATTAAAATCTAGATGTATTTCTCCTTCCCTAGTACAAGCAGTAGATCTACAAATGCCTTTTCTATTTATGAATACTAGGAAGTCAGTCCATGTAAGTGTTTGCTGAGATTAAGAGACTTCAGTGATAGTTCCAGAAATTGAATCTCAGAAGTTTTGATCAGTATCTTCTCTTTTTCTGACCATTTTGTTCAAAATTTCAGGCTTCCCAGCAGGCTCTAAGTGGTATTTTCGGTTAGCTTGCTGACTCAACAGATAGAACTGAAATGTTTAAACAACAGTGGAAATAGAACAAATGCTCTTATCCACATAATTTTTGCATTTTGGGAGGGGATGTTAGAAACCATTCTATGAATCCACTAATGTCTCACATTTATATCCCAAGTTTTCAGAATACCAACATGATCTATTTCATGAGATCCTGAAAAATATTGTAAATATTTTAAATTGAGAAAGTCAGCAAAAATTGCTTTGTTATGAAAAATGTAAGTGCTAATATACAGTCACTTACTAGCTACTATTTCTACAAACCTTTGTGTTAGCTGCAAAATGATGGTCAACAGTAAAAAGTCAAAATTTGATTCCTGAGATAAGGGGTCCTGAAAGGCAATTGAGGGGTTTTGTGTTGGTTGCTATAAAGGATATTTTGCTGTAATGCTCCATGCAGCCGTTTTGAGTTACGCTTTCCAGAAAAAGAAGCATATATGCTACCACTTTTATAGCAAAACATTTGTTCCAGTTACAGAACATATAACAAATGTCTAAAAAGGAAGAATAATATGCTGTGGCTAATACAGGGGACAAAATATAGAAGGCTAACATTGTTGGCACTAACTGGATGGTTTATCTGGACTCTTCAACACAGGATAGAACATGTGAAGTCACTGTGATTATATTAAGTACTCAAATTGTCAAGCAGTCTTGAACATAGAAGAATGTTAATTAGTATAGGAAAACAACCAAGAGAAAATATATTTTCTATTAATAATTAGGCAGAATATGTATCCTGTGACAAATGCTTCATATGCAACCTACTCATCAATGACACTATTATTAGGGTATAACTTGTCAGGAGACTGCTTTCTTAACTTGAATCATATCTGGTGTCAAGAAGCCTCTTCAAAGATGAAGGGTTTAAAGATATCTTCTCCTTCTAGTGTCCCTGCTGTGTGTTCACCACTGTAATTAGACATAGAGTTTTAGTGAAATGCATTGTATGAGTGCAATTAAATTTTTCTCCTTGATTTTCTGCTAGAATATTAGTGGACACAAAACCAATTATCTTCCAGAGCCTTGCTCTTGCATTGCAGTGAAACTTTTCAGTACGTTTGACAACTTCTAAAGCCAGTGAATTGTCTTTATACAGAGTAGTGGGAGAAAGAGAATGGCTTTTAACTAACGAAAAAATCTTGAAAGCCAACTGGCTTCAATTCCTTAAACAGAAAAGATTATGTGATTGAACTGAAGTACCTGGGAAAAGCATTAAGAAGAAGGAGAAAAACGGAGAAGCAGAAAAGAAAGATAAGAAAATGAAGGGCTCAGTACTGGATTACAGATTTTAATGTCTTCAACTTCACAACAAAAGGACAAGACTATCACTCTTTAAAGTGTTTGCAAGTAATTTCTGAGAAGAGCTTCTGTAGAGGTGTACCTGCTGGAACACAGGTAAAAAGAGGATCCAGGCACTGAGAGAGACAGCTTGAAAGACAACTTCAGAACAAAGTGCTGTCATGGAAAGCTCCTTTTGCAGCACATAGCACAATTTCATCTCCCCTGTGCCCGAGCCACGTACCTGTGAGTATTTTCTCTTTAGGAACAGAAGAATTGCCATCAAATCAGAAAACATGTTCACTGAACTCCAATAATCTTCCTCTGCTGGTATCAGATATTCCGTAGGAGGGTATAGGAATCTGTCAAAGGACGTGTATGTCAGCACTGCCTACTGTCAGGGCCTCAATCTGGTCTACAATTGACATCTGAAGAAGTCCTAAAATATATCCTTGAATAGCTCTTCAAAAATATTTCATTAAGAGGAATTGCTTATTACATGTCTGTCTCAGCAAGGCTCTGCTACTTCACAGCTTAAGTACAGGCTGTGTAACATAAAAATTGTTTCTATTTCTATAAAGTCTCCCACTTTTTCATTTAATTTATTCAAATATTTTCCCTCTTTTCTGTTATTTACCACAGGAACAGAAGTTCCAAATCCCTCATCTCCTTCTTCACATATTTTATATAATTTCCTTTAAGGATAAAAAGTACATTTTCCCTGCCAGTGTAACTGTTTGGATTACATGTCCTTACTCCCCCTTTTGCCTTCTGTCAGCAAAGTGTTAACTGAACATAAAAAATGATAGAGCTTTTCTCTATTACATTTAAATTCATTTAGTGTTTTTACCTGCAACCCCCTGCTATACAATTTGAAATGAAAGATGTTAGAGAATTCTCTTTGTACACAGACCAGCATATACAAGTAAAGGATGTAATGTTTCTTGGTGCTGTCAGTAACCCCTCTGGATGCTGCAGGACTAAATAGGAGATCTAATTTTCGTTCCTGTGAGAGTTATGCTGGACAAAACATGGAGTGCATCTTAGAAAACTGAATCAAGGATTTCTAGAAATTGCACAGTCTATAACAAACAATGGATCTAAGATTCAGATAGGATTGATGAGTAATCATTTTACAAGCTTGTGTATTAAACTACAGAGAGTTCAAGTATCTTTTCATTAAGCACAGCTCCTATTATAAGAGTTACTCTGTAAGGAAACTTGTCAATGTGGCAGTAGATTTAAGAGATAGGCCATAAAACTTCTACTCCTCTCATTGATAACTGCTGAAAAGCATAATTCAAAAAGTAATATTGAAAAAAACTGTGCTTATTTATGTTCATTATATAAAATGCTTTATTTATTGTGCTCCTCTTTTTTTCAGGAAGAGGAAAAAATGCATGAAACATGATAAAATAACAGGGGAAAAAAAATTACAGCAAGTATATATAGCTTGATTTAACAGATCTCATACCATACAGTGAGATGACAATTTAACAGTCTTGTTTTACTAACATTATGGTTTTTGCATAGAATCAAGATTTGATTATAAATACTTAGAGATGCTTTGTTTGCAGGTTGCTTGGAGGAAGCAGAACACAAGAGATGTCAGGCCACCTGACTGTTGAAAGTGGCTGTGTACAGATTAAAAAGTAAGAGTAGAGGTTAAGGCGTGGATATAAGTCAAGACTTCATCTATTAGAGTATTTAAAAGAATGCATGCATCTGGAATTACTAAGTAACAGAAATGTAGCACAACTTATTCATTAAACCAATGCATTTAAAGTAACGCATTGGAAAAAAAAATGCATATCCTAGTTGTCAACATTTAAAATATGTCTAACACATCCAGGGATATCTTCACACAGCAGGGTACCTAAAGTACTCACCATCTTCCACTCTGCCACCAGAATAAAAGGGTTACACAACAGTAGTCCTAAAAAAGTCAGTGAAACTCAATCCCCTTTATATGTCTAACTCCCTGGAAATCATTAGACAAAGTGTTAATAAATGCATTAACAAACTTGCAAGACCCTTTTGGCAGTGAAGAGGGTTTGCATTAATCCAAGGAATGCCTCACATGCACAGCCAGCCCTCTCAAACTGACTTAGGCTACAGAGTCATGGGAACCAGGTCTCATTCGAGCCCTAAGTGAAAAGGTGGCAACTGATGGAGCCTCCCATGCCACAGTTGGCTTCAAATCAAACACGGCCACTATAGAAAGAGACACCTTCAACTAACAACCAAGGAGCTGTTACAAAATGCAGTATTCACAAGAAGGCATCAATCTGCACTTTATGCCAAGATAGCACAATGTACTTCTTGAGTTTTTCTCTAATGGGACAGAGAAAGCATTGGGAACACAGAAACATGTGCTACATACACTCCTTCTTAGCCTCTTCTTTCACAGTTCACTAAAGAAGCTTAGTGCTTTGCAAGAAAGAATAGGATAAAGCAGAGTTTGCTCTAAAAAGCTTTCAGCCAAGATGGGAGAGCATAAGGAGGACGCCACAAAATAGCAGAAACTGCCTGAACTCAGAGCATCACCAACAAATGAATCAAGGGAATTAAAAGTTTGCTCTGGACAGGAGTCAGGTTGCCATGAATAGGAATTTGCAAACTGTTTAATGCTCTCAGATTATTCAAGCTGCCATGTCTCACATACTCATTTTGCCATGAAACTTGCAGTTTACGATGCTCACACTGTATATTTGTAAAAGGTAAATAGGATGGGATTGAATAAAATCAGCTTTTCAGGCCTTGAAAGGCAGCCATTCACAAGTAAGTGACAGCAGAGGAAGTCCTGCCCTAACTCAGTGCTATGCTCCCTTGGGGAACAGTGCCCCCCACATGCTCCCGCACCACTGGGCTTTAGAGAGAGGTGCAGCCCAGAGACACCATGAATGTAAATGCAGAATGGTATTTCAGGGGGCAGAAGAGAAATTCCATGCCCATATGACTGTCCATCCAGTTTTCACTGTATCACAAACAGCAGGCAAGAGTTGCTATTCCTCCTTTGAATAAAAAGCGACTCTTTAGCTCCAAATGAAAAGCAAGATCAGCCTTCTACTCAAAAATGATTGAAAACAGCAAATTGAGAACTGCACTTGAAGTACTGATTTCAAGCAATCTTTGGAAATGTAGTAGGCACACGAGAAAAGATTTACGGTTGTGTAAATCGTAGGTGGTTTCTGCCTTTTTAGGCCTGTAGATATCACCAGTTCCAGCGTAACTGGAGTCCCTCCAACCATACAGTCCTCTAATTAAACTAGGAAATATGTCTTTAGATTTTCTTCACTGTCACTACTAATGCAATGGGTCATTGACTTTAATAACACAAATGTGTTACACTAGCCCATTCAGTGCAATTAGTGTACAAAATAATATTTTAATTTGCACAGTAGCAACTAGTAGATAATGGATCTTTAAAAAGCCTTACACCCTTTATGGGCTACCAAACCTCCAATACCTAATGGCACTTAGACATGCCACAAGGAGGCAATATATATCCAGCTCACCCATTGAACAATGGAATCTTAGATCTAGCTAAGCACAGTTTAATAATTGCACCAAAAGGTGTTTTGCTAAGTTAAACCAATCTTCCAGAGGTGCTAAGCATCTGTTCTGTGGTAGTGGAAGGGTGTATTAAATTTATTTACATTTCCTTAAACTTCTTTTGGATTTGCAAGGCATAAATCCAGATCATTATGCTGTATTTTCTTTTCTACTTATTATACAAGAGCCACTACAACAGCACGCTTTCTCCCATTTTTTTATGAAATAACTTGTTGTTATGTGTTTTTGTAGTACTTCAATATAAAGTTAAATTGATTAATAGGATTTCACATACTAAATTGCACCATTTATATGTCAAGTCCAATGTCTTCCCTCCAGCAACAGCCAGTATTCAGTAATTTAGAAGAAAACTAGGAAACAAATACTGCTTCTCAGCAATTGCTTTAGTTTTGTCCGCAAGGGAAGTGCTTCCTGCCTCCTGAAGCAGTTATTTTGTTCCCAGAGCTCTGTAAATCGGTTTGTGCCAAGCTTCATTCAAGGCAGGGGTGTCACAACCTTGCTAACATAAACACAGGGAATATTTCCAGATGCCGTCCAGCCTAGACCCACATTTCAAAAGGTGTGTCTGCCAGCATCATCTGACCCTACACGAGGACCTCTCTGCTTCATTTTCCTTTCCTCAAAAAAGTCTTGTCTAGGCCCCTCCCTCCTCCTCCTTCTCCTGAGTCCACCTGCCCTCCTTCCCAAGCACGGTGTTGGTTAAAAATGACACTTGTTCCTAATTGCTGCTTCCAGCACCAGCAAAATTAATAAATAAATAAACTGACAAAAGCTTTCCTCACCACAAGTGTGTCTTCTTCAGTCTGGAAGTGCAGGTCCAGCATACGGACCCAGCAAATAAAGGTTAGGAAAAGTTGTGTGCTTTGTCTCTGGTGTTATAATTGCTTCCCCCACCTCCAAAGTACTCAGAAAATATGAGAACAGGATGAAAGGTAAATGTCTAGGGTCACAGAGAAGCTATCAAAAGCTAATGAGCCATATATAATCACTTTCACAAACTAATTGGCATTACACAAATATTTTTTTCATGTTACTATTTCTACTCCTGTTCCACTCTATGTCATAGGATCAGAAACATTCTTCTAAGTCTTGCCACACGTTGCTCACTGCTAGTTCTTCTTGGTTTTTCTAATACCAATTAAGTCACTTTTTCTGAAGTTTACATCTTACGTCTCAATACACACAACAATCACCTTGAGTTTTTCTTCCCCCACCGAGGCCAAAGTCCTCTATTCTTCTTTATATGGACATAGTTCAGTGGTTATAGCAGTTCCTTTCCAGACTCCTTTCAGCCTAAATTCACTTTCTTGGTGCACATGACTTAACAGAACTGTGTGTACCTGTTGTGCTTGGGTCTTACATAGACGTGATGGATATTTACTCTTCTCACTTCTCTCAATGCACCCACGTGCCAGATCTTTCACCATGGAAAATAATCAGCTTAAAGATATTCTATATTCCAAGTGATTTCCTTAATATCACTGAATACTATTATTTTATTTGGTACTATAAATGCAAAATATCTATTAATTTAAAAGTTATTTTTATCTTTGCAAAATTAAGCTCCAGTTCTTAAAGTTAACTTTTGCAATTTATTCAGCTTAGATCAATTCACTCCTGTTGTTTAGCAGATTGCAATTGTTCCTCTACCTTGTAAGTCACTGCCTGTCTCATTTTTTCTTGCTGAGGAGCACTAAAATGCAGCTATATATATCAACATTAATTACACTAGACCTGTAATTGATGGAGCTTTCGGCATTTTAAGAATTTGTTTCTCAAGCATTCAAAGATCTAGTGATACACCTTCAATTGGCAGAAAGAAATGTGGTAAAATTCCTTTTCTTCCTTCTCATGTGCTGCATGCTAAGTTACAGTTATCTATAAATTCAGTATCATTAATCATGTCCTCATTCCAATGACTCATATTTATATGTTATAAAGAATGTGTTATAAAAGAGACTTTTTGTAGCAAGCTCTTTCTATAGCTATTGCATTCTGCTGACAGCAGTTTTATAATTCTTAATGAAATGTAAGAAAGAAAGGGTGATAGTCTTTCATGACCTCAAAACAGGATCTAAAGTAGTGGCAAGAGAAGTGTACAAATGAATTTTAAATGAAGTATAAATGTTTTTTTAAAAGGTAATCTTTTAATAGGCAAACTAAGTGTAACGCAAGCGGTAGATTAAAAGGAGATAAAAGGAAACATTAAATATTATAGCTTAAGGAAAAATTTTGTCCAATTTAGACATCAGAAGTTATTTTTATACAGATAGAATCTAACTATATAGTCTTACTCATAATCCAATAAGTACATTAAAAGTTATCATTGGGAGAAAAACGCCCCACGATTCTAATATCTTAGTTCACTCTATATCTAATATATGGTCTGGACTGCACCCTATTTCTTATGATTCTAAAATCAAGAATACAAAATATATTCTTATTCCTCAGTGTTATACAGACAAGAGTTTTGATATTAATGACCAAAAAAATCTTTCCATGTCTAAGTTACAGAATTTTACTAGTTTTTTGTTTGTGTTGTTTTCCATGGGATTCAAAGAAACCCAAAACTTTGGAATAATAATTAGTGTATTTTATATTCAGGCTGAAGTACCTTTTCATATTTCAAACAGTCTGAAAAACTATAGAAGAGCATACTATTATTATAATATTAAACACCTGTTTAAAATTTAGTGACACTTATAAGTCTAACAAAGCTAACAAAAATAAGGGTAATGTTAGCAGGTCTCAGTGTAAAACTAAGAATAATGATCAATCCACTTACACATTTTATAAGCTTAAAAATATTAAGCATTACAAATCCTGTTGTATCAGTTCAAATCACGTCTTTATGAACTATTATCTAAACCAAAAAGACTATAATTTCTAGACAGATAGACATTGGAATTAGGAAGCTGTGTTTGTTTATTTGTTTGTCTGTTTTCTAAAAAAACCTCTGGTATATCACACTGGCACTGCAGGCATTTTGGTTGTGTTAAATATCTGCCAAAATTCAGCATGAATAAAAATCTTCACTAGTGTTAAAAAGGAAAAATAAAAAAAAATCCATCTTAAAGACCATTAAGTCAGAGTGAAATGGCTTAGAGAGTTCAGAAGATCCCCAAGGTCTTTCTGTTCTATTGGTTAATCAAAACTTCAGCAAACACCGTAAACCAAAAGACTTATTTCAGTAGATCCCTTATCTCACTACCCTTATCTCAGTATCTTTACTGTCTTAATGTCTTAAATGTTTTTAATATAAGAGATACACTTGGGTATATTACTTACGCTATGATTCTATCTAGCAGCCCTAATTATGGACTGTTGGATATTATATGAAGACAGAAAATAAATTATCCTTGCCTTCAACCAGGTTAAAATGGAAATTTAAAGCAAAAGAAAACCAAGAAAGAAAAAGGCTGAATTTCTGAAACTGTCACAGCAAACCAACAATTGATCTGTTTTCAAGGGTTTTTTTTTTAACACAGACATTACACGAAAGTGAGAGTTTTAAATAGGAATTGAAGAGGGTTATGCAAGTCATTCTGGAAAAAAATAGCTGCATGTTTAATAAGTGGTGATGAAGGCTGAGCCAGCTGGAAACAGATCAATTTCTACTACTAAGTGAAAGACGAGAGCCCCAGCTATGACCTCTACTTGAAAATAGGTAAATTGGGATTTGATAGTAACAGGGACTGATGCAAAGAAAGAGAGGCATAAATAGAGAAGCAAAGTAGGAAAAGGATATGTCCAACACAGGACCTGGACAGGCTGGAGAGCTGGGCGTAGAGGAACCTTATGAAATTCAATAAGGGCAAGTGTAGGGTGCAGCACCTGGGGAGGAATAACCCCCTGCACCAGGACAGGTTGGGGGCTGACCTGCTGGAGAGCAGCTCTGGGGAAAGGGACCTGGGAGTCCTGGTGGACAACAGGATGACCATGAGCCAGCAATGTGCCCTTGTGGCCAAGAAGGCCAATGGCATCCTGGGGTGCATCAAGAAGAGTGTGGCCAGCAGGTGGAGGGAGGTCATCCTCCCCCTCTACTCTGCCTTGGTGAGGCCCCACCTGGAGTCCTGTGTCCAGTTCTGGGCTCCCCAGCTCAAGAGGGACAAGGAATTGTTGGAGAGGGTGCAGCATAGGGCTACTAAGATGATTAGGGGACTGGAACACCTCTCCTATGAAGATATACTAAGGGAATTAGGTCTCTTTAGCCTGGAAAAGAGGCGTCTGAGGGGGGACCTTATCAACACTTATAAATACTTGAAGGGTGGGTGTCAGGAGGATGGGGCCAGGCTCTTTTCGGTGGTGCCCAGTGATAGGACAAGGGGTAATGGGCACAAACTTGAGCATAGGAAGTTCCACCTAAACATGAGGAGGAACTTCTTTACCTTGAGGGTGGCAGAGCCCTGGCACAGGCTGCCCAGGGAGGTGGTGGAGTCTCCGTCTCTGGAGACATTCAAAACCCGCCTGGACGCGTTCCTGTGTAACCTGCTCTAAGGTGCCCCTGCTCTGGCAGGGGGGTTGGACTAGATGATCTACTAAGGTCCCTTCCAACCCTATGATTCTATGATTCTATGATTCTAACACCTCAAATCAAGGCCAGATGAAGTAGTGGGAGTAAAGAAACACATAATCAAGGTCCTGGCTATGACGTTTGTGTGAAAACTGGTGAGGGACATGGCAAGTTCAACAGATTATGTGAGGGATGGAGAAACAATGAGAAAAGACTGTGTGCTAATTCTCAGTAAAAACAGGGAGAGACTGAGACACCGTTTCAGAGGGTAAAAATGCCTTCAAGGCAGCCTTGTTCAAAAAGGGAAAAAATAATGGTAGGGGGAAACTCTGAATCACAGAAATGGAAGAGGAGAAGCCCAATGTGTAAAATAAAATAAAGCCCAACAAACGTAATGCAAGATAGTAAATGCCCTCATTTTTTGAAACATTTAAATATATTTAGGCTCTACATCCTGAGTTATCATAGCAAAAAACAGAGTCCCAAAAATAAATAGAATTGGGTATTGTGGGAGCAAAAGTACAAGGCATATGACTAGGTAAACAGAAAGGCTTTACATATTTCATAGCATTTAGTCAATATTCCCACACTGTTGCTTACAGTTGGAAATGTGTAAAAATAACAGGTACTGAGCAGCTGTTAGTGTCCAAATTGGTAAATCCAAGTCAAAAAGTATGACCTGAATTAAATCAATAACTGAATTGAACCTTTACTTCAACATTTTTAAGGGGGGGGGGGGCAGGAATCTCAAATGATTTTTTAGAAAGCAGCAATTGCTGCCAGCTCAGTAAACCAAAGTATTCGAATATGTAGTCTTCTCTCAACCCAATTAGTGAATAAAATTACAATAACTGCAAACACAACTTCAAAATATTACAAGGTTCATATTAGGCAATTCTACGTGTAATGTGCTTCTATGGATTCCAGAAGATTCTCTAAAAACTTAAATAATCAATTTTGAAAAGCAAACTAATGGAGGAAATATCGAGGAACTGACATAATGATTTTAAAAGGCAGTTATTCTGCCTGTTTTTGAAAGCGACTAAGGTTGGCCCTGCAGAGGGCTATGTCCTCTTGTCTACTTTATATCATATGCAGTCACTTAGAAATAAAAAGGAACATTAACTTCTGCAAATCAAAGCAGTGTTAAAGCAATATGGTCCTCTACAAACAGGAAAACTGAGATATTTAAAAGGCGTGTAGATGTGGTGCACATGGTTTAGTGGTGGGCTTGGCAGTGTTAGGTTTATGGTTAGACTCGATCTTAAAGGTCTTTTCCAACCTAAACAATTCTATGAAAACTGTTGAAAATGTGGAGAAAGGAAGAGAATCCATTTTATCTCATTCTAGGTGTTGCCACAAATTGGTCATTTAGATTGCTAAAAAAACCCCTGTCAAAAGCATTAGCAAAGCAATTTTAATATGACGTTGAAAAAGTGAAACTTAACAAAGTTCGATGGCAAGGTTCACTCTATTAACTACTGCAAGGGAATACATATACTTGAGCCAGAATGATTCACAGAGTGTCTGAGGACACAAAGGGAAAGGGAGGCCTTCCCAATGAGTCACAAAGTTCGGAGTGGACCCTCTTGCTTTCTAAACTCCTGCTCAGAGAGGAGTCTAGGTGTGGTTGAATCCAGACTTAGTCCCAGACCTGGTCAACAGTTTATAGCTAAAGGATGGTATACGTCTCATTAGCATTAATTCAGCATGCAATCAACATTACTAGGGCCAAATCAAAGTTATCATACTACAGGTTTATGTGTGATATCAGTAGCTTAACAAACATCTGTCGCTGATAAAAGGTTTTTCTACCTCAAGAGGCAACTTTGGGAGGCATCCCAGCTCATCACTACCATGCAGCTATGTTGCCTAGCAGGGAGAGCTCGAAGAAGGCTTACTTAGGCTGCCGTACCCCTGGGATAAAGTGGTTGACTTATAGTCAAATTACATATGATGGAAAAGGTGANTCCAACCTAAACAATTCTATGAAAACTGTTGAAAATGTGGAGAAAGGAAGAGAATCCATTTTATCTCATTCTAGGTGTTGCCACAAATTGGTCATTTAGATTGCTAAAAAAACCCCTGTCAAAAGCATTAGCAAAGCAATTTTAATATGACGTTGAAAAAGTGAAACTTAACAAAGTTCGATGGCAAGGTTCACTCTATTAACTACTGCAAGGGAATACATATACTTGAGCCAGAATGATTCACAGAGTGTCTGAGGACACAAAGGGAAAGGGAGGCCTTCCCAATGAGTCACAAAGTTCGGAGTGGACCCTCTTGCTTTCTAAACTCCTGCTCAGAGAGGAGTCTATGTGTGGTTGAATCCAGACTTAGTCCCAGACCTGGTCAACAGTTTATAGCTAAAGGATGGTATACGTCTCATTAGCATTAATTCAGCATGCAATCAACATTACTAGGGCCAAATCAAAGTTATCATACTACAGGTTTATGTGTGATATCAGTAGCTTAACAAACATCTGTCGCTGATAAAAGGTTTTTCTACCTCAAGAGGCAACTTTGGGAGGCATCCCAGCTCATCACTACCATGCAGCTATGTTGCCTAGCAGGGAGAGCTCGAAGAAGGCTTACTTAGGCTGCCGTACCCCTGGGATAAAGTGGTTGACTTATAGTCAAATTACATATGATGGAAAAGGTGAGCATGAGACTCCTTGTACCCACAATTTTCTTTGGTTTTTTGATAAATGGGTTTTGGAAAAGCCACCTGTTATTTATATGTTAATGGCGTGATCAGTGTTCCAGACTCATCTATATTGATGTTTAATGTGTCCTTTGTGGGTTTTTGGATAACAGCTTGAAACTCGGGGAGTTCTTGGTGCAGCTGCAGCTCAGACTCTTACCTCTTTTGCAGCCTGTACCAAACTACCACTGGTTTGGTTAAGGGGTAAAGCACATCCATCACAGATGTGTGAATCAGTGGGTTTAGAAAGAATTAGAGGTTATATATCTACAAAACTGGCTTGTCAGATAAACATAAACTGCAGTCAAATCTATTGAACAGGTTATATTGCTTTTACACATTATTAGAAAAAGAAAACAACTTCATTAAAGGGGGTCAAAACCAGAATGGGCAGGAAACGAAAGAAGAAAGTACAACAGTAGTCAAGTGTCGTAGAAACTATTGTGCACTGATAGTGGTAATGCAAAATTAAAGAGAACAATCCAAGCCAGTAAGCCACTAATTTTGCTATTATAAGGTATTTTGGCTATAGGTTCATCTCACATTATATTTAGCCATTCGAAACCATGTCAGTTTCAATATATCTCTTATCATCAAGAGGGACAACATAGGCTGCAGCATACATGGATGACATAGGTTGTTGGCAGCTAAAAGATTGCATCACATAATATCTTTCAGGCCAGTCCATGATAAAAATTATTGTTAATGTTCTCAATAACCAGAATGAATTGCTTAAAAATGACCTTCGGCTTTACCAAAGGATTTCCTTTTTTTACCTACAAAACATTGTACATCAAGTGATAGACATTTATGGTTCTAGAATGACAAAAAAATAAGACAATAACCCCTCTGCTGAAGCTACAGGACCACCACAAATGTGTTAATTACTTAGTATTTGCAGCCAAGCAGATGCAACAGCAAAACTTTCAAATTTCATTAAGTCAGCAACAAGATGATAACAAGGCTTTTATTTATTCTCCTAATCCCTAGAAACCAACCAAAATAAAACAACAACAAAAAAACCTAATTCCTGATGTTGTGAACATTACTCATTCACATCACGCAGTAAGCAAGCTACATCTATCCTGGAGTTATTCAGATTTCTCGCAATCTGAAGAAAACCCTATTAATTTGATAACAAGCCATTTTAGGCCAGCCAAAACCTGCAAATGCTTGCCAGCAGCTAGAAAGTTTCTGAGCTTCTATNAATGGTTCCTGGGATGCATTAAAAAGAGCGTGGCCAGCAGATCAAGGGAGATTATCCTCCCCCTCTACTCTGCCCTGGAGTAATGTGTCCAGATCTGGGCTTCCCAATTCAAGAAACACAAAAAAGTACTAGAGAGACCAGCAGAGGGATGAAAAGATGACCAATGNATGTCCACTGTGTATAACCTGGATTGTGTCATTTTGGCTCCTTCTGGAGTTAAAAAAACCTTAAATTACACATGTAGCTTCCATCAGCAAGACACTTAAAACTGCAGGAACCTAAGAATGTTTCTCACAGCCAAATCCAGTGCCATGAACACCAACAATTGTTTGCAGCAAACTTTAAAACAAACAAGAAAAAAAAATTAATTATAACTCAGCTCATGAAAAGCAGTTGTGAGAGGACAGAAGTGCTTTAGAAACATTAATTNATGCTTATAAATACTTAAAGGGTTAGTGTCAAGGGCATGGGCCTAGACACATTTCAGTGGTGCCAAGCAACAGGGTGAAACTGGAACACAAGAAATTCCATCTGGACATAAAAAAAATTTCTTTATTTTGAGTTTGACTGANTGCTGATGATACAAAACTGGGACAGAAAGCTGTGCTGCCATACGGCGAGACCCAGACTGGCTGGAGAGTTGGATGGAAAGGAACCTTATGAAATTCAACAGGGGCAAGTGGAGGGTCCTGCATCTAAGCAGGAATAACCCCATACACTCATATAAGTTAGGGTCTGACCTGCTGGAAAGCATCTCTGTATAGAGAGACCTGGGAGTCCTGGTGGACAGCATGTTGACCATGAATCGGCAATGTGCCCTTGTGGCCAAAAGGGCCAAATGGTTCCTGGGATGCATTAAAAAGAGCGTGGCCAGCAGATCAAGGGAGATTATCCTCCCCCTCTACTCTGCCCTGGAGTAATGTGTCCAGATCTGGGCTTCCCAATTCAAGAAACACAAAAAAGTACTAGAGAGACCAGCAGAGGGATGAAAAGATGACCAATGGACTGGAACACCTCTCATGAAGGAAAGCTGAGAGACCTGGTTCTGTTTAGCCTGGAAAAGAGAAGACGGAGAGGGGATCTCACCAATGCTTATAAATACTTAAAGGGTTAGTGTCAAGGGCATGGGCCTAGACACATTTCAGTGGTGCCAAGCAACAGGGTGAAACTGGAACACAAGAAATTCCATCTGGACATAAAAAAAATTTCTTTATTTTGAGTTTGACTGAAACAGGCTGGCCAGAGAGGTTGTGGAGTCTCCTTCTCTGGAGATATTCAGAACCCACCTGGATGCATTCCTGTCCAGCCTGCTCTAGGTGAACCTGTTTTAGCAGGGAGGTTGGACTAGATGATCTCCAGAGGTCCCTTCCAACCCTCACTCTTCTGTGATTCAGTGATTAATAGTAAAAGAACATTAATGGAATTGTTAACCTCAAACTAAGTATTTTTGCTACAACAGATGTTGGCCCTCAGTTCATCTTTTCCTCTTTAGTTTCCTATAAATTACATTGTTTACAGAATTATTTTTTCAACAATGCTCATATAAATGGGGAGAAAGAGTATTTTCAATAAGCAGATCTGAACATTTACAGTTTACAAATATATGCTATGAATGCAATGAACAGTAAATATACCTGAGAAAAAATTCATCTATTTATGAACACTTTTTAAACATAAAGAAATGAATTAACACAAAAAAAACCCAGTAGGAAATTAACTGTTTGCTACTGTAATTATGTTTTTGAAAGAGAGAAAGAATCTATACTACAGAAATACTGTTCATTCTGCAAAACATGTCAGAATAGGTTTTTGTCAAATATGAATCCTATCTCCAATTTTTTTTTCTGTTTGGTCCTTTCTATTTCTATTATTCTGTAGAATTTATGTGTGATTGTATAAAATAATTGTCATTTCCACATTACTTATCTAATGTCTAAAATAATGAAACTCTATTAATAATTAAATTTTGCATCACCCCTCAAAGTGATTAAGCATTAACCCTAGTTCTTTCTTAAGTAGTTTATTGTTGAAGCACTGTAAGACACAGAGGTTTAGGGGAATGTTTTTAACCAGAATAAAGATCTAAGGAATTGGAGTTATAATGGAAAAAGTACAAAACAGACAGTGTCTGAGGAACTGTGGTACTCATGAGAAGTCCTAGTGTCTTGCAGATGTGACTGTGCCCATTGACTGGGAACCCTTACTGACACTATCAGATGCCTACTGTATCCACTCATTGTGTAGTCCATCTTCCTTTTATTTACATCATTTGTCCTACTCTATAACAAGGAACAGGCCTAATTTAATGTTCTTCAAAAACCAGCCAACAGTAAATTGCCAGATCTTTTGAACTTTTCAGAATATAAGAAAGGTCAATTCTTTGAGACATCAGTTCCGGTGATTTACAGAATATTTTGCATTAGGAGGTGAGTAAACAGGATACTTTTAAGAATACTGTGAATTCTGGAAGTTTATTTCCCTTATCTTCACCTCACACTTAAAATATTTGTGCTGTCACCTGGAGATGGTCTGATCCAGCAGTTGTCTAGTTTTATTTCTGGTCATAAGTTGCAGGTATATAGTATGGAGAATTATGAATTCAGCATAGCTATAGTTCATCTCAGTACCATGCTTTTACTCTGGGGAGTCAGCAGCAGAACTTAATGATAGAAGTGTAAACCCTGATGCCTCTGTTTTAAGATATCATGAGAGATTTGGACGTTTGGAACCACAAGCTGCCAGAAGTGGGCTAGTGCCTTTGCTTGGCAGAAGGCATTAAAAGGAAAGCTTTCTACAAAGCTGCCAGCATTTCTAAAATGTTCAGTGCCCACAAAGTCGTGCAGAGATCTTCACCTTGATGGTGAGTTTTGACGTCACATTACTGATTGTCATTTGGTAGCTGTGTCCTCTGGTGCCTACAATCTCAAACATAACGGATATTGTAATTTATTTAGATAGACCCCTGGATCAGAAGGTAACTCAAGCAGAAATCTAGGGCAGACCTGGAAAAAATACATGGCAGTGGAGGCAGGGAGAAGAAGAAGAGTAAAATAAGACTGGTAAAAGAAAAACAGGAAAAAACAAGTGCTGATAGTAGTAACTACAGGTAGGCATATACAAATATACAGTTAGTGCTAGCTCTGCTGAATTTAGTGGGTCCTCCTTCAGCAGCACAGCTGAACTATGGATAAAGGAAGACATGCCAAAAACACCAGGCTAAATGAAACACTGAAAAATGCAGAGCTTCAGAATACTTGACTATGTGTTTCATAATAAAACGTACAAAATAAGTTATAGTTGTCAATTTTAGAGCACCAATTTAGCATCAGTAAGCTACAGACCAGCTTGTGAAATATCATATGCTTTTTTCCTGCCCTCAGTGAATCAGGATATACCAGTTACAGGACTGTGAAAAATGTTACAAACTGCCAGGTTTTTTCCTCCAAACACATATGAAATTATGTTATGCTTTGAAAAAAATCTTTAATTGCAGCATCTGATATTTTTCACTAAGAACATAAGAAACTAGTTCCCTAAGGTAGTCTATTTTGTGAACTTTTTAAGCTTCTCTAAAGAGGCATAAAAATTTCTTGTGCTTCTGTTTCCCTGTTCTCATTCCCAGATAATACATTTTAATCCGCTCTCACTTTCTGCTCTTTAATGCCTTGTCCTCCTTGGAGTCGCTTTTAATTTTCACTAGAGAATACAAGAGGAAAATTAGGCCCTTTATATATACATTCATATTAGCAGATGGGATTTCAGGTGAGACTCAGGGCAACACAGTGGTACAGAAAAGAAACTCTGCAGAGCATTCAGCAGCCTTGGAGGTCTAGTAGGATGAGTTTAAATCATCAGTGCCCTCTGCTGCAAAAGACCAAAAGCTGGTCTTTTGTTTTCTGTTGGTTTTCCATGCAGCCCAGTACAGCTTTGATAGTCCCACAAGCCATCCTTAATTTATGCTTTCTTGTAGAATGATTCTGGTATGCACAGAATTTTGTCCCTAAGTGACATTACAGCCTCACCTACCCCAGCATGGGTGCGCTGCTGAGACAGGACACGGGCGGATGGATCGAGAGCTAGAGTTCTCGCTGCTTTGCACCACAGATCTTGCAAAAGCTTGCAAGGTTTTCAAGGAGTTTGACTGCTTGTCTCTAAAGACCACAGATAGAAAGGGAAAGTTGTATCTGCTTTCACCCTAGGAGGCTTGGTTTTGCAGGAAATATCCTGTATAGCAAATAGACCAAATCTAATAAAATGAAAAATGAAGGATAAAGAAACATGAGTAGTTACAATTTCATCAGCTGCACAGCTTAATACCTGCCTAGGGGGAAAATCAATCAGCTAGTGTCTGATCAGTGTTTTCTTGATAACATTAGCTATGTGGCTTATACAACCTCTCTGAGGAGACAGTGCTTGTTTTCCTTACCTGTGTAATTCATTTATTAGCCTAAATTTACAGCTGTCAGCATAGATTTAGAGCACCAAACCTAAATGAACACACATTCTGTAGCTTTCAAGGACAGGCAGCTAAAAGCCTAAGACAAAGGTATCAGAATTTTTTACATAGAACAGCTAACTAATTTCCATTTCATTTAAGTCACTATGAAAATAGCTGAATTCCTAGTAGGAAAACTAACTGGTAGAAGTTGTGAATTTTGTTTCCATTTCCCTTTCTCAGTCATAGGGGGAATTATGTAACCCCTGATAAGATCCAGTAACCCTCACAGTCCTCAAAATTAGGAACATGGGGAGACTGTCAACTTAAGGTGAAAGGAGTTGCATCTTTTTGTGACTGTTGGCAACTGTTGGCTTCTGTGAATGCCCAGAATTCTGTACACCCAATTCTCTGTACAGACTGATATATATGATATAGGACAATGTGAACCAGCCTAAAAGACAAAGTAATGTTGATTGCATTATTTATATGGTATCACCTTTATATAAGGAATGAAAGAAGCCAGAACAGCCTGTTATTCTATTGGGTTAAATACTGGGCTGACTCATAAAATAATATATCGTTCCTACCTCAAAGTAGCTTATGAGCTAATTAAGGCTTAATTGAGCAAGCAGAGATCTAGCAGGGGAAGCAGGAGATAGCTTGTGTGCTCCCCAATTTGTTTTAACTGGAGTGTTTCCCTTCAGAAGTGGTGTTCTAGGGGTGTGGGGGACATGACTTAGAGTTTTTTTAGGAAGGGCTGCTACACAGAGGCACTGCTTGCACACTTACGGAGAGAAACACTCGTGTTCTTCTTGATCTTTACAACAAGTTAATGGGCACTGCGGGAAGCAGACACTGCAATCTCTGTTATGCTGCTCCAGCTGTCCTCTGCAGGGACCTGATGGCTTACAGAACAGCCTCCAACTTTTAACAAAAAGCAGCCCTGCTGTCCACGGCCAACTGTGTCCTAGAACCATAGTGTGGGATGTGTGTGTGGCTGTCAGCATCATTTCATTTGGTCTTTCTATGCCAAGAGACAAACAACACTCCAAAATAAAGCTGTTTCATGCTACTACTCTCAGCTTTCATCTGAAAGCAAAGGTTTTATTTTATTCATTCACTAAAGCTGAGATACTACCTCTCTTACACGTTATGGTTTGGTCCTTGTGTCAGTGCCAGACCACTGCAATAAAAATGTTATCAAGTTACACAGCACAATACAAATTATAAACTACATTGAGTACCCGCAGGATGCATAAAGTACCAGGACTGGTATTCAGTGGCTATGCTTTATGAAGAAAAGCACTTTCATAAATGATCTTGAAAGGCAGTGAGAGGATCAGTATCTTTACTAGAGCAAGCAAGCTGCTACAACGGACAACACAGTAAAGAACATAGATAGCATTTGCCTGTATTCAAACAACCAACTGATATGTAATAATTGCCATGCCATTTGGAGCTAGTGTTAGGGAATGAAGCTGAATGAATCTAAACTAGTTCTTTGGTCAAGTATTCCAACAACAGACTTTGTTGTATTTTAATGTTTGCATGGTTGAAGACCAGTCAAACTAGACTGGAAAAAACTCCAATGACAGGTGTAATGGTCACATTTCCAGACTAGTCTGATTGCCCAATTATAGACTGTTTTAAAAGGAGTCATTTGTCAGTATAGATCACAGATTTGTGATACTCTTGCTCGAGTCTCAGGATTTAACTGCCAAAATCAGAGAGTTCACACCGTGGACATTGTAATAGCCTAGTATTTGGCACCAGTGTTTTGACAAAGGCAAAGCAGGGTCTTGTCGGCACATATATCACAACAATGTTACTCTTTTCATTGACACTATCCATTACTGTGACTACTTGTTCATGTTGAAAATCACATTAGTTTTAATGCAGTTTTTTTCTCCACAGATGAAAAAACCTGCACTCTTCCAAAAGAGGCAGGAGAAAAAAAGAGAAAAAAAAGTGAAGAAAAGAAGACCAAAGGATGCAAAGGGGAAGACAAGTTCTGGGAGCAAGGACAAAAAGTACCATGTGCCCTATAGACCTTCAAAAGGAAGTCACTCAGTGTTGGAAAAGGTTTTGCTTACTTCTTTTGCAAAGAAACTTATGTCCTGGGGCATTTTCAGTTTCTGTCTTCATTTTGTCAGATATGTGCTAGAATTTTCAGCATGTGCAAGACCTAAAAGCGTAGCGATCAAAAGAACCTCCAGGTCTTTTTCCACCAGTAATGCTCCAGTCCTCTCATGCTGATTTCTGAGCTTAATCTGCCAGCGAATTTCACAGCAAGAGACAGATACTTACAGACGGAGAGCAGCTCAGAAGTCAATGTTTCAATACATAGGCAAAAAGTAGAGCTGTAAGTGAATTATACTGCTATGAG